>CM062818.1:887586484-888094936 GCA_031772625.1 Pinus tabuliformis
ACAATAACACATATGATTTTTATGGTAACACTTTGAGAAGCCATGAATTGGTAATGGTGACATGGAACTTCATTGTAGTGTATCAATTCCAATATTTTCTCCTTGCTGATATCTTCACATCTCCATGATTTCCTTCTCCAAGAGGTTGGTTAAGGTATGGAGTCTTCCAAGTGATCTTGGTCTTCGTTCTTCTTTTGTGATCTGGTGTCCCTTTGTCTCTTCGCTTGATGATCTCTTTAGGTCTTCAAATTCAAAAGTGTCTTCTTACATCATCTCCTTGACATCCTCCTTGAGCATCATCCTGCCATGTCAAGATGATAACACCTACAAATGGAGTTCACTCATGACAAGATGACATCAATCCCAAAATCTCCTAGTCTATCCTATTTCTCATGCAACATATTGACTGAGCTGGGATGGTTTAAAGGATTGAGGAGGAGGCCTAAGGATTGAACAGTGCGCAAGAGAAAAAGGCAAGGAGTGAAGGTCTAGGTTTTGGGACTATGCAGTGTGTAGTGGATGAGATACAAGGATGAATGATTACACAGTTGAGGAAGTTAGGGAGGTAGGGATGACATGATTACTTACTCTGAATGTGCAATGCGTAGTTCTAGAAGGATATGGTCAATGCACTACGTAGTTGAGAATTACAGAGACTGATACATGACTAAATCGTTGAAGGAAAGTGTGTAGTGTGCAGTGAAGGAAAGGATGGACAAGGATTGTGCAGTTGATGGAGGTAGTTCTTTGTGAATTCACAATGCACAGTTCTAGGAGGTAGAGGATGCTATATTGGGGCTTGTGACTGTGCAGTCCATATCTTTAGGTGGCTGAGAGATAGGTGTTTGGGAAGGCGGGTTGCAAAGACAAAAAATCTAAAATTGACTAAGTGTGGGATCAATAAAGCAGAAGGATGATATGAGAGGATGCAACTAGGCTTGAACATGATTTCACACTCATAAATGATCAAGCACATGATTTTTGAAACACTTAGCACCCAAAACCAACATGTATCCATTTAAACGATAACAAAACAACACTTACCTCCAAGTGTGACACTTAAGATATACCTTTCAATACAAGTGTCGTCTACAATAAGAGAGTGCGCTACACCTTGAGAGAGATTCCAATGCATGTCCTTATGATATATATAATCCATCAATGTAGGAGAAACCACCGAAACTACCTCTTAAATATGTGTCATAACTATCTTTCACAAAGAATGGCACTTACCTTAACAAAACATGACACTTGGAATTCCTTCAAAAGAGACTTAGAAACTTAGTAAGCAAGTATGGGATGTCTCTAAAAACTAGAAACGCCAGTTCACGTGATCAAAGTGAGGATCCAAAGTTTAAAAATAGGCCAAAATTTGGAGGGTGTTGTAGCAGTGACAACCATTTGGTGATTCACTGGAAGGACCCCAACTTCTCTGTTCAGGTTTACCTTTATGCACAGGCTCTAGTAATTTAGGAAGTACCGATTCATCATGTAGATTACCTCAGCTTTTCCATTTATCCCGGTTATAGGAGTAATCTCTCCTATTACCTTTCTTGGCTAAACAAAATTATAAAGCTTACCATATCACACTTGTTTTGATCCAGGAGAAGGATAGTATATAAACACAAGTTTAAAATTATCATAGGTTTAGTGTTGTCTCCAGTGTTGCTTCGTTGCCAACAGGATTGTTTAGTACCTCAGTGGAGTCATTGAAGGAACACAATCATTTCTTCACTGCCAGTGAGCCTGTTCAGTACCCCGACGAAGTTGCTTGCTTCAGCTCTTAGCGCAAGAAGCCTTTCTCTTCTTTCATCCCTTATTTTATTTTGAATATGATCATTGGAATTTTATCGGCATTTATATTTCCAGGGTGGAATATGGGTCTTGACTTATTAACAACAGGAGAGGTTATTCCTTTAGAGACTATTATATACCTTTGAAATTAATATGCTCACCTTTAGTTTTCCCCTTCCCCTTCTCTACTCAATTAGATCAACATGCAAAAGAACTATTCAATTAAAATAATGAGTCAAGGAATGAAGATACTAAATTAGATACATGTGCCATGGTTATGCTTAAAGATGTCCATTCGAATGGATCATATTTTCCATTTAGACATCATTGACCTTAAATATATTAGACCCAATAAAGAAGAGGGACCAAAAGTTAACCAAGTGTTGTTAGATGTCACAAATCCATTTAAAAATTTCGCCACATTTGTCAAAACCGAACAAAACACTTTCACACAAGGCCTTATTTACACGTATTAACAAAACAAAATAAAGAGGGAGGACAAGACATGACATGAACCAAACAAAATAAACAAGAAAGATAAGGAAAAAAAATGTACATGGGTATAAACATATCCCTAGGCTGCTATTGAAAATAACGCTTAAGATCTTGGCCATTAACAAGAAGAAAGTCCATCTTCCCATCTAAGGATTGGAGATGATAAGTATGGTGGCCAAGCTTGTCATGAACAACAAAGGGTCTGATCCACAGAGATTTAAATTTTGCGTGTTTACCTTTCTCTTCATGGGGTTGTGTCTGATTTCATTACTAGGTATCCCACATCGAACTCCTTCTTCCCCGCAGATTTCTTGTAAAACTAACACTTGATACAATTCAGATGCATAGCAAAATTTCATTTTGATTTCCACCTTTCTTACTCTAACTTAAGAAGGGTGTTTATCCCGCTCTAAACAAAAAGACATGGTTTACCTCAGGATTCTTGAGAAATTTGAAGGGTCAGGAGGTATATATTCGGAGGAAGGATAACTTCTTTTCCATACATGAGGAAGTAAGGAGATGTTTTTAGAGAGGGTTTTGATGTGACACGATAAACCCATAAAGCATTGATCAATGCATTATGCCAGTTCCTTTGCTCAGAGCAAACATTTTTCTTAATGGTGTGAATTAAATTCTTATTGGTAGACTCAGTTAAACCGTTTCCTTAAGGGTAGTAATTAGATGAGTGATTTAGAACAATACCATCATCTAATGCAAAATCATAAAGTTTTAGCGATGAAAAGTAAGTTGCATTATCGAAAAAAGTGACGTGGGGATGTTAAACCTGGTAATAATATTTTTCTTAAGGAAGTGGATGACTTATTTCTTGTTCACTTGTTTCAACGGAACCACTTCATCCCACCGAGTAAAGTAATATGTAGTAGTTAAGATATGTTGATTCTTATTTGATGAATCAGGGAAAAATTCATCAATAACATCTAATCTCCATTGTTGAAAAGGTTATTCAATGGAAATGGGCTGAAATGGGTGACTGACTTCTTATCTTGACCAAGGCATCTTCGACATATGGGACACTTAGGGGCATAGGCATGTTCATCCTTAAACAATGGGGCCAATAATAACTAGCCCACATGAATTTATGAGTAGTAGTGTTGCCTGCATAGTACCCATCAGCTGGACCATCATGAAGGTATTTCAATACCCTTTTTTAATCCCATGCTTTCAATCATTTGAAATGAACATCATTGTGTTGCTTCCAAAAAAGCACACCATGTGCAAGCTAATATGAGAGAAATTTATGTCGAATTGAACTCTTTTGTTTCACTGATAAGTGTGAGGGAAAGGTGCCTTGCTCTAATTACTGACGTACGTCAATGTACCAAGATGTGGCTGCATTTGTAGGGGTAGCTTGCTCAATATTTTACATTTTAATATCTTGTTCCCATCCAGAAGAACCATCTTCTTGCAAATTGACTTCTTCTACTGAGGGCCAACAGATACCATGGCCTTTTATTATATGAACTAGCTTGAATTCTAGATCACATTATTGAATGCTTTTCATCCAGTTCACCCTCCTCTCACCTAACTCTTTTTTCACAAAGAGCGATCTAACCACCAGGTGAGGCATAAGGATGATAACATAGATTTTTAAGAGGTAAGGTCTAAAATTATTAACCACCTTTTATATTGCATAGGCTTTCTTATATATGGTTGGATAATTCAATTCAGATACCTGTAAGCCAACACTGATAAATTTTATGGGGCGTTCATTTCCTTGATAGTCCTTCTCAGTAAGAAGGGTTGCAATAGATGTGTCAGAAGCAAATGTATATAACAATTTTTCTTTTTTAAAATATGGACTATACAACGTTGGGGCATCGACAATCGATTGATTAATCTAGGCAAATGCATCCTTTTCCCTTTGGTCCCATTTGTAAATTGTATCCTTCTTAATAATCTCTTATAATGGCTTAACAATCTATGCATAGTCCGAGATGAACTTCCGGAGGAAGCTAATTTTCTCCAAAAAGAATTGCATGGATTTCTTATTGATAGGAAAGGGAATATGAGCAATAGTGTTGACCCGCTCCAGGTCCACTTTAATTCCGCTCTTGGATATTATGTGTCCCAAGAGGTTTCCCTCAAACACTCCGAAGATGCTCTTCTTAGGATTTAAAGATATACCATATTTTTGACATTGCTCAAAGATTTTCCTTAGATGACAGAAGTGATAAAATATTTTCTTTGAAAATACCATAACATCATCTAAGTACACGACCACACTTTTTCCAATCAAACCATGGAATATGATGTCCATAGCTTGCTGAAAAGTAGCACCAACATTTATGAGTCCAAATGGAATTCGCCAAAAGATGAATGTACCCCATTTAGTCTTGAATGCATTTTTGAACTTGTCGGGTTCTACCACGAGAACTTGATTCCAAAAAAATCATCTAATAGTGAGAACATCTCTAACCGAGATACTGTCTGGAGTATTTGCTCCATAGATGACATAGGATAATTATCTTTATTTGAATTCTGGTTCAGGTTATGGAAATCAACACATAAGTGTATCTCTCCAGACTTCTTTCTAACAGAGCCAAATTCGAGACCTAGGCAGAATGAAAAACTTTGAATATGGTCTGAGCATCCATTAATTTCCTTAATTCTTTTTGAATAAGGGGTTAAAGCATAGGATGAACTCTTCTTAAGTTTTGCTGAAATGGATTTACCCCTTTCTTAATGAGTATCACATGTTAGATAATTTATGTAACATAGGTTTTCAAATCATCATAGGTCCATGCAAACAAATCTCGGTACTTCTTGAAAAGACTGATAAAAGCTTGTCACTCTCGGGGAGAACAAAATTTGTTGAGATTCACATATTTAAGATCTTATTTGGTACCCAAGTTAACTTGTTTGTGTGATAATGTGGAAGTGTGTCTTTTCATTAGTTAGACCCTTAAAGTGTTTCTACAGGTCATAAATCGTATCTAAAGATACCACACCCTTAGGCATGGGATTACCCTTATGTGCTTGAATTGATTCCTGTAAATCTCTCTTGTGCTCATCTTTGTCTATCGCCACATCTTTAAACATGTAAGCATTGGTCATAAATTCTAGTATCTACTGGTCACCATTGAAAACATAAAAAATAGTAACATTATCAGGTATATATGGCAATATAAAAAACATATCTAAGTGGTGATAACCTAGCATCAACATTAGCCAATGCGCCCATGAATCCTAGGAACAAAATTGACATTAAAAACTAGAAAGACAGAAATAAGACACCATACCTCTTGCTAGTAGTTTTTCCAAATTTGATGACCTACACTGAATAATATTATGTACATGTCGTGTGACAATCTCTACGTCACATATTACCTTTAGTGCTTGCACCTTGAAGTCTATGGTTTTCTTTAACCCCAAAATGAGTGCTTTATATTCAAGAATGTTGTTCATTCACTCAAATTCAAATCGACATGAGATCAAATACTTGTTCTTTTGTGGGTCAATCAAAATACAACCAACTCCAAAACCATCCTGTGTTTTCGAACCATCAAAATATAAAGTCCAATTTTTAGGAGCAACAGGGTTAGTTCCTATGCTAGTACTATTTACGTCTATGTTACAAAAGTCATTAGCACCATCTGGATTGCAAGGAAAGATTTTAATTTGTGTATTTGGTGGTACAGGGGATGGTTGCGCAAAATAACATCCATAATCAACTTCTAAAAAACAATTTCCGAAAATTACTTGCACATACCTAATAGGATCATTAGGGGCTTAGAGTGCTATGATGGTATGCTTCATGAAAGGTTCACTCTCAACTCATATTTGATTATTCTTGTCCTTATAAGGGGGCCACAAATGCAACCAATCAATAGAAAAGTATCCTTGCAACTTGCTAGACCAATCTCTACTTAAATGCAAACCATAAGCTTCTAGAATGTCCACAATGACAATATTAATACATTGGTGAACTCCATGATTTGATGATCAATGAATTATAACATTGCCAAGCTCACTAATTTCTTGTACTAAATATCTATCTAATTGTATGATTATGGAGTCAATATTTTCCCATTTGGAATTGATATTATCTGCTATAGAAAAAGGCATGACATTCATAGAGACACCATAATCAACTAGGCAATTATGGACATTATAAATAGAAATTTCAAAAGTTAAAAGAAAAGGGGGGAAGTGGATCTAGAATTTAAATTAGCTACATTAACAAATGATTCGAGAATGGGAAGAAACTTACTGGACAAGGCTTAAGAAGCAAAAATCTTTCTACCTGGTAGAGGTTGAGATGCAAATGCTTGGATGACCAACTCATTTTGTCTTGCCAAATTGCTAGCTCAAATATAGAGATATTTGGGTGAGCTTTCTTCATGTCTTCAAGAACATTATAATCTATGTCTTCATCTTGGGAAGAGTGTGTTGAAGTGCTAGGTGGTGTGAATTTGTTTGATACCTCAGGAGTGACATAAATTTTCTTATTATTTCGATAAGCTTTCTTTTGAGGCTGTGCACTTTCAGATTTGTTCTAAGTGCTCTACGTAGGATTACTAGGAGGAAAAATATTTCTCAACAGTCGCTTCCTCACATCTTGCTCAGACACGGCCCTTTTCTCCTCAAATTGTATTTCTTAGATGGTCGTTGAGGAGGAGCATCACTCGCTGGGGGCTCATAAGAAATTCGTTAGTCATTGTTCAAGAGAAGATAAAAAGTGAAAATTGAATCACCAACATTCATGTTTTCCTCTGTTGAGGCTCGTTTATCAGTCTCTTGAGTTTGCTCTAAATTCTCTTCGGTTGACAATATTTCAATAACATTGGCAACCAAAATATTCATATTGTGTTTCCATTGCGGGCATGTTTTCTCTGAATTTGCTTCTTGATGAAAGGTATAATACTTATCCATGCGCAAGTTCTCAATGTTGAATACAACATTAGATATTTGTGCAAACTTAGCCGGTTGATTAAAGTTCTTCTTAAGAAACAAATTAAAATACTTGTTATTAGTAGAAGTCTCACTTGATTTTCTTTTCAGTTTAGATAATTCATTGGTTAACAACTTGTTGTAGCCACTACAATAACCCCAAAATTTGACCTACTTCAAAATTTTGGAGCCCCTGCATTGAGCTTTCAGACCTTTGTCTATGTCATGTTGAGTTTCACATCGTTGGTATCGACCAGGGTTTCCCTCTAGCACTCGGGGAAATTTTGATTTGCAAGAATTTAACTTAGTTTTTCCCAAGGTTGCAAGTCGCATTATGATACCCTGGCCTCATCTCAAAAGTTATGACCTGTGACCCTTTCCCCCACATCTTCTTTCACCTACGTTTCTAAGTCACATAGTCGCGGAGTCATACCAATCTAGATCTCTCTAGTCGACCAACCTTGCGACCAATACTGAAGGTTACATTGTAGGTTTCCAAGTCACACAATTTTTACCTCTCATCCTAGTGACCTGACATGACCTGCAACCTAACAACTTGACATAGACCTTTTACTCACCTGGTCACAGAGTCACTAGGTTACACCATAGAAAGGATCTTCATGTGCGACCCCTCCTAACTTGTGAGCTAGCAACCTCCTCCTCTGCATGTGCAACCTTTTTTATATATAACACTCACCCTCATTTGTTGTTTATCAGCAGATTGGATCAATTGAGGCGGAAAAATTTGGTGACCTCATGATTACGTGACTTCTCCCTCTAGGTAAGCGTCATTTCACCTTCCCTTGCAATCATTATATTTTCCATCCGTCTTCCCATGTGGCCCTCTCTTTGCACCTTCCATTTTGTGCCCTAATTCTCCTCTTTACCGCATCCTTTCAAGCCCAAACTTATTTTCAAACCTTGTAGTCTTCCCTTCATCCACAAGGTGCCATTTTTTGTTTTCCTTTTCCCCATTTGAGGTACATCACCTCTGTACTTGACAACCCCTAACCCTTTCACCCTCCCGGGCTCACGATAAACCCTTGAAATCTTGTTTTTACCATTTCTCTAAGCCTAAAATTTCTAATTAGTAACCCATTCACCGCTGAAGCCAAGTTGTGACCCTTTTTCGCATGATCATCCATTCTATGCGACTTCACAGTTCCATTAAACCTACACTACCCTCGAAACCCCTAATTCGTAAAGTCACGAAAAAGAACAACTTGAAGCCCTATGACCCAGTTATCTTTCTATTTTTTGACCTTACCATCCTAGAAAATCTATTACCCTTCTCGCAGCCCTTCTTCATAAGGTTGCAAGGTCGTGCGTCAAGTTAACCCAAAAACCCATGACCTGATTATAGTGCGACCTGATGACCTCCTTTTCTTGCTACCTCGCGACCCATTAGCCTTTCTGAGCTATCAAGTCATAGAGTCACCATTCTGATTATCTCTAACCTTGCGACCCCTAACTACTGCAACTATGTGACCTACATATAATCCACCTTTGCGACTCAAGTGCCTGTATTACCTTTCACACCTCTAAGACCCAGTTTATATAATTGTTCTCTTGTCAATATTATTTATGCGATCGATGTCATCTTGGGATGTTTTTTCAAAATGTCAGGCGACATTGATCTGGACTACATATCTATATCATCTTTCTCTTAAGAAATGATGCCACTTGTAGTGAAATTCTCCCGCAATATTTCAGAGAGAAACATCCAGGGGATTGTAGAAAATCCATATCCACCACCAATCTACAGGGATACAACTTGCAATATCAACAAAAGAACCAAACTCACATGGCGGGACATCTACTCAAAGTTCACAAAGAAGGACATCCCTCAAGACCAAGAAGATTTCAGGGTGTACATCAACATTAAGAGGTCCTGGTTGCAAAAAATAGCTACACACCCACTGGTATTCCCATGTTTAGAGACTAAAGACTGGATATTACAAAACAATGATGAAGACCATTGGGTTATTAGGAAGCATACAAGTGAGGCCTTTACTTATTTTAGTGCCACTGACATCACCTCTTATTATAAGTTACCATAATGAGAATAATTTTTCAACATTAGGTGGCTATCAGATTTTAAGGGGTTAACCAAATATATTCTTAAGTCATCATGGCAAGAACCATCCAAGTTCAAGGTCAAGGCAAATTAGGTTTACAAGATAGAGGGCCTCAGGAAAGTATATCAGTGCATGGCAGCTATGATGAACCAATTGTATGGTAGAGCAAATATTGACACCTTTCTAGGAGCATGGGTCCATGTAATGTATTTGATAGCCACCTTAGGGATTATCTTAAACTAGGGAAGCATTTTGGCATCAGACCTGAAGTCCAATATCCAAGCTACAAAGAATCCTGAGAAAGGCTAGTCGTTATAATTTTATACGACTTCCTACCTCATGGATGCAGTCTATTCGAGGTATCATTTTCAAGGGTGGAGTCTAAAGTGGACCCCAAAGACACCTAAGCCCATACACATTTATTATAAGAGTTTTTGGGATCCAGGTTACAAGAGCATGCATGGAACTAATTCTGAATCATTCATTTCTCCTCTGCATCAAATTATTTTTGGAGAATATGTCCCTTACATGTCCAAGAGGGCTAAATAAATGATTATTAAGGTGGCAGATTGGTTTCCCATTAGAGAATCCACCTTCATAAGAGTATTTAGCTTCTATAAGCCTCCACATGCTCTTCCTACATTTGCAATAGACATAGTTCTCTTACAAGAAGTGTGCTATGAACTAACTACAGGGTTCTCCTAGACATTAGTCAAAGGTAAGAAAAAGCCATGCCCGTTGTTGGCTTGATGGGCCTTGACCCATGTTCAACATTAGTCAGCCAAGAAAATCCATACACTATTGTCCCTTTCGGCATTAGTCCACGGAGCGCGGACCGAAGTCTCACCTGAAGTAGTATGGGGGGATGTAGGAACCGACTTTCCACACCCTAAGATGGTCGTGATATCGACTTTATACCTTAAACCCTTCCTTCACGTAGATCGATAATCCTTTAGGTCTTATCGATGTACTTTCTCTTTTGTCTCTTAGAACCTCCGTGAAGGTATACAATCATCCTTCCCGCAACCCTAAATGATGATTTAGGCACTTACGCACCTCTGTAAGTATGTTACTGTATAAGATCCCGAATTATCTTAAGTGTTTTCCAAATTTACCATGCAACTAAGATTATCTTCGCATAAACATATATCATTATTTGCGTTCATATAACAGATAGAAAGATATACCTTTGCACATCAATTGAGAATTATAACATAAACCCAGAACTTAACATAACATAATCACATGCGATCCACAGAGGAAAAATACACTGTGATTTCATAATACTCTCTTTAATGATGATTCTAATTTTCAATTTAGACTCGATCTGCCCTGTGCACACAGCTGTAGGGGTCCGTGCACTTAGCTGCAGACTTCTACCCTAGGCCTCTACGCACTCATCTGCAGAGCCTATTCCTACGCTAAGTATCTCACTCTTAGCTCTTCACAGACTCATCAAAAAATTCTATTTCACTTCTTTATGTTTTAGACTCCTCTAGGACCTCCTTTTTATACAATCCCATGGTTCGCAGACCAAGGGAAGATCTCTAAAACTGACACAACCTATCTAGACTAAGGGCAGAAAACCCTTTTTGAATCTTGATATATTCGCGCTCCACGACCACAAAATGTGGAGACTTTACATTTCTTTATACAAACTTCGGGCCTTCTTCCTCGAACTTATGTTTTTAACCCCAAAATTGACCCCTAGGGGACCCGTTCCCAACAGGCCCCCAACACAAACATGGTGACTCGCCCTCGAGTCACTCTGCTGGCATGAAGATCTTGTCGCGAAGACCTCCCAGCTTGACTTGGACAACTGCTACCTCGACGGTGCACTGTGTTGCTGCCTGCTTCATCTCCTCAACCAATTGCTCTGTCGCTGGCCCTACGTTGTCTAACTTAATCTTCTGCTAAGTCTCCTGCAGACTAGCCAACTTGCCTTCAATAGTGGCCGTGATCAAGTAGGCCTCGTCCAACCAAGGCTTCAAGCAAGCCTTCAGCACGGCTTCCTTGTGCTGAGCTGCATCTACCTGCTCTTTCAATGCCTTGGCCTCATGCATCTTAGCTAACCTCTACATGATGGCGATAGTGCATGTTGTCACTTTGAATTCGTTGTAGTGCTGTTGTAGCTCCCATGCTTCTATTTCCAGCCGTTGTACAATAGGATCTTCTTGCAGGCAGGTGACTACCTCGAGCGACTGCTTGAAAAGCATGGTATAGTCCTTCACTACGCTCTCTACTACTGCTACCACGTCTTTCACAGCGGTCTCACGCTGCTTTTTGATCTCTGGCGGAGTCGAAGGTCGGGCCTTCAAATACTACACTTTCTAGCAAAACTTCAAAGTTTTCACGGTTCATGTGCACCTGAGAGTTCAACACCTCAAAATGCTAAGTGTTTTCTGCTGGGCAACCCTTTGTAATTTATAAGCATTTTCAAATTCAAATCCGACCTTCCCCCCCAAAATCGGTTCATTAATGCGAGATTGGTGGCAAATTTTCAAAGATCTGATCCATAAATTCCAACTTAAATGCCACCCCCTGACTCCATTTGGCCATTCTCTCATTGTCAAATCATGAATAGTGACTTTAACGGTCACTTTCCAGCTATCCTGCGCAGTTTTTCTTTTGGTAGTGAAGCTCCCTGTGCGCTTCTGCGGGCTCTGTGACATTTCTTCATTCCGCACAGTCTCCCAATCGCGCAACTCTCCAACCTGGGTAGTGTAGTTTATAGTCTTGCGCTTCCTTTCAGCTGCCTGGAGCACTAAGACTGTGCTTCCCTCATATAGTCACCTAGCTGGATCACCTATGTATGGCTTCAATCGACTTCCATCCACTTTCCCTGAGAAGACTTCTCCTTTCAATTTGACCAGCGGAACTGCTCCACCATCGGTAATCTCCTTGATGACATATGGCCCTAGCAAGTGCATCCTAAATTTCCTTGGAAATTTATTAAATTTACTGTCATATAACAAAACGAGATCATTTACCTTGAAGGTGTGCAGTTTGATGTGCTGACTATGCCATGCCTTTTCGTGCTCCTTTTGAACTTGTTGATGAAATCCAGCTAGAAATCGATCCTCCTTAAGCTTCGCTAGCTATGCGAGACTCTCTTCCAGGGCTCTGCGATCCACCATTCCTGTGAGTGCTGCTATGCGCAGACTAGGTACAATGTATTCCATCAGCATCACAGCTTCTACGCCATACACGAGTCTGAAAGGTGTTTGTCCAGTCAGCTTCTTGCAAGTCGTTCTGTAGGCCCATAGCACCATGGGTACACGCACATCCCAGTCATTTCTCTAAGCATTGCAGACCTTCGTCAGCGCACTCTCTGATATCTTATTGAATGATTCCACCATCCCGTTAGCATGCAGATGATAAGGCATACTTTTCTAATGATACACCTGAAATTATTTTGTTGAAACGCGTTGATTGTTTCATTAAGAAAGTGCGTACAACGATCGCTCATCAAGATCTTTGGACACCCGAATCTTTTCAACACATATTCAAAAATAAAATTTGATGTTGTTGTGCATGTACAATCCTTCACAGGCTACGCCTCCACCCACCTGGTCAAGTACTCAGTCGCGGTGATGATGTACTGTGCACCTGTCTTCTTTCCTTGAGGCTGAATTGGACCCACAAAGTCAATCACCCATTTCTTGAATGGTTGTAATGTCACCTGTGGCATCAGAGGTAGTTCATCCCTCCACGATGGCCTGCTAGTCCTTTGACATGCGTCACATGCCCTATAATATGCTTTCGAATCCTTATGCATGGTTGGCCACCACAACCCAACGCGTAGAATCTTCTGCGCTATTGCTTTCCCTACATAATGTCCTCCCGCAGCTCCTCCATGAGCCTCAGTGAGGATGCTGCTTCGTTCAAAGTTAGGCACATAACGTCGCAATATTTCGTCTGACCCCATTTTGTACAAGTGCCCTGCAATGATAGAAAAGTCTGTCGTGCGCACTACTAGTTCCTTCTTTTATTGACTTGTATAACCTTCTGGAGCCGATCTTGTTGTTAGGAAGTGGATAATATCTTCAAAGTGACTGTCTACGACATGAACCACAAAGAGATGTGCGTTAGGCAGTCCTTCCTCCAAATTAGTAGGTTCCTCTCCAGTTTCAATGTGTGACAGATGATCAGGTCCCACATTCAGTCATCCTAGCTTCACAATAACTTCAAAGTCGTGCTCTTAGAACAACAACAACCACCTACATATTGCCCCCCCAACAAAAGCTTGTTGACAAGGTACTTCAATGCGGAATGGTTCGTATACATCTTAACGTGTCTGCCCAACAAATAGTACCTGAACTTCTGGAGCGCGTACACCATAGCTAATCCTTCGCGCTCTATCGTGGAATAATTTTTCTTTTCTTTAGACAACTTCCTACTTGCAAACACTATAGGATGATCTAGTTCTCCCTCACTGGCCTGTGTCAGTACGGCCCCTAGCATAATACATGATGCATCCACGTGCACATGAAATTCCTTCTTCCAATCCGGGAAGACTAGGATCGGCGCGGTGACCATTTTCTCTTTCAGCACATCCAAGCTCTTCTGACATTCATCATTCCAACAGAACGTAGCATCCTTTTTCAACAATTTCTCCATAGGCGCGGTGATCTAGGCATAACTCTTGATGAAATTCCTATAGTATTCAGTATTCCCTAGAGTTGCGCGCAACTGTTTCACATTCCTTAGCGCCTCCAAGTTGATTATCATTGCGATCTTCGCGGGGTCTACCATTAATCCTTGTCTGCATACCACATGACCCAGAAAGATCCCAAAAGGGACACAAAACAGACACTTCTTCAGATTGAGCACGATATGGTATCTCCTACATGTATCTAGCATCAAGCGCAGACTCGCCACATGGCGCTTGACCAATCCAAACACTATCCAATCGTCAAAGTATACCTCCAAAAATTTATGAATGAAGTTTTTGAATGCTGCAATGACTATGCACAAAAAGATCGCTGGCACATTCTTCAGCCCAAAAGGCATTACGGTGTACTGAAAACATCCCCATTCAGTCACAAAGACCGTCTTTATTCTATCCTCATGTGTGATTTTGATTTGATGGTACCCATATAACCCATCAATGAAAGAGTATGCTTCTTGGCCGCCTACATTATCCAGGACCTCGTCAGTGAACAGGGTCAGGAAAGGATCATGCACACAAGCGTCATTCAGTTTCTAGAGATCTACACATATCCTTATTTCTTCCTTCTATTTCTTTTCTTGAACCACTATTGGGCTCACCCAACCAGATTCTTCCACTGGTTCAATAATACCCACCGCGAGCATCTTATCTAACTCAGCGTGAACCCTTTCCTTATACTTCAGATTAAGGCAGTAAGGTCTTTGTTTCACAGGTTTCGCGTTCGGTTTCAGGGTGATCTTCATGACACCCAGGTCTCCTATTATTCCCTTCAGATCAGAAAACTTCATGGGGAACAAATCCTGATATTCGTGGAGGAGCTCAGTGACCTTATCTACTGTCGCATCATCCCAATAGTCCCCAATATTTGCAAATTTTGGCTTCGCCTTTGTGCCAATGTTGACTTGTCTAGTTTTCAGTGGCACGGTTATGTCGAGATCCTCTATCTACGGTACTTCAACCTCACAGTGACTCTTGGTTTCCAGAATATTAATCTTTCTAGGATCCTCATCTTCTTCTTCAACGGTAATGTTATAGCATTCCAACGCGTGGCTCAGCTAGGTAGTCCAATCTGGTTGATTCAGGTCAAAAGGATCCTGCAATATCCTAAAGATCGTTGCTTTAACCTCTTGTAGTGCTACGTTAATACAGTCAAACCCATCCTCAGAGATGAATGTCATTATAAATCCCTAGTGCAATATGTCCCATTCTTCAGTGCCATGGTGGAGCTCTGTTTCCAAGTACCAATTCATTGGTATGACATCTAGGGTATGACAAAATAGATGCACCCATTCAGGCTAGGGCTCCACTCCATAAGCCTTAGTCCATTTGGCCAAGTGATCACATGGATCATCCCTTCCATCATACTTGTCTGTCATCCGTACTTTCAGCTATCCAAAACGTATTCTCATCATCCTCCTATATTCGCGCCAATCACCGAAATTATCCTTGTGTGTACCCCACCATCTTGCGGGTGTAGCGCGCAACGCCCAATCCAAGGCCTGGAAGTGATGCTTCTCCGACACTTCTCTTTCAAATGCATCCAAAAATATATCCACATCAGTCAACCCATCATAAGAAGGAAGATTCCTTACTTCTAATGACACGCAGTGCAATGACTTGGTCATCATATTACAGCGCAACATAGATACTTCATGTAGTTGTTTCCTGACTTCTTGAGGTAGAGGCCTCAACGAAGATTTTATTGCTTCCATAAAGTTTTCTTTTGCACGCTCCAAAACCCAGTCTCCTTTTCAAGTGCTTTGCAGACCCACTAACCTTCTGTAGGTTGCTTCCCTTTATCCTTTCCAGTCGTCGTTTCACTTTGCAACATAATGTTTATCTTAGGGTCTTCCTCGCCAGGTCAACCCTCATCATCTGGAGCTTCTGCATCGGCTACGCCCCATTTTCGTGAATCTTAGCCAACAATATAGGGCAATCCTCAGTTGCATGATCAAACTAAGTACAGTAGCAGCATGACAGTCACGTCGGATTCAGACAGTCTCTCGCGTAGTGTCCTGGTCCTCCATAATTGTAACAAATAAGCTACCCTCGGCCTTTACCAGGTCCCCTCCACCTCGCCTTGTCCACGCCCTTGATATTCACCTCGCATTCCCCCAACGCCTTGGTTCAAACACCACGTTTCTGCTTGCACCCTGTATGCAGGTGTCATGTCCATCATTAATTCGTAACTATGACAATTGCGCTCGTCATGACCTACTAATTGACAAAAAATGCAGAAGAGCTGTTGTGGTGTCTGTATGAATTTTTGCAGTAAATGGCAATTATTGGTTGCATGTTTCCTAGCTACCTGGCATATAACGCACCATAGCATGGGCCTTGCACTTGGCCTTGCCGCAGCCTTCGGCCTTAGAGGCATTAGTCCCCCTATTGCAACATAGTTCACAAAGACTGGATAGTTATCCTTGTCATACCCCTGACCTTTTCATTTCAGGCACCAAACTTCTTCAGACGCCTCCAGCCAAGTTTTTTTGTCTTTCTTCTGACTTTTCATTTCAAGGCAAAGGTTTTGCAACTGCGCGTGAATCTGTTGAACCCCTAGATTAGCATCCTACATTGGCGTCTCATGCAGTCCCAATCTTCTAGAGCTTCTACCTGGGTCCCAATCTTCTGTTGTGATAGTGCAACCCGTAAGCGGGGCAGGAGAGAGGCCACGAACCATTCGCAATGCTATCCATCAGTTAGGTTCATGTTGGCTTCACAGATCGTACACTTCAATCTTTGATCCAAATCCCAGGGCGTCTCCCTAGACTTCATCATGATCTCCTTGAATCCCATAATTTATTGCGCTTGAGACTTAGATATATTGAATTCCCTATTCAACGCAGTTTGGATATCTGCCAACGGGGACGTTAGGTTATCAGTACTGTACTTAATGTACCACGTTAGTGCGTGGTCCTGTGAAGCACTAACCAACGTTGCTTTCTTCATTTGATCATCCGTGATACCTTGAGCTTCCCATACGGCCTTCGCGGTGAACCAAAACTGGTTCGGATCTTCATTTCCTATGCCCTTGAATACAGGTAGCTTTATGGAGTTTGCCATATTGAATAGTGGTGGAGGTGGCGGTGGTGTGGTGTGGGGGATGGGGTAAGTGGTGGACTCAGGACCTTTTCTTCCTCCGTACCTAAAAGACCTTCCACTTCGCGTAGCTCCAAACATCAAGGTAACTCCATAACCCACTTTTCACACAAAAGCATCTTAATCCAAGTATTTAGTGATTTCCAATACTTACCTCGTGGTCCTTTGAAGAAGCAGTGCTCTACTTCGCTGTAACTGATAGAAGTATTGACCGCGAACTTTGTCACAAACCATCCTATGATGCGGTCAAGCCAATGGTCAACAGCGCGCACGATATTATATTCAGAGGATTCCAATCTCCACACTAACTCCGATGTCCAAACAACCAGACTGTCAGGCCTCGACCTCCCTTAGCTGTCTGCCAACTTCACGATCCACTCGTATAATTCAACCGGGAAGGAAGAAGATTTCGTGTATTTCTGTGTATAGATATTCGTCCAACCACTGTTCTTTAATCAATCACGGATTCCTGTTTCTTGTGCCGCAAATTCATGGATCTTTCTATCCAACCAGTCTTCGATCTCTTTCTTAGTTGGATTCCAATGATGCAACATCACACATCTCGTTATGTAGATCCCAGTCCCGGCAACAAAACCATTTGTTGGCTTGATGGGCCCTGACCCAGGTTCAACATTAGTCAACCAAGCAAATCCCTACACTACTGGCCCTTTTGGCATCAGTCTGTGGAGCGCAGACTGAAGTCTCACCGAAGCAGTATGGGGGGATGCAAGAACCAAGTTTCTGCACCTTGAGATGGTCGTGATGTCGACTTTATACCTTAAACCCTTCCTTCGCACAAATCGATAAGCCTTTAGGGCTTATCGATGTACTTTCTCTTTCGTCTCTTAGAACCTCCACGAAGGTATACGATCGTCCTTTGCACAACCCTAAATGATGATTCAGGCACTTACATGCCTCTGTAAGTATGTTACTGTATAAGTTCCCGAATTATCTTAAGTGTTCACCAAATTTACCATGCAGTTAAGATTATCTTCATGTAAACATATATCATTATTTGTGTTCATATAACAGATAGAAACATACACATTCACACATCAATTTAGCATTATAACATAAACCCAGAACTTAACATAACATAATCACATGCGATCCACAGAGGAAAAATACACAGTAATTTCAGAATACTCTCTTTATTGATGATTCAGATTTTCAATACAGACTCAATCTGCGCTATGCACACAGCTGCAGCGGTCCGCGCACTCAGCTGCGGAATTCTACCCTAGGCCTCTACACACTCAACTACAAATCCTCTTCCTATGCTAAGATTCTCGCTCTTAGCCCTTCACAAACTCATCAAACACTTCTATTTCACTTATTTCTTTTTTAGACTCCTGTAGGACCTCCTTTTTATACAATCCCATGGTCCGCGGACCAAGGGCGGATCTCTAAAAACGACTGTTATACCTCCAAATCTCACTCTTATGGTTTGTGATGCTGCACTCATGGCCTAGGGCAACCCCTCCTTCCAGACTTGGTCCAAAAATTTAAAAAACAATGTTTTATCCCTTATACATGACATTGCCCTGAGTTAAACACGTGTATACGTGGGTAGGCATATACCCAACCCGCGTATATGTATTAAAACACTTAAAAAAATATAAAACTCCTTAATTTTGGGCGGAGATCGCGGGTTTTACCTGCTGATCACCTGTTAGTGCCTGTGGCCCAACTGTTCCCAACCAACTCCCAACTAAAAAACTACTTTGGGAGAAGTATAAAAAGGCTTCAATGGGAAGGCCTAAGGGAGGAGAGAAGAGAGAGAAAGGTTATTATGCTGAGATTTCCCTGACCAGGTCCGAATATCCTTGTGCCTCCTGCACTTGCCCCATTTGTACAGGAAACCCTTGTTTCCTTGTGTGTTGATGTCCATCCACTACTTGTGATATCATGGAGTAAGTCATGGAAGGAGTTTGTTAAAGGCTTGAGGCTGGACGAATCCGGAAGAAGGCTTTGCTTGGAGCCTGCGAAAGGACGACTCAGGTGAAATTATTCCTTTTCTGTACTTTATTTGTCTATAATAAAAGAAACACATGTCTTGGTTCCTGATATAAATCTTCTTCATGTTTATGATATTCATGTTAGAATTCATATGTGAATGGCTGTTTAAATTTCATAACTAACTACCTTTCTTTATAATATGAAGATGGTTTCTTTATAAGGTTTAGTCCATATACTGTTGTACTCTCCGGAATTGGTTGTTTTGCAGGTCAAAGGAGCAAAAGGAACTCCAAGAAGGGAAATGTTCCCCTAGGGTTTTTGGGTTGAAACCCTAGTAGACTGAAAGTTGTCTATACAGAGAAACACACATTTTAGAGTAGTTTTGAGTCTTGCATCAGCATATACTTGTTGCATTAGGATAGATTTGCATATCTTTTTAGGCATCCATAGCTTTGTTAACTTTTGTGAGTGTGAAGCTTGAATTAATGAAAAGAAAAGAAAATTTTGTTTTATTTGAAGTTCCTCTAAACCCTGTAGAGATTTCTTTTCATCGAAAAATGCAAACAAGTGCATTTGCATGTAGTTTGGTTTTTATTAATTTCTTTTGCGTCAAAACACCACTAGATTCACTTCTGTTTATCCCGTGACTTAAAGAATAGCCTATTTCAAAATCAAGTGCTAATTAAAATTCAATAAAACTTTTTTTTATCAAGTTAGATACACCAACAATTTTTATGATTTTAGGGCCTTGGATTAGGCGAGTGGAGAGTTAACTCTCCAAGGCCATTTAAAACTGTCAAACATAGGAGTCTGAATAGTGAGTGAAAATCCAATAGCATTAAGAAGACCAGGAAAGCTCCGGATCTGGGAGTTAAGCATGAGGGTTTGTGAAGACAGGGAAGAGAGATACCCCCTCTCCTACTTGTCCGAACTTACCTCACGACTGTTCCGCCTGGCTTCTGCGATGAGTTGGTATCCATAGTTGCTACTCCTAGGGATCTACACAGGTGGTTGCGGAGGGGAATCCCGTGGCACCTGAGGTCGACGTTGCATCACTCTCAACGGTACTACTGGAGGGCACCCTTGCGAAGCTTGGGGGCTTGCATTGGTGCAGGCTGTTGTTAGGAGGTCAGCTTAACTTCCTCTGTTACCTTCGCTGATAGCACTGGGCCCTCATCATCCCATACTATCTTCGGAAGGCCCCTTAATTCACTTTCTTGTATTTTGGTGTCCGATCCTAATCACCCGGAGTGGAAATACTTGGAAGTTGTTTGACTGGATGATATCTTTATGGAATTTATAGTGTGTGCTTTGTGCTCTTAGTTGGCCTAGATTTCAATTTTTGAGTCTTTAGTTAGATCTTAACAAAAAATGCAAAGTGGTTGACCGATCACCTAGACGGTCTCGAAGACTTCGTGGTCTTTCACCACCAAGTTTAGAGCCTTCTCCTAGAAGGCACAGAGGTAATACTTCTGGTGGGTTTAATCCCACGGCAGTTGACACATCGGGGATTGATCCTCCTCTCGGGGGAATTAGTGTTCAAGTAAGGCCTGGCACTTCCGTAGAATAAGAGAGGAACACTCTAGTTCTTTCTCGAGTTCTCTTTCAAATAGAGAATAACATAGAGGTAGAAGAACTCTTAGAGTCGTTAACAGCTCCGAATTCTCCCCTACCATCTAGCTATCCGTAAGTATTACAATACGTTGGGACTCCGACTCATAGACCATCAAGTCTAGGTCACATTACGCGCTTACCGTCGATGACCACTACTGGAAGCATGGCTTCTACTACAAGGGGGAGGAACGATTTCCATCTCCTTTGCTTCTTTGTTTGGATCTTTTGCTAGCACATCTTTAGTTGGGTCTACCTCCATTCCGTCCACGAGTGGAAATTCCCAAACCAATGCTTTTAGTTCTGGATTCTTCCCATTTGACACCCATTCACAGGGTATTCCATCAGTTCCGTTTAGTGTCGCCACGTCCATGACAGGTGGATCGGCTTCATTTCAGGGTTTTCCTTTCAGAAGTGGTCATATACCACATTCCAACCCAACAATAGGATCCATGCCTTTTTCTTCTATAGGACAAAGCAGCAATCCTTTCCAAGGTTGGACTAACCCTGGGGTTAGTGGCGCAGGAATTCAGAATCTATTTTATGGCCAAAAAGGGAATAGGTCGTACTCCATAGTTAGTTTGTTTCAAAGTATTCCTCCCTTAGCTTCGGCTTGGAATTCGATCAGGGGTTATCAACTCCTTATAATCCTTTAGGAGGAAACTTTGCTGGTTATGGAGGCTTTGCGACTGGAGTTGGTCAAACTCCGAATTTCGCTGGATCAAAAGGCTTGCCTTTTGGTTCAGCTGGTTTTTCGGGTTACTTCGGGCAGCCTGGTGCCTTCCAAAATCCAAGCCAATCTTTTCAGAACTTTGGGAGCTCCGCCCAGTCTGGGTGGAATCCCCAAGGTCCTCCTAGGCTTCCGTTTCTGGCAACTTTGAACTTGCCAGATCTCACTAAGTTAACAAACGATCCAATCAAATACAATTCGGCCTGGCCTTTGGTCCCAACCAAACTCCCTTCGGACATTCCAAAATTCGAAGGGAAGAGCAGTGAAGACCCATGCGACCATGTAACCACATTCCATTTGTGGTGCTCATCGAACTCCCTTATTGATGACTCGATTAGGTTGAGACTTTTTCAATGCACCTTGACTGGTAATGCGGCCAAATGGTATATAGAGTTTCCAGGGGGTAGCTTTACATCTTTCGCTGACTTAGCTAATATTTTCTTAAATCATTTCCAGTTGCCTGTCCGTTATGATGCCGGAACTGAACTTCTGGCCACTTTTCGTCAAGATAAGGCAACCCACATTTCTGACCATATTCAGGAATGGAGACGGAGAAAGAGGCTCATTAAAGCCGAAATCCCTCCAGAGTACCGTCTCGAATGGTTTTTGAAATCTTTACAACCCGAGATCTCTAAGGATGTCTCCATGTCTGGAGTCTATTCTGAGGAGCAAGCCATTTTTAGGGCCCAACAATTAGAATTGATCTACTCTCAGTCTGGGATCCTACAAAAATACTTGCCAGATGCTCCTAGATCTAAGGTTGACATAGCCAAGTCGAAGCCAGGTCCCCATGCGGATGGTATCGTTGGGTCGG
Organism: Pinus tabuliformis; assembly: GCA_031772625.1. Classification (NCBI taxonomy): domain Eukaryota; kingdom Viridiplantae; phylum Streptophyta; class Pinopsida; order Pinales; family Pinaceae; genus Pinus; species Pinus tabuliformis. The sequence continues at coordinate 887,608,648 of CM062818.1, forward strand.
TAGACACAAATGCAGTGAACTTGTTGAACCAATTGCAACAGTTGTCTTTACAAACTGCTTCTAACAACCAAGTCACATCGTCTAACCCTCCGGCTTCCCAAACCTCTTCAATTAATGCCATCCAATCTGATAACCCCAAAGGAAATCAAAATTCCAATGGAAAAAAGAAAGGACGAGGTAAGAAAAAGAACCAGGATGGGAAGGCTGACGCAAATAAATCCGGCAATAATGCTGGTGGTGGTAGAAATGAGTCTAGAAAGAAAGTCAAGTTTCCATGCAAGTTGTGCAGTGGAGACCATTTAACTCACCTCTGCCCCAATATTGAAGATGCTCAGTGCTTGTTAGGGCAGCAAGGGACTTCTAGTTCTCAGGTTGTGTTAACCAACCCTTTTCCCAAGGGCAACAACTTCTTGCTAGCACGAGTTCAAACCCTGGAACCTCCGCAGGGGGCAACCAGGAAGGGGAAAAATCATCAAATGTTTTCATGATGGGTTCTAATGTCCATGTGGCTACTCGGTCACGTGATTACGATGAAGCCGAAACTTCCAAGGACAAGACTGCTCCCGGAAATACCGACCTTCATATTGAGCGACCCCTTGTCGAGACTATACCACGGATACCGAAAGGTTCCGATAAACGCGTGACTATTAATCCTAATGCGAGGGCCGCCCAAAATTACTCCATTTTTGAGGATCTGGCTCAGAGTCCGTGCGCCATGTCCGCTTTAGAGGTTCTCTAGTCGTTTCTGGCTCAATGAAGTGCTTTACTTTCCACGATTGGGGCAGTCAATCCAACTAACTCTTTAGTGCTCACTTTAGACATGTTAAATGTCAAAAAGCGACTCCCTCATCATATGGATTTCCAAATAATATCTACATACTGGAAAATTAACATTTTTCATAATGTTATTGATGAAGGAGCTTCCACGTGCGTCATGTCGATGTCATGCTGGAAGGCTATTGGATCGCCTTCGGATGTTCCTTCACCTACCATATTGATTGCATTTGATGGTCATTCTCATAAGCCGCATCGAATTATCCTGGCCTTTCCTATATGTGTTGGGGGGAAGGTCGTCAATATTGAAGTAGAAGTCATAGATGCTAACCTAGACTACAATCTCCTCTTAGGAAGGAACTGGGTATACGAAATGGACGCCGTTGTTTCGACTCTATTTTGTGTCATTTGCTTTCCTCATGAGGGGAAAATTGTTAAGGTTGATCAATTGGATTATTGTCCAGTCGATCCTCAAGCAATCTTTGACTCTACTATTCCTTTAGTGGATAACCCTCATCCGCCTACTGAGAATTTAGGAGTGGGGATGTATTCCTCATTGATGGGTACTTTTGATCTTCCCTCTCCTATCGCTAGAATCAATGTCGTTTCATCATCTAAGGAGTCTTCTCAAGAAGAGTTCTTCCGAACTCGTTATTTTTCAGACCCTTAGACCTTGCCTTCACCTACGACCACATTAGTTGAAGGACAAGTAAATGGAATGGCATTCCCTATATCTGCAGCCGAGCTTAGATATCAATCTATCGTTAACTCTGCAGACGACCACTGTACTCCTTTTTCAGAAGAGGAGTTAGATGGTGATGTGGCCCCGGACTGGAGCCTTGATTCTACCTCTGCCTTGGACTGCTTAGATTCAATTTTACCTTCTAAAGAAGTAATCCTCGAAGCAATGATGGGTATAGATCGACCTTGGGAAGACTTACACCATCATTCATACTTTCTTCCTCCATTGCAGGAAGTAGAATCTAGATTCTCCGAGCTCGTTACTATTGATGTTTGTACGGTGTCAAATCCTTTGGCTCCAACACACGTTCGTGCCGAAGGTAATATGTCGGTGATTTCAAAAACGATACCTATAAACATCTCTAGGGACCCTAACGTGATCGAGAACCTCTTCATTGGAATTGAATGTTCCCTTGAAGAAATTCAAATTTACACTGACCTTTTTAAGGAATTTCAAGATGTAATTGCTTGGTCTTATGAAGAAATGCCTGGCATTGACCCATCTATAGTTCAACATGAGATCAAGACGTATGAAAATGCCAAACCGGTTCGTCAAAGGCTTCAACCAGTTACTCCTAGGAAAGCAGCAGCTATCAAAGCTGAAGTTGAGAAGCTGCTAAAGGCGGGTTTCATATACCATGTTCCTCTTACTAATTGGGTTTCTAATCCAGTCCCCGTGGATAAAAAGCAAGGAACAATCCGAGTATGCATCGATTTTAGGGACCTAAACAAGGCTTGTTCGAAAGATAATTACCCCACGCCATTCATTGATCAGATTATCGACGAGTGTGCGGGTAATGAGATTTTTTCCTTCATGGATGGTTTTTCTAGTTATAATCAAATTTCTATCCGTCTTGAAGATCAACATAAGACAACCTTTATATGTCCCTGGGGTACCTTTGCATATAGAAAGATGCCTTTTGGTCTTAAAAATGTTGGAGCCACTTTTCAGCGGGCCATGTCATATGCTTTCCATGACATCAAACATATCATCGAAGCATACTTGGACGATCTCACTGCTCGTTCTCGAAAGAGAACTGATCACCCTAGTCATCTTTGAATGGTTTTCGAGCGATGTCGTTTTTATAAAATCTGGTTGAATCCCAACAAGTGCGTTTTCACGGTTACGTCCGGTCGGTTGTTAGGGTTCATTGTGTCAAATGAAGGGATTCGGGTTGATCCCTTCAAGGTTGAGGCAATAGTTCAGTTGCCTCCCCCGTCCTCAATTCGACAACTTCAAAGTCTTCAAGGGAAGGCTAATTTCTTAAGATGGTTTATAGCAAACTATGCCGAGATCACTAAAGGGTTCATGTGTTTGCTACGGAAAGGAGTTCCATTTGTGTGGGACGACTTTGCACAGCGATCGTTCGATGCTTTGAAAAAGGCACTAGTCTCTGCCCCGCTTTTGAGTCCACCGGATTATGGTAGGGACTTCCTTTTATATCTCGCTACAGCAGAATCAACCATTGGTATGGTTCTCGTCCAGGAGGACGATGCTCTCATCGAGCATGTGATTTATTATTTAAGCCAAGGCTTAATAGGTCCTGAACTTCGCTATTCTCCGGTTGAGAAGTTGGCTTTGGCAGCTGTCCATGCTGTCCAACGGCTTCGTCATTATATCCTGCTACGCAAAACTTTTGTCTTAGCGGTGGTCAATCCATTTCAATTTGTCCTCAGTAGGCGAGTGATTGGGGGCAAATATAATCGATGGATAGTCATTTTGCAAGAATTTGATCTCGAGTTCTTGTCTGCCAAGTCTAAGAAATCCATGGTTTTTGCTGAGCTAATTTTTGAGCTGCCTTGTGGAGAGGATACTGTTTATGAGGAAAGTTTTCCTGACGAACATTTATTCCTCATCTCTTCACTCGACCCTTGGTATGGAGATATCATTGTCTATCTCCAGACTTCGAAGTTTCCCTCTACTTTCTCCAAGGATGAACGTCGAAAATTTTGTCACCTGGCTAAAAATTATGTTATCATTGGTGACACATTATACCATTGAGGGGTTGATTCAATCCTTCGGCGCTGTTTAACCTTAGAGGAAGCAGAGTCAGTGCTAAATGACTTCCACAGTGGAGCTTGTGGTGGTCATCTATCAGGGCTTGCTACAGCCCAATGCATCTTGCGTGCAGGCTATTTTTGGCCTTCACTCTTTAAAGACTGTGTTGAAGCGGTCAAACGCTGTCACCCCTGTCAAATTTATACTCGGAAGATGCGTGCACATCCAGCTCCTCTTTTTCCCATTGTCACTGTTGGTCCCTTTACTAAGTGGGGTATTGATTTTACAACTTGTAATCCGCCTTCAGCAGCGAATCACAGGTACATTATCGTGGTTGTAGACTACTTTACAAAGTGGGCCGAGGCCATGCCCACTTATAAAAACGATAGTGACACGGCAGCGTTGTTCCTTTTTAATCAGATTATCTCAAGATTTGGTATCCCGAGAGAGATTGTCACTGATCATGGCAGTCATTTCCAGAATCAACTGATGTCTGAATTGGCTCTCAAATTGGGTTTTCAGCAGGAGCATTCATCTCCTTATTATCCTCAGGCCAATGGACAGGTCGAGGCAGTCAATAAAACTCTTAAGACGATCCTCCAACGGACAATCAACAAAAATTGGTCCAATTGGCATCTTATGTTGTATCTGGCTCTTTGGGCATACCGGACCTCCATAAAGACTGCTACTGGTTTTACACCTTTTCAGTTGGTTTATGGGATGGAATCTATATTTCCGGTTGAATGTGAAATTCCATCTCTTAAGTTAGTTGTTGAGCTCCTTCCAGAGACTTCGAGTCTTAAAGAGCGCCTCCTTCACTTGGAACATCTCGATGAGCAGCGTTGAGATGCCGCCACGATAAATGAGGCTCATAAGAAAAGGGTTAAAACGCAGTATGATAAAGCTGTCCATCCTCAAGTCTTTTCTGAAGGTGACCTTGTCTTGGTCTATGACCAAGATAAAGACACCTTGGGGGCAGGTAAGTTTAAGCCTATGTGGTACGGTCCTTTCATTATTAAACTAGTTTAAGAAAAAGGGTCGTATGAGTTAATCGATTTTGAGGGAAACAAGCTGGCGGAGCCTCGAAACGGGCTCTACCTAAAGAAGTACTTTGCTTAAGTAGAAGTTAGGAAATGGCTTCTTTGTACATTATGTATATTTGTACATATATCATTGAGAGTTTTTTGATATCAACACTTTTTGGTCTGCTGTGACAGGTGTTGATGGATGACTTGGTCCATTTTGGGTTCGCCGATGGTGCTAGTCGGCACACTTAGAATCTTGCTTCCGCAGCTTGGGTACTCTATTATCCAACTGGTCAGTTGATGGTATCAAGGGGAGTATGCATTGGTCCTGCTTCAAACAATATGGCTGAGTATACTGCCATTATTAATTTACTATCCGAGGAAATTTCTCACGAGATCGACTCGTTGGTAGTTTATCTTGATTCTCAATTGATAGTGTCACAATTAAACAACGTTTATCAGGTAAGGGATCCAAGTTTATATCGCCAGTATTTAAGGGTGAGGTTGTTGCAAAGATCATTTACTTATATTAATTATTTTCACATTCCAAGATCTCATAATTGGTTAGCTGATTCTATCACTAATCAAGCATTAGACTGGCACATCAATCATTCATCACAATAAATCAAGCATCAAAAAGTTGAACTGTATATATATATATATCATAAAGCGTCTCGAGTGTACATAAGTCTGTCCAAAAAATATACAAAATTGGGACTCAAATGCCCATAATCATGTCCGGCATATCTAATGCCCCGGCTCAGGATGAGTGGCTAAGTAGGTAACTATCGCATTGGCCACACGCCGAAAAGTGCGAACCCAGTCACGTCGCATGCCAACCACATGACGCTACATATCCTCAGGAAGGTCCTCTACGGCAGCCATCGATACTTGGTGAGTCAATCTCACCAAGTGTCGCTGGACGTTATGTAGAAGTCGTTCTATCTTAGTAGCCGCCTCTTCGGCTCCTCGGCCACGCCGTCCATGCCGTGGGAACCCATCTGGTCGTACCGGCCCAATATCTGGAACATGATCATCATATTAGTCATTTGAATCCCATCAAAAATATTTTTCAAAATTCATCATTATATTTTAAAAATCCAAAAAAATCAAAAAATACTTACCAATGTCACCCCATGCTGCAGTCGGTGGTAATGCTAGATCAGGATCTCCACGGAAATCCAACCAATCATAGGGGTAGTCATCTATGGCGATGATCTGTTGATCCCACCAGGTAAAGAAGTCATCGTCAAATGCAGTCCGTGGGACCTCCCCACCCCCTAGACGTTTCATCAGGTCAGCCCACCGACCCATGCGTGGATCTCGTGGGGTGCTGATGGAAACTGCTACCCTAGGGCGGAGTGCTGGGACCCTCTCAAAAAAGAAAGAACACAAAATAGTCCCATATCCAAAGTTTTTGGTCTGTCCCCTCTTGACAGAAGTGAGCTAGCTCTTCATGTTGGCCAGAAGAGGAGTACACCAGTCAAATACAGTGGTGAGACAGTCAACTGCCACGCTCATGGTTAGCCGTGATGCATGATGCAGAGAGGCTGATCCATTCACTCGAGCTATGGTGAACAAGATTATCCTTAGTGATAAACTTGCCACATGTGTGATGGAAATATAACTCCCAACCTTCTTGGGATGTCTCGGGCCTGTACGTAGTCCTCGATCGAGAGACTGCTCCGTGTCCTGCCCCGGGAATGTACTACCTCTCCCCTTCGGGAAAGGCCCATGATGAAATAGATATCTTCCACTTCTATCCCGAGTGGCATGTGGTCAATCATAAAGGCATCCTCCTCGATATCCCAACAATCAATGAGCATCTCAAGCAGACGTGTGTTTGCTTTCATATTCGGCAGTTTGAAGAATTTAAGCAAACCACATCCCCGTAGGGCATCCAAAGCATTAGGATCGTTCATTACTTCATTATCCACCGCAGCATGCTCTCTTTCTTACCAGGTGACCGACATCCTGAGGAAAAAATGATTTTCAACCGTTAGTTTTTTGTTTAAAAATGTTCGCGGCGTATATGCGGGTCCCTGTGCACACAGTCGCATATAGGGCCCGCGTGTACGCGGGTTTCATATTACCAACCCGCATATACACCGCGGTGAAATTTTTGGCAAAAAATTCAACGGTAAAACATTAATTAAAAATCCTAAAACTAGTCACAATCAATTGCAAGACAAGTATAAGAGTTACCTGGAGGTTTTTGAAGAATCTGAACGGTTGAATTTGGCGTATGGGAAGTTTGCTCCTTTTGCTCCAATTCTTTGCTCTCAAACTCAAATGGTGAAAATGGTGAGTCCAAAAGCTCTTTTATAGGTTTTGAAAATGCAAAATTTTTTCAAAATTTTATTTTGTTTGGCCTCATGTGACTTTTAACTTGGGAGCTTGGAATGTCGAGAATGGTTTGATTTTCAGGACATTTTGGACGTTTTTCGACAGTTTCGAGACGGTTCCATGACTGCTGACTTGTCATGGCAGGTATCGTTTTCTCACTGGCATATAGGTTAGGGACACCATTTTTTCGTTGCATTATGCATACTAGCCTCCATTTGTCGATACATCTGCCATAGGGTCGACCCCATCGTGTTATGGTTCGTAAGCCATCTTCACTTGCCGATTCTTTAAATCATGACACGATGGTAAAGCCATCCTTTACATGGGCATCGTAGTTAGCACCTCACTGACATTTGTTGCCCATGCTGCTCCGATTTGAGTAGGCTCAAGAGTCCTTTGTAGTCCCGCCATGACTTATGCGTTGAAGACTCATTCCTCTTTGCTTCTTCGCTTCAATCTGGCCTTATACCCTAGAGGCTCCTTTGTGTTGATTTGTACCACTGCATTACATGTTGACCACTTGCACCTTTTGGCCTAGAGCCGGGTTCACTTGGACTCGTGTTTAATCCAACTTTTGACCATGACGAATGCAAAATCAACCTTGCATACCTTTGACTTCTGCAACTTGACACACCTTGACCCGTGGAAGGAATGCACCTTTGAGTGTCACTGACCAGTTTTCACCTCCCTGCATTGAGCATAGGAACGTTCCATTCCCAGGAACTAGATCATCTGTTTCACCGACACTCGTTCTTTCCACTATACCATAGCATTCTTTTATTCTTTTTTCAAGCTTAACAGAAAAAGACAAAAAATTAAATATTTCAAAAAAGAGCGGGAACGGGACAGTATTTCCATTTATTGTTGGCAGCTAGAGTCAGTCATGTCACCCTTGAACAAAGCACTCAAAGCAAAGTCTCCTCCGTTTGGGCGGGATTTAGTTTGACTTAGGTATGCCTTAACCTTGTTATTGAGTCAATTCTCCCTCGATCGGTTATCTCTTCCAATCATATGGAGGGTTTGTTCGTGCCTCCTGCATGACGAACTTATATAGAGTCATCATATGCTGCCACATAGTCACATTGAGTCGTGCTTTTGTTCAAGGGAAGTTAGCCTGAGTCGGCCTCTCTGCGGTGTCTCTTGACTCATTTTTCAGTCGGCCATCCCTGGTTTTCAGTATCATGTCTATCATCACATCAGTTATATTGGTCCTTTGCTCGTGCCGGTTTGAGAAGGTTTCCATTGACTTCTTTCTGGCGGGTCTTGTCCTTATCGATGACGACATCTTGCTTTGAGGACAGACCTAGAGCTACACCTTGGCCCTATTTTCATTATTGATAGATCACCTTGTGCTCAGCGTTGATCAGTATCATGGGTCTTTGACTGAGTGGTTTCCCTTGTGTTCGACATCAGCTTACATTATCACACATTGGGATTCGTGCAGTACCTTGGTTTCCATTTGACCCTATTGGTGGATACCTCGCCTCTGTATCAGCTCCCATTATTGGTTGGTTCAGAGGGTTTCTATCGTGCGCTAGCCACATCTTGTGTACGCCGGAAACGTACTTCGGTTGGGTTACTACATCTCTTTCGTCTGATTCCTTCCACATTATTGGCCTATGGGTTACACTCGCGCTAGATTGATGAAGGAAGCGGATCTTTCCCTATCGACTCCAACTCATTGCTCTGGGGAAAATATCTAGAGTCCATTTGGCAGTACCTTAGGGTTTTCAGTCATTAGTGGCAGATCCTTCGCTATCGACAGTGGGAAACCATCATTGTCTCCTGATCGATAGATTCTTACAGGTGTTCGACTCCAGCTCATCTATTCACACTTGTTGGATTGTATTGGGTACCTTGACGCTCATTATCATTATCGGTGAGTAGTCTTGCGTTTGTTAACGGTATACATCAATGACCGGTAATCAAACGATTTCTCACATGGTCGACTTCAGATCATTTATTCCCATGGTGTAGAAATGTACCACAGCGGTCAGTGAAGACCTCAGGTTGTATCAACATTCATTGGTTCACTTGACAGTTGCTCCTGTTGCTGCTGGTTGATACTGTTCCACCTTATATGTTGCAGTCAGTCATGGCAACATTCTATATGCTGGAACCTGAGTTTGCAGTGTAGTACCATCCTATTCCATCATGTTCAGTTGGTACCTTTTGGGATTAGTCTTTGATATCAGTGATCCGTTGCCTCTTTCAACATCATTGACAGTCTTATATGTGATATTCAGACATGTACTTGTTCGATCATGATCGGATGATCCATTATGTATTTTCCAGTCATTCGTACTTGTATACTTAGTGGATCCACTTGTACTTGATATGCGGACATGCTTTACTTTTTCTGAGGATGGGTATGCCCGCCTCAGATAGTGTTTCTTTCTGATCTCCTTTTGTGGCTTGGCAGGCTAAACTCTGGTGAAGTCCTTCTCGGTTTTTGACAGATTTCCTTTCCATGTACTTGCTTAATACATTTCGGCCATCATGTACCCCTTCTGACCTCATATATTAGGGGGCATCTGTTATAGCTCCAAATCTCACTCTTATGGTTTGTGATGCTGCACTCATGGCCTAGGGCAACCCCTCCTTCCAGACCTGGTCCAAAAATTTAAAAAACAGTGTTTTATCCCTTATACGCGACATTGCCCTGAGTTAAACGCGTGTATACGCGGGTAGGCATATACCCAACCCGCGTATATGTATTAAAACACTTAAAAATATATAAAACTCCTTAATTTCAGGTGGAGATCACAGGTTTTACCTGCTGATCACCTGTTAGTGCCCGTGGCCCAACTGTTCCCAACCAACTCCCAACTAAAAAACTACTTTGGGAGAAGTATAAAAAGGCTTCAATGGGAAGGCCTAAGGGAGGAGAGAAGAGAGAGAAAGGTTATTATGCTGAGATTTCCTTGACCAGGTTTGAAGATCCTTGTGCCTCCTGCACTTCCCCCATTTGTACAGGAAACCCTTGTTTCCTTGTGTGTTGATGTCCATCCACTACTTGTGATATCATGGAGTAAGTCATGGAAGGAGTTTGTTAAAGGCTTGAGGCTGGACGAATCCGGAAGAAGGATTTGCTTGGAGCCTACGAAAGGACGACTTAGGTGAAATTATTCCTTTTCTGTACTTTATTTGTCTATAATAAAAGAAACACATGTCTTGGTTCCTAATATAAATCTTCTTCATGTTTATGATATTCATGTTAGAATTCATATGTGAATGGTTGTTTAAATTTCATAACTAACTACCTTTCTTTATAATATGAAGATGGTTTCTTTATAAGGTTTAGTCCATAGACTGCTGGACTCTCCGGAATTGGTTGTTTTGCAGGTCAAAGGAGCAAAAGGAACCCCTAAGGGAAATGTTCCCCTAGGGCTTTTGGGTTGAAACCCTAGCAGACTGAAAGTTGTCTATACAGAGAAACACACATTCACACAGCCATTATGCTATTATAAGAAAATTCTATGATAAGGGGTGTACCTGAGGTCCTACGTTTGAGAAGGTCCTTTAGGGTCCAAACCCTTCTTGGAGTTCCTTTTTCTCCTTTCACCTGCAAAACAACCAATTCCGGAGAGTACAACAGTATATGGACTAAACCTTATAAAGAAACCATCTTCATATTATAAAGAAAGGTAGTTAGTTATGAAATTTAAACAACCATTCACATATGAATTCTAACATGAATATCATAAACATGAAGAAGATTTATATTAGGAACCAAGACATGTGTTTATTTTATTATAGACAAATAAAGTACAGAAAAGGAATAATTTCACCTGAGTCATCCTTTCGCAGGCTCCAAGCAAAGCCTTCTTCCGGATTCGTCCAGCCTCAAGCCTTTAACAAACTCCTTCCATGACTTACTCCATGATATCACAAGTAGTGGATGGACATCAACACACAAGGAAACAAGGGTTTCCTGTACAAATGGGGGAAGTGCAGGAGGCACAAGGATCTTCAGACCTGGTCAAGGAAATCTCAGCATAATAACCTTTCTCTCTCTTCTCTCCTCCCTTAGGCCTTCCCATTGAAGCCTTTTTATACTTCTCCCAAAGTAGTTTTTTAGTTGGGAGTTGGTTGGGAATAGTTGGGCCACGGGCACTAACAGGTGATCAACAGGTAAAACTCGCGATCTCCGCAAGAAATTAAGGAGTTTTATATTTTTTTAAGTGTTTTAATACATATACACAGGTTGGGTATATGCCTACCCATGTATACACGCGTTTAACTCAGGGCAATGTCACGTATAAGGGATAAAACACTGTTTTTTAAATTTTTGGACCAGGTCTGGAAGGAGGGGTTGCCCTAGGCCATGAGTGCAGCATCAAAAACCATAAGAGTGAGATTTGGAGCTATAACACCGACACAACCTATCTAGACTAAGGGCGGAAAACCCTTTTCGACTCTTGATATCTTCATGCTCCGCGACCACAAAATGTGAATACTTTACATTTCTTTATACAAACTTCAGGACTTCCGCCCCAAAACTTGGGTTTTTAACCCTAAAATTGACCCCTAGGGGACCCGTTCCCAACACCTGTTTTCCCCTTGACAATTGGGGCATATAACCTGGAGCACTTTGAGGAAGATCAAACAGAGGTAGAGGAGATGAAAGGTTTCTTCTTCGTAGATTTGAGCCACCACAGGTATGACCGAAAGGTAGTTGTAGCAGCACATTGCAAGAAGGAAGGTTTCAATTGATCCTATGTTCATACCAAGGATATTCTTGAAGACGAAGTTAGAAATTGGTATAATTCCACTACGTAAATAGGAGAAAGATAACAACATGAAAATGAGGATGAACAAAGAGATGATTCCTAAGAGAGTATAATATTAGAAGTTAGAGTTTGCCTGCTTAAAAGCAAGAAAGAGAAACAAAAGACAGATGTAAAGAAAAATAAGCATAAAAGAAACCATTAAGAAGACCCATTGGATGAGCAAATGAAGATGAATATGAAGAAACCCTAGAAGATGAGAATGAAACAATTTCTAGGAAGAAACAAGAGATGAGGAGGAAAAGGGAAGAAGAGCTTAAAAAATCACAAGAGGAAGGAGATCAGTAGGATGAGGAATTGTAATTCCAACAACAAGAGGAGGAAAGAAGGAGGAAGAACGAAGAAGAAGAACGACTTAAGAAAGAGGAATAGAAGAGAAAAGTACAAGAAATCGAACAAAAGAAAAGAGAAGAAGAAGAAGAAATAAGGAATAAATAAGAAGAGGAGGAACTAAAGAGAAAGTAGGAACAAGAGGAGGAACTAAAGAGATGACAAGAAGAAGAGGATAAATAAAAGAAAATAATTGAAGAAGAACAAAAGAGAAAATACAAAGAAGATAAGAAGAGGATGAGGAAGAGGAAATCAAAAGGCACTAGGAAGATCTTAACAAGAAAGACGAACTATATCGCCTTAACGAGAAACATGGTAATACAAAAAATGAGCATCAGGTTCAATGGTTTGAGATGTAGACTGATTTATCTTCATTAGACATTCCTCCTTCCACCCCAATTTATGGCGGACATCTTCCACTCAATGTGTTGGGAATCCTAGATGTGGAATAAGAAGAAGTACTGGATATCACTAGATTGACATTAGATCAAATCCAATATAAGATTATGCAGGATAGAAGAAAATACTATTGAAATAACTAGACCAAGATTTTATCGGTGACTACAAAGAAGGAGATTGTCCTAGACACTACAATGAACACTGAAATGATCTCTTAAGCTAGAAAGACCTTTGTGACTACAACAAAGTTAAATGTGGGCTAGCTAAATAGACGAGTTGTTGAATTACAAGCCAAGTTGAATGCTTCTGAACAAAGAGTTTCCTAGGCAGAGGAGGAGAACTAGGTTTTGCGCCTTGTCCATTCAAGTGGGAAATAATTGTAGGCTTCCATTCTAAAAGAAGTAGCGACATTGGAATATGTTATGGCCTTATTATATCAAGAGATGATGAAGATACATAAAACTATATCAACATTCCCTACCATACAGGCTAAAACTAAAGAGAAGAAAACTATTCTTAAGCAAACGACTATAGCTATCAATAACATATGTGAATTGGCGGCCATATATCCGAATGCACCAGGAACTCTCCCCACAAAGGATTGGATAACTACCCAAAATGACAAGGTCCAAATCTGTGATAAGATCCAATCATGAGATAAGCTGACAAAGGATGTGGAAAAAGTACTGGCCTCATATAAAAATTTGTTGAGTGGACTAGAGTCTATGTCCTAGTACACAAAATACCGTATATTGGATCAGTTGGTGAAGTAAGGGGTGAAGAAGAATTTCTCCAGGAAATTCAAGCATTTCTCAACCCCTTCACATAGGCTGCTATTGGCTTTGTGGGGCCTAACCTAGGTTCAACGTTAGTTAGCCAAACAAATCCCTACACTATTGGCCCTTTCGGCATCAGCCTGCAGAGCGTGAACCGAAGTCTCACCCAAAGCAGTATGGGGGGACACTGGAACCAAGTTTCCGCACCCTGAGATGGTTGTGATGTCGGTTGATACCCTTTGTTCCTACTTTTGCACAGGTCACTAAGCTTTAGGGCTTTGTTAGTCTACGCCTTTATTCCGCCCTTCAACACCTCTGTGAAGGTGTATGATTGACCTTCGCAGCCTTAACCCGCGATCCAAGTACTTTCGCGTTGCTATAACAACGTATTGTATAGGTTCCCAAGTTATCTTAAGTGTTTTACTTATCTTACTAAAAAATCATAGTAGCGCCGCGTAAACTAATATTCTTTCTTGTGTTCAACTAACCAATATAATCACATATATTCGCGCATCACATAAACATTGTAAATTAAACCCAAAATGCAATATAACCATATGTAGTAACAGGAAATAAATACATAGAATTTGTAGAATACTTCTTTTTATTGATATCTCAGTTTAATACAGACTCTATTCGCCCTGCGCACACAACTGTAGGGGTCCGCGCACTCAACTGTGAACTTCCACCCTATGCCTTTGTGCACTCAGCTATAGAGCCTCTACCTATGCTAAGACTCGAAACACTTAGACTTCTCTACCAAGACTCCAAAATTTGTCTACGAACTCCACTACTTAGAGATTACTTACTTAGCTCCTTTTTATACAATCCCATGGTCTGTGGACCATGTATGGATCTTTACGACCGAATTTACACTTTAAAAAATAAGGGTGGACAACCCTTTATGAATCTTGACACCTTCATGCTCAGTGACCACAAAATGCAGTGACTTTACAACTTTATTACAAAATTTGTCCCAAAACATGGGCTTTTAGCCTCAAAATTGTCCTTGGGGGAACCCGTTCCCAACAGGCCCCCAACACAAACATGGTGACTCACCCTTGAGTCAATCTATGGGTGCAGAGATCTTGGTGCGAAGACATCCTAGCTTGACCTGTATGACCGCAACCTCGGCAGTGCACTATGCAGCTGCCTACGTCGCTTCTTCAACTAACTGCGTTGTCACTGGTCCTGAAATGTCAGCCTAAAGCTTCTGCTGAGTTACTTGCAGATTAGAAATCTTTCCTTCAATAGAGGTCATGATAGAATAAGCCTCATCCAACTAGGGCTTCAAGCGCGCCTTCAGCACCTTGTGCTGCGCTGCATCTACTTGTTCTTTCAATTGCTTGGCCTCCTATAGCTTCGCTAGTCTCTAAGTGAGAGTGACAGTTTGCACTATACCTTTTACTTCGTCATAGCGTTGCTGCAGTTCTCACGCTTCTGTCTCCAGTCGATGTACATTAAGGTCCCCCTGCAGGCTCGTCAGGACCTCGAACGATTGTTCAAAAAGTCATGTGTAGTCTGCTACTGCACTGTCTACTGTCGCTATCACCTCTGTGACAACGATTGCACGTTGCTTCTTTACTTCTGGCGAAGTTGAATGCTGGGCCTTCAACTGTAAACCTACAATCTGTAGGTTCAGCTCCAGCTGAACCCTAGATAACTCTGTGTGAGCATTGCGCACCCCTGTAGCAAGCTTGTGGATCCGCACCTCGACTGGTTCCTTAGGAATGGCCAACTTCGGGACCCTTCGGCATGCCTCCTGCACGACCTAAAAGATACGCTTGTTTCGGTTGGTTACCTCAGTTACGGTGGCAATGACATTATCTCTCTATAGGGCCATCTATTCATTATTAATCTTCTGCTCATTGATCACCTATAAAGCACTGCGTTCGCAAGCCCTCAGCTCCGTGATCACTCCATCCTGCAATAGGTCGAGCACCTCGCCAGGGAGCGCTGCCAAGTTCAGCTCACTCCCTTGAGGGTGCTGACAGTGGGCCTGTCACCTTCATCCTCCATGCCCAGTGCTCCATCTAGCAGCACTATCGCTAGCAACATCTCAGCAGCTTCTAAAGTACCAATAGCGAGGCTGGTGGACACCGAGCCAGCTTGTGATGCGTGGGTCTACAACTCCTGTAGACCTGTTTGGAGGGCCCCTAATAGTAGCTACTGTTGCTGCTCGAACTGCTATAGCACCTCCGCTGTGACATCCCGCACCATGTCTCCAATGTCATGCAAATCTCCCTCTATGAGGGTGATTAGGTCTAGCGACGCCTTACTAGACTTGGATTTCTTCCTCGATCCCCATTTCTCTTGTTCCCTTGGATGCTTGATATAGTTTGACATCGTCGGCGGGCCCATGCCATGCTACTCTATTTTCTCATTCGTTTCTTCCTTTGTGTCGGGCGAAGGCGACCTAGCGCCTTTGTTAGAGCCATGCTCTGTTCCACCTGTCTATTGGGTGGCATCGCGCTCCGCATGGGCCTTGTCAGCGGCCTCCTTCTTCCTCTTCTCAGCCAACTGTTCCATCTTGAGCTTGGCCTCCTCCTTTTTGCATTGCGCAACGAACTTGCTCAACCCCACTGCCAAGTCAAAGGTAGTGTGCCACTCTGCAGGCCAATGATCAAGTACTGCATCAATCACGTCGTATGTTGCCAAGTAAGTCAAGTCATACCATGTTTGCGCAGGGTCCTTCCGTGCCCTGATCGATACCTGGTGAAAGTCTTCCTTGAACTCTACATACCCCTATAGTTTGTCAAACAAAGTAGGCGAAAATCGTGGTTTACTATTGATAGCCATGATGATGTTCATATCCATCAAGATCCATAAGATCTTACTATCTTTGATGCGCTGAGCATCCTTGGTCGCCCACAGTGAAGCGTACTTAGTTGCTTCTGGAAGGTCCGACGTGACTAAGGGGAATTGCCTATCTTCTGGCAGCTCCCAGGCTACCAGCACAATAGATAGCAAGAGCCACACATAGTGGAAGGTCTTGCTCAGTTCTTGTGCCTTGCGATAGTTCGCTAGGAACTCACCGTAGAGATAGTGCACCCAATTAAACTGGAATCCTTCGGCGCATTAGGCTATAAGAGGGATGACCGGTGTCAACACTTCGTCTGTGTGACACTTCCTCATAACCTTTCCTGCCAAAATCTGCGTGGCCACCTTGACCGCAGGGTCACAGATACTCGAGATGGCATATCCTCGTGGCTTCTTCACGAGCTTGAATTTCTCCTTCATGGCCTCCGCGAGGGCCTGCTCACCACTTTTTCCACCAAACATCATGGCTGGATTTTCCACTCTCTAGGGCAGCCGCGTGATCTTATGGATCAATCTGTCGATGATGGGTATCGACTCCTCCAGCCATAGACACCCATCGTGCACAAAGCATAGCAGCTGCTTGATGACCAATACAGTAATGGGGGTATGGTTGTAGTGTGACACCCATAGCAAGTTGAGTAGACCTGCCTTGTCTACTCCCTTGAGCCACTTCCGCGAATCCAATGCAATCATCCCAATGGTTGTGTCAATAATGCGGCGCATTTGCTGCTCTATTACTAGGTGCAGGAACTTCTCATGGTCAACTAAGTCCCAATCTTCTAGTTTTAACAGAGGAACCTGCCCCAAGCGCGGTCCTTCAAAGGAAATCTCATTTTTCAGTAGAGGGGTTTGCAAGGGGACCTTACTCCCATCAATGTCCTTTGGAACCTTGGTCTTGCCCTTGTGTGAAGGGATGTACTCGGGCAACTTAGTGATAGGGTCAGCACCCTGGACTTCAACTTCCTCCACTTCTACCCCCAAGTCCTCATCATCCATCGGATGTACTCAAGTTCTTCCTCCTCTAGCTCCAGGTTAATGGCTTTGCCCTTTTCCTGTGCAGTGGGCTTGTCATTCGGTGGGTTTCTTCTTGTCGACGTGCACATCGGTATCACAAGCTGCTTGCCCTTATTATCCTTCGCACTCTCCTTGGTTGGGGTCCGCTTCCGTATAGGTGTCCGTGGTGATTTGGGAAATTCATCTAATACCTCTGCAACCTTTGGAGCAACTCCCTTTGCCTCCTTAACAACTTATGGCATAGCCCCCTTGGCTGTCACTGCTTCGGTGTCCATAGCTTCTGCGGGTGTCGATATGATGTTATGCAACAACTCCTATGTCCCCTTTGGCAATGTCTCAAATACTAAATTGGCTAGCAAAGCTTTGAATTTTTCGCAGTTCATGTGCGCCTGAGAGCTCAACAACTCAATTCTCAAAATTCCACGTGTTTTTTGTTGGGCCTCCACCTGTAATTTATAGTGCATTTTGAATTCAAATCCGA
Organism: Pinus tabuliformis; assembly: GCA_031772625.1. NCBI lineage: Eukaryota > Viridiplantae > Streptophyta > Pinopsida > Pinales > Pinaceae > Pinus > Pinus tabuliformis. The sequence continues at coordinate 887,626,143 of CM062818.1, forward strand.
CCATTCCCCCCACATTCGGTTCATTAATGCTGGATTGGTGGAAAATTTCCAAGGATCTTACCTATAAAGTTTGTCTTAAATGTTGGTCGCCCGCTCCATTTGGCCGCATTCCTACTGTCAAATCATGAACAGTGACTTTAATGGTAACTTTTTGGCTGACCTGTGCGATTTCTCCCTGGGTAGTGCAACTCTCTTCGTGCTGTCGTGAACCTTGTGACACTTCCTTGCTCTGCACAATCCTCCAATCGCACAGTCCCCCAACCCAGGCAGTGTAGTTTATAGTCCCACGCCTCCTTTCAGCTGCTTGGAGCGCTAAGACTATGCTACCCTCATATAGTCACCTGGTCGGATCGCTGGCATATGGATTCAACCGATTGCCATTCACCTTCCCTGGGAAGGGATCTCCATTGAATTTAACCAACTGAACTGCTCCATTGTCGGTAATCTCCTTAATGACATAGGGCCCTAACCAGTGCATTCTGAATTTCCCTAGAAATTTATCAAACTTGCTGTCATATAACAAAACCAGATCATTTACCTTAAAGGTGCGTAGCTTAATGTGCCGATCATGCCATGATTTTTCGCGCTGCTTTTGGACCTGTTGGTGAAATCCAGCTAGAAATCTCTCTTCCTCAAGCTCAGCCAGCTACGCGAGCCTCTCTTCTAGGGCTCCGCGATCCATCATACCCATGAGTGCTGTTATGCGCAGACTAGGCACAATGTATTCCATGGGCATCACTGCTTCAACACCATATACAAGCCTAAAGGGTGTCTATCCAGTCAACTTTTTGCATGTCGTCTGATAGGCCCATAGTACTACGGGTATGCGCAGGTCCCAATCACTTCGCTGAGTGTTGAAAACCTTGGTTAGTGAGTTTTTGAGGACCTTATTGAATGATTCCATTGTCCCATTAGCCTGTGGGTGATAAGGTGTGATTTTCTAGTGATATACTTGAAATTCCTCTGTCATTGCATTGATCATCTCATTCAAAAAGTGCTTACCATGATGGCTCATCAGAGTCTTTGGACACCCAAATCACATCAGTACATATTCAAATAGGAACTTCGCAGTGGTTGTGCATGTGAAATCCTTCATACGTTGTGCCTCCGCCCATTGAGTCAAATACTCAGTCGTGGTGATAATGTACTGCGCTCCCGTCTTCTTTCCTTAGGGCTGAATGGGTGCCACAAAATCTATTGCCCATTTCTCAAAAGGTTGTAATGTCGTATATGGGTTCATAGGCAGCTCATCCCTCTGTGATGGCCTGCCAGTCCTTTGACACTCATCACGCGCCTTGTAGTAAGCTTTTGAATCCTAATGGAGGGTTGGCCACCACAACTTTTCACGTAGAATATTTTGCGTGGTTGCTCTTCCTGCATAATGGGCTCTCGCAGTGTTGCCATGAGCTTCTGTGAGGATATTGATCCTTTCAAACTCTGGGACATATCGTCGTAATACTTCATCAGACCCCATTTTGTATATATGTCCAGCAATGACAGAAAATTCTGCCGCGTGTACCACTAACTCCTTTTTCTGCTGGATGGTGTAACCTTCCAAGGAAGTTCTTATCGTTAGGAAGTGTATGATATCTTCAAAGTGACCATCCACGACGCGCACTGCAAATAGCTGCACGTCAGGCAATCCCTCCTCCAAATTAGTGGGCTCTTCCCCTATTTTGATGCGCGATAGATGGTCTGGCCCCGTGTTCAGTCATCTAGGCTTCACAGTAACCTCAAAATCATACTCCTGGAACAATAAAAACCGCCTACAGATTCTCCCCCCCAACACAGGATTATTGACTAGGTATTTCAATGCAGAATGATACGTATACATCTTAAAATATCCACCCAACAGATAGTGTCTAAACTTATGGAGCGCATATACCATGGCTAACCCTTCGCACTTGGTGGTAGAATAGTTATTCTTAGCCTTAGATAACCTCCTGCTTGTGAATGCTATAGGATGGTCCAATTATCCTCCGCTAGCCTATGTCAGTACTACTCCTAGTGCTATACATGATGCGTCTACATGTACATGAAACTCCTTCTTCCAATCCAGGAAGACTAAAATCAGTGTGGTGACCATTTTTCCTTTCAATACATCCAAGCTCTTCTAATAGTCCTCGTTCCAACAGAATGTGACATCCTTTTTCAACAACTTCTCCATAGGCACGGTGATCTAGGCATAGCCCTTGATAAACTTCCTGTAATACCCAGTATGTCCTAAGGTTGCGCGCAACTGTTTTACACTCCTTGGCACCTCCAAGTTAAGTATCACTATGATCTTTGCGGGATCTACCATCAATCCATGTCTACAAAACACGTGACCCAGCAAAGTCCCAAAAGGAACACAAAATAGACATTTCTTCAAATTGAGCGCAATCTGGTACCTTCGAAAAATATCTAGCATTAGGTGCAAACTTGCCACCCAACCCAAACACAGTCCAGTCATCAAAGTACACCTTTTGAAACTTATGAATGAATTCTTTGAATGCAGCAATGACTATGCGCGAAAAAATCGCAGGTGCATTCTTCAATCTGAAATGCATCACAATGTATTGAAAACATCCCCACTCAGTCGCAAAGGTCGTCTTGCTTCTATCCTCAGGCATGATTTTAATTTGATGGTACCCAGAGAACCCATTAGTGAAGGAGTATGCTTCCTGGCTACCTACATTATCCAATACCTCATCACTGAACGAAGTCGGGAAAGGATCATGTATGCAAGCATCATTCAACTTCCTGAGATCAGCGCATATTCTTATTTCATCCTTCTGCTTCTTTTCTTGTACCACCATTGGGCTCACCCAATCAGATTCTTCTATGGGCTCAATGATGCCTGCTGTGAGCATCTTGTCTAGCTCTAAGCGAACCTTCTCCTTATACTTCAGATTGAGACGATAAGGTCTTTGCTTAACCGGCTTCACGTCGGGTTTTAACGTGATCTTCATAACGCCCAGGTCTCCTATTATCCCATTTAGCTCCATAAACTTGGTAGGGAACAAATCCTGGTATTCGCGGAGCAATTCGGCGACCTTATCTATCATCACATCATCCCAGTAATCTCCAACCTTCACGAATTTCGGCTCCGCCTCCTTACCAACATTTACATGTTTCGTTTTCAGTGGCGCGGTTATATTAGGATTCTTAATCTATGGTCCCTCGACCTCACAGTGACCCTTGGTTTTAGGGATATTAATCTTTCGTGGATCCTCATCTTCTTCTTCAGCAGTCATGTTATAGCATTCTAATGCGTGGCTCAGCTGAGTAGTCTAATCAAGTTGAATCAGATCCAAAGGATCTTGCAGTATCTTAAAGATTGATGCTTTAACCTCTTGTAGCACTTTGTTAATACAGTCAAACCCATCTTCGGAGCTGAACGTCATTATGAACGCTTAGCGCAGAATATCCCATTCACCTGTACCATGGCGGAGCTCTGTCTCCAAGTACCAGTTCATCTAGATGACATCCAAGGTGTCACAGAACAAGTGCACCCATTCAGGTTGGGGCTTCGCTCCATAAGCCTTAGCCCATTTGGCCAAGTGTGTGTGTGGATCATCCTTTCCATTATATTTGTCTATCATTCATACCTTCGGCTTCCCAAAGCATTTTCTCATCATCCTCCTACACTCGCGCCAATCATCAATGTTACCCTTGTGCGTACCCCACCATCTTGCGGCCGTAGCGCGCAGTGCCCAGACCAAAGCCTGGAAGCTTTGCTTTTCTGGTACCTCCCTATCAAATGCATCCAAAAATACATCTACATCATTCAGGCCATCGTAAGTGGGCAAATTTCTTACCTCTGATGATACACAACGCAACGACCAGGTCATAATGTTACAACTTAGCGTGGTTACTTCATGCAGCCGATTCTGCCACTGCTTTAATTCTTCATCAGAGTCTGAGGTGCAAGAACTCTTATGATCCCATGTAATTCGTCTGTCCACTGTCGGATTCACCCAATCTTGGTCTCGCGCTGTTATTTTATATATTCAGTCCAAATCGTCATCACTTTCATAATCGCGTACCGGTTTAGTATAGCGAGATCCTTCAACAGGATCTAGGGGTACTATTACACAAAGCAATTTCTTTTCAAATATCATCTTTCGCTTCTTTAGGTTGATTACCCCATTCATGTCAGTAGCCCAATCAATGCCAAGGAGCGCAGGGTAGGGGTTGCTGTCATCCACAATTTCTATCACTTCAAAGTCAGCCAATGCGCTCACGCCTTCAATATCTATAGTTACTCCTTGCAGCCATCCCATGGGGATGATCTTTTGTTGATTTTCCATCCTTAACTGAATCGGAGACCACTGCAGTGCGGGTCTCCCCATCCGCTCCCAAGTCTGCTTTGGTAAAACGTTCACGTCTGACCCCAGATCCAAAATAACCTGATCCATTTCATATTCTCCTATCTGCGTGGTCAGTCTCATCTCACACCCTATCCTTGCTTTATGCTTACCAATCTTCCGTACCACGTGCAGTTCACCTGGAGTGTTTATGACGCATCTATTTATAAGTTCCTGTAACCCTTTCATAGCCTTGCTATCGCACAATAGCTTCATACAGGTTTCTAGAAAGGTCGTAAGCATATAAGGGTCCATTTTCTGATCAGGCTTATCCCTGCTCCCTGAGGTAGAGGCCTTAGTGAAGCTCTTCTTTGATTCCATGAACGTTTCGCGTGTGCGCTCCAAATCAAATTCAGCGTCCTTTTCCAGAGCTTTGTGAACCCATGCACTATCTTCGGGCTATTTCCCCTTATCGTCGCCCATTGCAATTCCAATTCGGAGCACTATGTTCACATTTGGATCCTCTTCGTGAGGCTCAAACCTCATCATCTATAGGTTCTGAGTCGGCTAAGGTGGTAGCACCCCTTTGTCACATATCCTTACTATCAGAGTAGGACAACCCTTTGTCTCATGATAAAACTAACTACAATATTTGCACGACGGATGTGTTGGGTTAGTGCATTGACGAGCATAGTGTCATAGTCCTCCACAATTGTAGCAGATTAGTTGTCCCCGACCTCTACTAGGCCCTCCTCTGCCTCAGCCTTGTCTTTGCCCCTGAAATCATGTTCACGCCATCCCAGCGCTCTAGTCAGGGGCCATGTTTCTGCCTGAACCCTATAGGTAGGTGTTATTTCCATCATTAATTGATAACTTCAGAATTTGCACTCATCATGCCCTACCGACCTGCAGAGGTTTCAGAACAGTTGTTGCGGTGTTTGTACAAACTTCTGCAGCAAATGATAGTTATCTATCGTATGTTTCCCTGCTACCTGACATATAGTGCTTCATAATGTAGGTCCCGTGCTCGGTCTTGCTTGGGCCTCCTACAATATAGTTCACAAATATCGAGCAATGGTGTTTGTCATGCCCCTGACCCTTACATTTCAGGCACCATATCTCTTCGCACACCTTTAGTCGAACTGTTTTGTCTTGCTTCAAACTTTGCATTTCAAGGCAAATATTTTGCAACTATGCATGGATCTGCTGAACCCCCAGATTTGGGTCTTGCATCAGTGTTTCATGCAGTCTTATGGCAATCTCCAAGGCCTCTGCCTGAGTCGTAATCTTCTGTTGTGACAGTGCAACCCTTAGGTGAGGTAGGAGCGAAGCCATGAACCATTCGCGGTGCTGTCCATCTGTTAAGTTCATATTGGCTTCACGGATTTTACACTTCAATCTCTGATCTAATTCCCAAGGTGTCTCACCTAGTTTCATCACGATTTCCTTGAACCCCATAATCGACTGTGCCTCAGATTTAGGCCTATTGAACTCTTTATTCAATGCGGTCTGGATCTCTACCAACCCAGCGTTTGGGTTATCATTAGAGTACTTGATGTACCAAGTTAGCGCGCGATCCTGCAAAGCGCTAACCAATGTTTCCTTCTTCATGTGATCATCTGTGATGCCCTGAGCTTACCATACATATTTCATGACAAACCAAAACTGGTTCGGGTCCTCATTTCCCAAGCCCTTAAACAAGGGTAGCTTCACTGAATTTTCCATGTTGAACTGCGGTGGAGGTGGTGGTGGTATAAGTGAAGTAATAGGTGATAGTGGTGAAGTTGGAGGTGGTGTAGGTGCAGGTGGCAATCGCGGGAATCCTTGTCTTATTAACTAAACTGCACTTCACAAAGAAGCCTGCACTACTCTCTCTTCGTCACCCAACGATAGTGAGATCAGTGGGATATATTCAGGACCCTTTCTTCCTTCATTTCTATAATTCTTTCCACTTCGCGTAGATTGGAACATCAAGGTAGCTGCATAATCTGTTTTTCACACGATAACATCATAATCTAGGTATTTAAATACTTTAAGTACTTACCTCGCAGACCTTTGAAAAAGTGTCGCTCCACCTCGCTGTAACTAATTGAGGTATCGAACCCGAATTCAGTGTCAAATCCTCCTATGATGCAATCGAGCCAATGATCGACAAAATGGATGATCTTATCCTCAGAGGCTTCCAGTCTTTGTACTAACTCTGGGGTCCAGACAATAGGACCATCAAGTCTCCACCTTCCTTGGCTATCTGCTAGCTTCGAGATCCACTCGTATAACTCAACTCGAAAGGAAAAAAAATATCTCATGGATTTCTGTATACTGGTACCTGTCCAGCCACTGTTCCTTTGTCAGCCGTGGATTTCTGTTCTCTTGCACCGCGAATTCGTGTATCTTCCTATCCAACCAGTCTTCAACCTCTTTCTTACTTGTATTCCAGTGATACGACATCACACATATCTCATGTAGGTTCCGGTCCTGGAAACAGAACCATTTGTTGGATTTGTGGGGCTTGACCTAGGTTCAGCGTTAGTTCGCCAAACAAATCCCTACACTACTGGCCCTTTTGGCATCAGCCCACAGAGCGCAGACCGAAGTCTCACCTGAAGCAGTATGGGGGGATGCTGGAACCAAGTTTCTGCACCCTAAGATGGTCATGATGTTGGTTTATACCCTATGTTCCTACTTTTGCACAGGTCACTAAGATTTAGGGCTTTATCAATCTACCCCTTTATTCCGCCCTTCAGTACCTCCGCGAAGGTGTACGATTGACCTTCGTGCAGCCTTAACCCGCGATCCAAGTACTTTCATGCTACTATGACAACGTATTGTATAGGTTCCCAAGTTATCTTAAGTGTTTTACTTATCTTACTAAACAATCATAGTTAGCGCTGCATAAACTGATATTCTTACTTGCGTTCAATTAACCAATATAATCACATATATTTGCGCATCACATAAACATTGTAAATTAAATCCAAAATGCAATATAACCATATGCAGTAACAGGAAATAAATACACAAAATTTAAAAAATACTTCTTTTCATTGATATCTCAGTTTAATACAAACTCTATCCACCCTGCACGCATAGTTGTAGGGGTCCGCGCACTCAGCTACGGACATCCACCCTAGGCCTTTGCGCACTCAGCTGCAGAGCCTCTACCTACGCTAAGACCTGAAACACTTATAATTCTCTACCAAGACTCCAAAACTTGTACATGAACTCCACTACTTAGAGCTTACTTAGCTCCTTTTTATACAATCCCATGGTCCACGGACCATGGGTGGATCTTTACAACAGACTTTACACTTTACAAAATAAGGGCGGACAACCCTTTATGAATCTTGACACCTTCGTGCTCCACGACCACAAAATGCAGAGAATTTACAACTTTATTACAAAATTTGTCCCAAAACATGGCCTTTTAGCCCCAAAACTGTCCTTGAGGGAACCCATTTCCAACAACTGCTACCATAGAAAACTTATAGGTTACAAAAGAAAAGATTACATGGTATGTGGTGGAACTGTTAAGAATATATAACAAGTTGGTAACCTTGTCTAATCAGATTCAAGCTAAGAAGAACACTAGAGTGCCTTCATAGACATGGGGACGAGTAGCAGGAGGTGAGAAACACAGTAGAAGAACACAAGCTTTGAAACTCATATCTTTTAAAATAATTGCATCAAGATGTTCCAAAGTTGTCTATTGTTAGATTATTGGAGTAGAGCCATCTCTTTCATGTAGCATGTGCATAGTAGGATAGAGACTAGAGTAGAGTAGAGTCTCATGGGAATGTGAAAGGTCATGAGGTAGCTCAAGAGTCACAGGTAGACAAAAAGTCACCCCTCTTTCTATAAATATGTCCTCATGACACATTGTAAAGTACTTTTAGATTTGGACTTATCTTTTGTGCATATTGTTTGAGAACTAAGAGATCTTTTAGTGAATGCAAGAAGTAATTTTATATTTCCACTTATGGATTTGATGGAAGTCTTATGTGATGGTACTATGGATATTCTCAACTTAATGATTTAAAGTTCCTAGAACTTGGGTGTACTATTTTCTCATGTGTCTTCATGCATTGTGGGATCTCTGTGGCAACAAATGGATGGTATATGATGTGCTTACATTATTCTTGTGTTGGTAAACTGCTTTCTTGACATTATCATTTTAGCATTATATGATTATACACTCACTTATGCTTTTACATGGTTATTAATCACTAACTTATTCATGGTTGATAAACTTATCGTATATGTATTTGTGGATCTTATTTGAATATTTGCTAATGCTGGTTTGCTTAAGATTCATGCCTTTAAGTTATGTTGTTTCTATTCATGGCATTTAATACATTAAATTTCCATAAGTTACTTATTTGAATTTGTTGAAGTTTCATTTGTTGTCTCTTAAGTTGACACTTGTATTTTCAGATGAAAAAGCTTAATGAATGAGATGGCAGTCAAGCCCACATACCAGATGGGACTCCTAGACTAGACGGTGTAGAGTCTGATTAGGACCTTACACTAAGGAGATGCAATAGCCATTGGCGGTACATTATAGTCTGTCAACGAATTTTGGAACTATAAGGAGGGCAACTTTAAAAAATAGCCAGTACTAACACCCATCCTCGTCCTAAAACCTCCCACGAAGCTAGTAGCTAACCTCTCCCTGTTCCTCCTGTATCATCTCACCATCCCGCCTTTGGTCCACCTTTTGATGACCTTCCCCAAGTTGATTCACAACCTCATCCTATCAAGTATGCTTCTGTTAATAAAGAACCACCTCTTTATGAAGTCACACATGAGCAGTTGAGAGCCTTGCACCCTATTACTCAACAATTCGCTCAAGGTCTCAAATGTATCGTTGCCACGAGCTCCCTTCCTAATCCTCACACTGCTAAGCATCACCATACCTGTAAAGGTGTCCTGGTATGTTCAATACCAGATTTGATTAGCATGACTTTGGATGATTATGCAGACACTATTGAGAGATTCTAAATCGAGGGTTTGGAAATCTTCCCTGGGTCAAAAGGGGAGGGACGTAGAGGAGAGAATTTAGAAGGTGGCAACCAACAATGACGAGAGAATATTGAGGGGGTTCAAAGAACGAGGGTTAAAGGAAATTTTAGGAATCAAGTAAACTTATGTAATGAGGAAAAACCCTGATATGAGAGGAATCTTATACTCAAGAGGAATTTGAGGAAACTTAGAAACCTTAGGAACTTCAGAAATTTGGGAAACCTTAGCGTCCCTAGAAGAAACGAAGGGGAATCTCCACACACTAGTGAAGGCTCTAGGTCTGGTTCTGAAAGTGATGAAGAAGATAACATTAACGAAGTGGTCTACCATCCACCCAAAGCTAACCAACGACATCCCTTAGCTTGGATGGCTCAGTCTCCTTTGGATCCGGTGAGATCTAGCTATGTGTCAATTTCCAGAATCTGAACTGGGCTTCATATAAAGATAATTACCTTGTTCCCTCTATGGAGAAAATCCCACAAACAGTCTCTGGATCTGAAATGTTTTCTTTGCTCAATGGCTTCTCTGGATATAATTAGGTTTTGGTGGTTGAACCAGATGAACTAAAGAATACTTTTAGAACTAAGTGGGTAACATTTTCATTTTGAAGCATGCCCTTTGGCTTCACTAATGTTGGAGCCACCTTCCAAAGGGAAATGGAAATTTCTTTCAAAGGGGTCATTGGTTAAAGTGTGGTAGTATATTTGGATGATGTGATAGTGTTTTCAAAGAGGAGATCAGATCACATCCACCATCTAAAGAAAATTTTTGAATGTTGTAGGAAATACGGGATATCACTTAATACTAAGAAGAGTATATTTGTCATGTTTTAAGGTGACTTTCTGGGGCATATAATAACTAAAACTGGTATCACCGTTGATCCCGAACGTGTGAAATCTATCACACAAATCCTGCTTCCTAATGATAAGAAGCCTATGCAGTCTTTTTTTGGGTAAGATCAACTTTCTTCATAAGTTTATTTTTTATTTTTCCCAGATAGTGAAACCATTGTAGAAAATGATAAAGAAGGATGTAGGATTCAAGTGGAACCAAGAAGAGAAGGAAAATTTTAACCGTATCAAGAAAGCCATTGCTGAAGCCCCTTCTCTTTACGACTCTGATTTCAACAAAGATTTTATTTTTTATACCTTTGCTTCAAATTCGTAATTGGAAACAATATTGACATAGAAGGATAGTAAAGGTGATGAGGGACCCATATCGTTCATGACTACTGGTTTGTATGGTTTAGAACGTAACTATCCTGACATGGAAAAACAAGCATATGTACTTTACATAGTCGTATATTTTTTTTTTTCATGAAGAACTAGAAGGGTGGGATCAAGAAATAGAAATGTACCTAAATGATTTAATGTTAGAAAATTATCGTTTATCATTTTGGTATACTGATATGAAATAGAATTTAGGAAAAGGAATCTTGTCTCCTACCTTGTCTATGAAGCAGAAAAGAGCTATAATACTTAAGGATGCATCTTATCAACTGGTCCAAGGTAATCTATTTCATAAACACCTCAATGGCATATTATGTAAATTTTTAGAATTAGATGAAGCCCACAAGGTGTTGAAGGATCTACATGCTGGGCCGATAGGTGGGCCTTATGTAGGATACCCGTGCATACATGCGAAATGCTCTATATGTCAGATGTGCGTTGGAAGGGAATCACGATTGGTTGTGCCACTCCAGTCTATGGTGGTTGAAGAACCTGATCAGCAGTAGGGACTAGATGTCATTGGGTAAATTGTGCCACATTCACCAAAAGAACACAAGTACATACTTACAACCATAGATTAATTTACAAGATGGGTGGAAGCTGTGCCTCTATGTCAAATCAATGATCATGACGTAATTCATTTCATTAATAAAAACATCATAGCTAGGTTCATTGTTCCTACCTCCCTCGTATTTGGTAATGCTACTTATTTATCATCATTAAAATTATATGATTTTTCCTTGGAAAATGGAATTTTCTTGAAACATTCAACTAATTACTATCCCTAATGTAACGAATTAGAAAAGTCCACCAATAAGAACCTAATCCGAATTATCAAGAAAACCTTACTGGTCACAATAAATAAATTGGCACAATGCCTTAACTAATTCCATAAGGGATGACCATTGTCACTTCTAAACCATCTCTAGGGACTTATCCTTACTTCCTAGTGTATGGTAAGGAAGTAATGTTGCCACCAAAATTGTACTTTCCCGCCCTCTAGTTGTCACAAGAATATCGAGGTACAACTTGTCTTACCATGTAAAACTTAATTGATACCTCACTCAAACTTGAGGAAGAGAGGCAAAAGGTTAAGGATAAGTTTTTCATACACAAAAACTAAATCAAGAGGTGGTTCAATAAGAAATATGTAGAGAGTAACGAGTTTAACATAGGCGACCTAGTCCTAAAATGGGATAAAGTCCATGAGGACAAAGATAAGCATAACAAATTCCAAGCCCCGTGGATTATACCTTTTTAGGATAACGAAAAGTTTGGCTAACATACCTATCACTTACAAACGCTAGATGGGAAGACTGAACCCCTTCCTGTGAATGGTGAGGATCTTAAGTTCTACTTTACCTAACAACTCGTGCCGCTACCCACTCACCCCTGTACATATCTTTCTTTTTTATGTTTTATGTTTTGAATTTAGTTTAGTTCCTCACATCCCCTGCATATTATGTGTGTCATAATAGCCCTGTCTATGAATAAATGTTTTCACTTTGAATAAATCACTCTTGAACATCACCCTAAACCAATTGTATTCCATAGTTGAGGTAGCCCCTACACCAATGGTTGAGTTGTTCACCTCTTGTCTATGCTTGGTATTGACTATCTTTAAAGTCAAAACTTTGTTGTGGTGTAGAAACTGAGGTAGGTGGGGAACCTTGATTATCACAAACACCCTATTTTTAATAGCAAGACCCTTGTTCTTGACATGGTTTCAAAGATTCAAAGTTGATTTTACACCTAGTAACTCAAAAGGGAGAAGGGAACCTTATGATGTGAGATTTTTTTTCAGGAAAATAATAGTCTACGAAAAACTAGAAAAAACCTCTCTTGCACATAAAATAAGTTAGGATCCGTCATCCTCCCTGGAAAAATAAATGCCTAATAAATGATACTAATGAGCACATGAGAATATAAAATTAAAATAAAGGATAAAGGATTGAGAAAGGCTTCCTGCACAGAGAGGAGATGCGAGACTCCATTGGGGTATTGAACTTGCTCGTTGGCAGCAAAGTAACCTTTACGATATCTAGGAGTAACTCTACCGGGGTACTACACAGGCTCATTGGTAGCAAAGAAACACCATAGGTCTATATCTACAATACCAAACATTATTATAGCTCATACATTATTATTCAAATCTCGTTGAAGTTATGGGAACATTCTTAATTGGTGTGTTTCAGTAAGCCAAGTCAAACTAGTGAGGTTCTTTTGATCAATATCAAAGGGTAACTCAGAGACATTAGTGGGATCCATGAACCCAGGATGACATGTTTGCAAAGCATGGCTACACTTCTAATAGAAGAAAAATAAAGACTCTGAGGTTCTACCAGTGAATCACCAATTGTCGTAGTTGCTACAACAACCCCAAAATTTGATCCACTTCAAATTTTTCGTGTTCCTTCATTGAGCTTTCAGACCTTTGTTTGTGTCATGTTGAGTTTCACACCCTTGGCACCAACCTAAATTTTCCTCTGGCACTTGGGGAAATTTTAATTTGCAAGAATTCAACTTAGTTTTTCCTAAGGTCGCAAATCGCAGTATGAGACCCATGACATAAGGAGGAAAAGGGAAGAATAGCTTAAACAATCACAAGAGGTAGGATATCAGCAAGATGAGGAACTTTAGCACCAACAACAAGAGGAGGAAAGAAGGAGGAAGCAAGAATAATAATAATGAATTAAGAAAGATGATGAATAGAGGAAAGCATAAGACTCTCGAACAAAAGAAAAGACAAGAGGAAGAAGAAATAAGGAAGAAACAAGAAAAGGAGGAACTAAGATGAAAGAAAGAACAATAGGAGGAACTAAAGAGACGACAAGAAGAAGAGGAGAAAGAAAATAAAATAATTGGAGAAGAAAAAAAGAGAAAATCCAAATAAAATAAGAAGTGGCTAGAGGAGGAGGAAATAAAGAGGCAACATGAAGAGCTTAAAAAGAAAGATGAACTAGCTCATCTTAACAAACAACATGGCAATACAACAAATGAGCAAAAAGGTCAAGGGTCCGAGATGGGGACTGATTTATCTCCAATGGACATTCCTCCTTACATCCCAATTACTGGTGGACATCTTCCACTCAAAGAGTTGGTCATCCCAAATGAGGAAGAAGAAGTACTAGATATCACTAGATTGACCTTTGATCAAATCCTGTGTAATATTATGTAGGAGAGAAGAAAATGCTATGCAAAGAACCCGACCAAGCCTTTATCGGTGATTACAAATAAGGAGAATGTCCTAGACACTACAATGAACCCTGAAATGATCACTTCAACTTGAATGACCTTTGTGATTGCAACATAGTTAAATGTGGGTTGGCTAAATAGATGGGTTTCTGAACTACATGCAAAGTTACATGCCTCTGAACAAAGAGTTTCCTGGGTAGGGAAGGGGAACCAGGTTCTGAGCCTTGTTCATTTAAGCAGGAAAGAGTTGTGTGATTCCATTCTAGAAGAAGTAGCAATACTATAAGACGTTTTGGCCTTAGTCTATCAAGATATGATGAAGCTACATAAAATTGTATCAACATTCCCTACCATACATGCCAAAACTAAGGAGAAGACAACTGTACTTAAATAAGCCACCAAAACTATCAATAACATATCTGACTTGGCTTCTAGATATCTGGATGCACTAGGAACTCTCCCCAAAAAGGATTGGATAACTTCCCAAAATGAAAAGTTCCAAATCTGCATTAAGATCTAATCACAAGATAAACTAGCAAAGGACATGGATAGAGTACTAGTCTCATATAAGCATTTGTTGATTGGACTAGAGTTTATGATTGTAGTACACAAAGTACCTTCTATTGGATGAGTTCATGAAGTAAGGGGTGAAGAATAAGTTCTCTAGGAAATTCAAGCATTTCTCAACCCCTTCAGACATGATGCTACCATGGAAAACTTGCAAGTTAAAAAAGAAATGATTACTTAGTATGAGGTGGAACCAGTATGGATATATACCAGGTTGGTGATATTGTCTAATCAGATTTAGGATAATAACAACACTCTATTTCAAGATGCCTTAGAGTTCCTTCACAGACATGGGGATGAGAAACAATAAGTGATTAACATATCAACACAATACCAGTTTTGGCACTCATATCTTGTACAAAAACCACATCAAGATGTTTCAGAATTGTCTATTGTTAGATTATTGGAGTAGAGCCATCTCTTTCATGTAGCATTTGCATAGTAGGATAGAGACTAGAATAGAGTAGAGTGTAATGGGAATGTGAAAGGTCACGAGGTAGCTTAAGAGTCACAATTAGATGAAAAGTCACCCCTCTTTCAATATATATGTCCTCATGACACATTTTCAAGGACTTTTAGCTTTGGACTTATCTTTTGTGCATATTGTTTGAGAACTAAGAGCTCTTTTAGTGAATCCGAGAAGTAATTTTCTATTTCCACTTATATATTTGATGGAAGTCCTATGTGATGGTACTATGGATATTCTCAACTTAATGATTTAAAGTTCCTCGAACTTTGGAATGCTATTTTCTCGTGTGCCTTCATGTGTTGTGGGATTCCTCTAGCATTGAATGGATGGTATATGATGTGCTTACCTTATGCTTGTGTTGGTAAACTACTTTATTAACATTAACATTGTATCATTATATGGTTGTATGCTCACTTATGCTTTTACAAGGTTATTAATCACAAAATTATTCATGGTTGATAAAATTATCTTATATGCACATGTGGATCTTTTTTTAAGCTTTGCTAACACTTCTTTTCTTTAGATTATTGTTATTCATGGCATCTATTACATTGAATTTCTATAGGTTACTTACTTGCATTTGTTGAAGTTTCATTTGTTCTCTCTTAAGTTGACACTTGTATTGTTCAAAGCAAAATCTTAATGAACGAGATGGTAGTCGGGTCCACATACTAAATGGGACTCCTAGACAAAATGGTGTAGAGTTAGATTGGGATCTTGCACTGGGGATATCTCCTCCCTGTTTGGAGCACATTCCATCCCATCAATAGATTTTGGCGCTAGAAGGACGAATACTTTACAAAATGGCCAACACTAACACATGTCCTCATTCTGAAACCTCCCAACAAGATTGTAACCAACCTCCCCCCATTCCTCCTGTATTACATCACTGTCCCACCTGCATTCCACCTTTTAGCAACCTTCCCCAAGTCGATTCTCAACCTCCTCCTCTTGAGGATGCTCCCGTCAATGATGGACCACCTCTTTATGAAGTCACATATGTAGAAATTCCCACCTGTAGATCACCTAATAATGCAATATACTAAAGCAAAATACTTGATCTACTTCTACAAACAATTATGTGGAAGCTTAATCGAATATGAGCAAGATCAATTGAACACATATAACTGATAAGAAGAAATCAATCACACATAACACAGAATAAATAACTAGGGGAAAGCAATAGCCTAAAACCCCAACTCTGTATTATCATACAAGTGGAAATCTTGTCCAAGTTACAAAAAGAATCAGCTCAAAAGATTTCCTGCTTTCTCTGTAATAAAAAAATGAAGCTCATAGACTCAATAGACAAGTATATATCCTCCTCAAGTCCTCCAAGCCCCTATTTCTTTGCGCAATGTTTCTTGGGGTCCAGTGAAGCCACATGTGTGAATTGGCCTCATCACACTCACTGAACAAGAAGAAGTAACAAAGCTATTATCTTGGATAGAAATCCTTCTGCATGTAAGGAATATTCACCAAGGAATATCCTAGCAACTGACAGTACACTGTCCCTCCATCTGATCTCAACTGGGTCTCTGTCTGAACTGACATGCATGAGTTATGTATGCGAGAATATTTAGTTAACTGAAGAGCAACAGTTATATGCAAGCATGCTTTAACTAATTGAACTTACTTAATTTAAACAAACTATTTAAATCAATATAATTGGACTTGACTCAGTTAATTGAGCCAACTATTTACATCTCAACTTAGAACTCATCCTTATCTCTTTAACTAATGGATAAATTCCTCAATTAATGGAGAAACTGTTGCATGTCCCCACATAGACTTCAAGTTTGATTTTCCTTAACTAATTAACTCAAGATGAATTAATTAATTAATTTTCAAATTGTTGTTAATATCAAATTATAATTTTACTTCCAACTATAGTTTATGGATTGACTAAAATAGGAAGGTATCCCGAAATTCTATTTATAGAAAATCTATTTTTAGCACTTTCACTTTTCATCCATTATAGCTAAGTTCAACACTGGATGAAACTATTATTTATAGCAGTGTTATTTTTAGCATTTTTTGTTGCTATCTTCAACACTCCCTCTCAACAAGAAAAGGATTATCAGTAACCCCAATCTTGTCTCTGTGGAACTCGAACTTGCATTTTGACAATGCCTTTGTCAAAATATTTGCATCTTGTTCCTCGGTCGAAACATACAACAACAACATGATCCTCTTGACCACACAGTCTCGAAGATGGTGATACCGAATATCAATGTGCTTGGACCTGTCATGAAAAACTGGATTCTTAGAGAGTTTGATGCAGCTCTGATTATCATAGTAGATCACTGTAGGATCTATCCTCTGACCAAACAATCCTACTAAAATCTTCCGCATCCAAATGGCCTAACATGCAGCCTGAATAGCAGTCATGTATTCAGCCTTTGCTGAGATAAGTGCAACTGATCTCTATTTCCTGTTGTACCAGGAAACTGCAACTGAACCAAGGTTGAAGATTCCTCCAGAAGTGCCCTTCCTGTCTGATGGACTCCCTGCTCAATCCACATCTGTGAAGCCTTGAAGCTTCACTCCCTCTATCTGTCTATACCACAATCCAAACTGAGATGTTCCTCTAAGGTATCTCAGCACATGCTTCGTTGCCTTCCAAAACATCTTGGTAGGCTGAACCATAGCTTGACTCATCTGATTCAATGCAAAGCATAAGTCAGGTCGTGTGTTCACTAGATACATAAGTGAACCCACCAGCTGCCGATAAACAGTAGCATCTACTACCTCACCTGAAGTAGCATCCTCCTTCCTCCAGTTCCCAGCTAGAGGAGTCTGCATGGGCTTGCACTTGTCCATGTGAAAGCGCCTGAGTATCTCATTAGCATACTTGCCTTGAGACACAAATAATTCCCCATCTCTCTGCTACACCTCCATGCCTAGAAAGTAGTGCATAAGGCCCATGTCCTTCATCTTGAACTCTCTTGCAAGGTCCACTTTGCAAGACTGTATCAGCTAATCATCACCTATCAAAATCAGATCATCAACATAAAGTATAATGATCAATGGCTTACCTTCTACCATGATGTGGTAAAGGTTCGCATCTTCTTCACTCTTGGTGAATCCCAATCTGGTGAAATAGTTATCGATCCCAGTTTACCAAGCAAAAGGTGCTTGCTTCAGCCCATACAGAGCCCTCTTGAGTCTGCACACGTGTGACTCACTATCGAAGGTTTCAAAACCTTCTAGCTGCTCAATGTACACCTCCTCCTCAATCGTCCCATTGAGGAATGTTGTCTTCACATCCATCTGGTGGATCTTCCACCCCATCTGAGCTGATAGTGCCAATATCGATCTAATCGATGAGTACCTTGCTACAAGAGCAAAGGTCTCATCATAGTCGATCCCCTCATCCTGTGATAAACCTCGGGCAACAAACCTTGCCTTGTGTTTCTCAACACTGCCATCAGCTGCCTGCTTTACCTTGTAAAGCCATATGGAACTCACCACTGACTTGTCCTGAGGTCTTGGGACAACATCCCAAACACAGTTCCGCATGATGGAGTCATACTCCTCCACCATTGCATCAACCCACATTGGTTGTTGCACTTCCTCCTCGAATGAAGAAGGCTCGGAATCTACACACTCCCCAACCAGGGCCATGTAACCAGTGTACCGCTCTGGCGACCTCCTCTGTTTGCTCTAAGAAGATGGCTGTCCCACATTCTCCCGCGCATCCAGCATCAACCTGTCATCTTCCCTTGAGCGTTTTCACCCATCTATGGAAGTATCAGCATGAGTGGATGTCTCCACTCTCGGATCCTCTGCATGTGGTTGCTCCGCATCTATTTTAGGCTCCTCATCCTTAGGAACTGAAAGCTCCTCATCTGCATGCAACTCGAGCTCCCTCTCAAGTGATAATCACATGGATTTCTGCTCATCGAACTTCAAATCCCTGCGTACCACAATCCTCTGAGTGGAAGGAAGGTACACCTGATAGTTGTGAGGTGTATCTGTGTACCCCACAAGTATTCCCAACTCAGATATTGGGTCTAGCTTCTTCCTGGCATCTTTGGTCACATGACAGCAAATTGATGATCCAAATATTCGGAAGTGACTTACATCAGGTCGCTTCCCAGAATAGGCCTCCATAGGTGTCTTCATCCCCAGTATATGGTGTGGGCTTCTGTTCTGCAAGTATACTGTTGTATTGCATGCCTTAGCCCATAAATGCAGTGGTAGGCTTTGGTCATGCAACATCGCTCGAGCTGCTCCCACAATCGATCTGTTCTTCCTTTCGGCCACCCCATTTCGCTGTGGGTTATGGGGTGCCGTCAAATCCCATTTAATTCCTTATGCAGCGTAGAATTCCTTAAACTGTTGGGAGACATACTCTACACCATTGTCACTACGCAAGGCTTTTATTTTCTTTCCTAATTCTTTCTCTACCAAGGCTTTAAACTCACAAAACCTCAAGAAGGTCTGATCCTTCTTTTACATAAAGTAGATCCACCATCTATGAGAAAATCATCAATAAAAATAACATAGTACCTTTGTTTAGCAGTGGAGGCTGTAGAGAAAGGTCCACAAACATCTGAGTGAACTCACTCCAGGATTTCTCCAGCTCTATTGTCTTGATCCAGAAAGGAAGATTTCGCATACTTACCCAAGGTACAACCTTTGCATGTACTCATCCACTCAAGTTTTCCCTTGGGTAATCTGGTAGAAATATGCTGCATGATCTTCAAGGCTCCATGGTGCAAGTGGCCCAGTCTTCTATGCCATAGCTCGCCAACATCTTGGCTTTGCACCATCTTTGCTTTGGAACTCAAAGCAGCACAGTTATCTACCTCCAGCTTTTAGATATTCTTGACTCAAATCCCTATTCGCTTTGTCTGTCCAGTGCTGATATGCCTCAGGAATACCTTTCCTTTGCTAAAGACTACATCATAGCATTTATCTTCTACCACAATAATGGACACAAGATTCTTCTTCAGACTTGGTACATACTTTAAATCAGTCAGGGTGAGGGGAGCTCCATGCTCCCTCTGAAACACAACCGTACCTTCACCTGAGACATAATACTTCCCATCATTGCCCATCTCGATCCGCATCTGGAGATCCTTCTCCTCCAAGGTATTGAAGAGATTCTTGTCACCTGACATGTGGAAAGAGGCTCCATTGTCTAGGTACCAAACACATCCCACCATGGACGAAACCATGCATGCAATAAGAGAGAAATCCAGCTCAAACTATGAGACTAGTGCATCACCATTAGAGCCCTTTGAGGAACCCTTCTTGGATTTCTTCTATGGACAATTAGTAGCATAATGGTCCACTTCATGACAATGAAAGCATCACACCTTCGATTTTTCAAACTTGTTCCCACCATGGGAAGAATCAGATTTGGATTGGGATGCCTTCCCTTTCCCCTTCCTTGCCTTACTTGCTAAGGCTAGATTTTCCTCATCATCTTGCTTCGATGAGGATCCATATCTGGTGCTTCTTCTTATCTCCTCCTGCATTAGATCCGACCAAAGTCGTTCCCAATCTGGCAGTTTCTCTCTTCCATTAACCGAGTCTTGGTAGCTATGCCAGCTCTTAGGAAAACTGAGGAGTGCAAGACTCACCATGTCATCATCCGCTGTTGCGATCCTTACACTTCCAAGCTCATCCCTGTAGCTAGTGAGCTTGTTCAAATATGTAGAGATCGTGTCACCCTTTTCACACTTGATCTTATGAAGCTTGTCTTTCAGCGCCGGCTTCCTCTGATCCCTGCTATTCTGATAAAGATCTTTCAATGTTATACATATCGAAAACATAGTCTCTTTTCCATGGAGGCTCGAGACAATGTGGTCTCGAACTCCCTCCAGGAGGATTCTCCTTTCTCTAGCCACACACCTTTTCCATTCTGCCAGTTGAGTAGCATCAGTTAGTTTGGGGACTTCTTGATCAATGAAGTCCTTTAGATCGTTATCCTCTAATACTGCTTCCATGCGATCCTTCCAGGTTATATAACTCAAGCTGCCATCAAGGGCATACTTGAGTCTTAAACCACTGAACGCCATAGGTGAAATAGAGATGTGATAAGAACTCAATTTCAATATTCAGAAACCAAACTTCGAACTTCTCCTTCTTGTATACTATTCTTCCTTGATCACCTTTGCTCTGATACCATGTAGAAATTCCCACCTGTAGATCACCTGATAATGCAATATACTAAAGCAAAATACTTGATCTACTTCTACAAACAATTATGTGGAAGCTTAATCGAATATGAGCAAGATCAATTGAACACATATAACTAATAAGAAGAAATCAATCACATATAACACAGAATAAATCACAAAGGGAAAGCAACAGCCTAAAACCCCAACTCTGTATTATCATACAAGTGGAAATCTTGTCCAAGTTACAAAAAGAATCAGCTCAAAAGATTTCCTGCTCTCTCTGTAATCAAACAATGAAGCTCATAGACTCAATAGACAAGTATATATCCTCCTCAAGTCCTCCAAGCCCCTATTTCTTTGTGCAATTTTTCTTGGGGTCCAGTGAAGCCACATGTGTGAATTGGCCTCATCACACTCACTGAACAAGAAGAAGTAACAACGCAATTCTCTTGGATAGAAATCCTTCTGCATGCAAGGAATATTCACTAAGGAATATCCTAGCAACTGATAGTACATTTTTCCTCCATTTGATCTCAACTAGGTCTCTGTCTGAACTGACATGCATGAGTTATGTATGAGAGAATATTCAGTTAACTAAAGAGCAACAGTTATATGCAAGCATGCATTAACTAACTGAACTTACTTAGTTTAAAAAAACTGTTTAAATCAATCTAACTGGACTTGACTCAATTGACTGAGCCAACTAATTACATCTCAAACTAGAACTCATCCTTATCTCTTTAACTGATGGATAAATTCCTCAATTAATGGAGAAACTGTTGCATGTCCCCACATAGACTTCAAGTTTGATTTTCCTTGACTAATTAACTCAAGATGAATTAATTAATTAATTTTCGAATTGTTGTTAATATCAAATTCGAATTTTACTTCCTATTATAGTTTAGGGACTGATTAAAAGAGGAAGGTATCCCGAAATGCTATTTATAGAAAATCTATTTTTAGCACTTTCACTTTTCATCCATTGTAGCTAAGTTCAACATAGGATGAAACTGCTATTTATAGCAGTGCTATGAATTTTCTATTTTTAGCATTTCTTGTTGCTATCTTCAACAACATATGAGCAGTGGAGAGCCTTGCAACCTATTACTTGACAATTTTATAAAGGTCTTGAACGTATCCTTTCCACGAGCTTCCTTCCTCATCCTCGCATTTTCAAGCATCACCATACTCGTGAAGGTGTACTGGAAGATTTGGTACCATATTTGATCAACATGAATTTTGATGATTATGCATATGCTATTGAGAGACTCTCAATCCAAGGTTTGTAAATCCCCCCGGGTGTTGAAGGGAAGGGACGTAGAGGAGATAATTTAGAAGGTGCAACCAACAATGACGAGAGAATTTTGAGGGGGTTCATAGACCGAGGGTTGAAGGAAATGTTAGGAATCATTTAAATTTACGCAATGAGGAAGAACCCTGAAATGAGAGGAATCTAAGACTCGAGAGGAATTTGAGGAACCTTAGAAACCTTAGGAACTTCACTAGGAAACCTTAGGGC
This sequence comes from Pinus tabuliformis, assembly GCA_031772625.1. NCBI lineage: Eukaryota > Viridiplantae > Streptophyta > Pinopsida > Pinales > Pinaceae > Pinus > Pinus tabuliformis. The sequence goes on from CM062818.1 coordinate 887,648,564, forward strand.
CCCTAGAAGAAATGAAGGGGAACCTATACACATGAGTGAAGGCTCTAGGTGTGGTTATGAAAGTGATGAAGAAGATAATGTTAACCAAGTGGTCTACCATCCACCTAGAGCTAATCAATGACAACCCTTGGCTTGGATGGCTCAGCCTTCTTTGGATATCAGGTGTCAACTTCATGTTATGCCACGACAGCCAGAAAAAAATATCCCAAAATATGACCTTGAGAGAGGGACCACGAATTAGAATCATATTAGTAACTTCTACTTGGATTTACAAATGATGAGGGTACAACATGATGATGTTGCTTGTAGGCTCTTCCCTCACACCCTGAAGAATAAATAAGCTACGTGGTATCACTCTTTTCTTGTATCTTCTATATGAAATTGAGATGAGTTTCAAAATACTTTCCTCGAATTTTTTTTGAAGATAAAACACCATCTATGCTTCTTACTAAGCTAAGTTCTTCAAAGATGTGTAAGAAGGAGAAATTTAAAGACTTCAATCAATGTTTCATCACTATCTTGAATAAGTTTCCAGCTAATGCAGCTCTTGGTGATTCCATAACTATTGATAATTATACTAAGGCCTTACCACGTGACATTGCCATGTTTGTGAAGAGAGAACCGAAGGTTACTCTAGTTGAAAAATTTGTAGAGGCCCTCACTATTGAAAATGATTTTCTTTAAATAAGAGCTCTTGATCATGACAGGCACAAATATTCAAAGTCTGTTGGTTAGAAAACTCAAACCTCATCCAACAAATCCCATGAAAATGATTCTTTTGATTTCAAAAATTTAGCCAAATCTTTGCAGTAGTTGACCAACAAAGTTTCTAAGATGAAAAGGAAAACCAGTGAGAGTTAATCATGCAACAAACCTCACAAGCCTTTCTTTAAGAAAAATAATAATCCACCTCCAAAGTCATCTTAGAATTCTAATGAAAATTTCAACGTAGAAGAGCTTGGCATGGAGAATTACTGCACCTTTCACCAGGCTGCCCATTCAGAAAAGATGTGTCCATAGTGGATACATAATATGAAGGCTATGGTGACCGAGGTGCTCAAAGATAAGAACATTATAGAAGAAGACGAGGGGTCAAAAGATGTTGAATAAGAAGTTTCCCCTCCGAATGATAATTAAGGCTCTCTTGTTATGGAATTTGAATTCATTTGGGGAGGCATTATTCAGTAAATTAATGAAGCTTCTCTTAGCGAAGCTCCTCCCCTTAAGAAATCGAAAATGTATAACCTAAGGAGTAAAAGTATAGTAGCAGAGCCCACACTAGAAGAAAAGAGGAAGGCCATGTTAAGAAGTATTTTTCCTCCAAACAAGCCTCCCCAGCCTCTTGCTTTGGTTCCTAAAAATCCATTAGGCCATATCGCGAAGAACCCTTACACAAGTGGTAAATGTAACTCTAGTACTCTCGAAGTCCCTGTCAAGTCTTCACAACCTGCTCCTACTCCTCAATCATCTAATGAATAGACCACGTCTTTAGATATGGGGTATAACATTATTGAAGACATGAAGAAGACATGAGATAGTATTTCACTTTATGAACTTGTTAAGATAGCTAGCCAACATGAGTTAATCATCAAAAACTTTGCTGCCATGTCTCCTCCCAATAAGTCTTCTTCCTCGTCAAAAGCTACCTCTTCTGATCAGTCCAATGCTTTAGTTAATCTATAATGCATCGTTAATGATGTTAATGAAAATTCTATGGATCCAACTTCCCCATTTCTCTTAACTTTAAAAATATTTAACTACAAAGTACACAATGGTCTTTTCAATTTTGGAACATCTACCAATGTTATGCCCTTGTCAATCTATAAGAAATTGAATGTCTAGCTAGTAAAGACAGATGCTAATATAATTCAATTAGATAGGTCTCAAGTCCCTACCATGGGAGAGTTAAACAATGTGATAATCATATTATCTTCTGACTCTAGAGTGCATCAATGCATAGAAACAATGGTTGTTTGTATATCCGAACCCTATGAGCTATTTCTAAGTAGGGGCTAGTTGAGAAAACTGTAAGGATATTTTGCAATTGATTGGTCACATCTATGCCCTCCTTACAAAGTTAAAAATAATAAAATCCAAGTTAACAGTGAGCCTTATATGAAGCATATGGTTATTGAGCTAGAAGCACCTAATGAATTGATCAACTTCACTCAAGAAGAGTTGGGAATGTTTGCCAGAGACAGACATCGAGTGTGATGAAGCTTTGCAATCACTAGTTCCATCAAACACATAGTTGGAAATCCTTCCTTGTCAACTAGCTGATGGTAATGAAACTTGTACTATAGAGGTAAATAGATTTATCCTAGATCGTAATTGCAATGAAATTTTGACTTTATATTATGATGGGTCTAAGACTTAGTATGGAGCCTGTGCCGACTGCATTCTGACGGACCCCAAAAAAAAAGTTTTTAATTTATTGTAGGTTAGAATTTCAGTGCACTAACAACACTGCCAAGTATGATGCACTGATCCTTGGACTTAAGAAGAGTATCAATATCAAAGTTGAATGTTTAAAGGTGATTGGTGATTTAGAAATTATCACAAAGTGAGTCCTAAATACTATTCATGGCTTATCACCACGTCTGAAAAACTATCAACAAGAGGTATGTCACTTGATTTATTCCTTTAATGCTTTTGGTATTAAATATGTTCCTAGGATTAATAATGTTGCTACTGATAATTTTGTGAATGCCACAACTAGGTTTACACCTTTAAGGCATGGTTTTTCTATTGAGATAATCCATAAACTTGCTATCCTAGATAATGTAAATGATTTTTGTGTTTTTAACGATGAACAACATATACTATATTTCATGGAAAACATAAATGTATTAAAAGATGTGGCAATAGATGAAGAGGAACATGAGAGAATATTATAGGAAGAGGCTAATACATGCAAGGGAAACCCCATGCCCAAAGGTGTTGTTATATTGGAGAAATTATTCGATTTGCAGAAACGGTTTCGAGGACCCCCAAACACTAAAAATTAAATTTCCATAAGATCAAATCAATCTTGGAACTGAAGTTGATATGAAGTTTTTCAACCTTGGTATGTGTTGTACCCCCACAGAACGAAGCTATTTTGTTGAGTTATTCAAAAGGTACCGAGACATTTTCACCTGGACATATGAGGATCTCAAAACATATTACACCCACATCATGCAACATGTGATACTAATAGAGGATGGGATCAGACCTTTTCAGAAAAAGTTAAGGAAAAGGTCCGGTGAGATCCGACTATGCGTCAATTTTTGGAATCTCAACTGGGTTTCAGAAAAATATAATTACCTTGTTCCCTCAATGGAGAAACTCCTACAAACAATCTCTGGATATGAAATGTTTTCTTTGCTCAATGGATTCTTTGGATATAATCAGGTTTTGGTCGATGAACCAAATCAACTAAATAAGATTTTCAAAACTAAGTGGGGAACATTTTCCTTTTGACACATGCCCTTTGGGCTCACTAATGCTAGAGCCACCTTCCAAAGGGAAATGGACATTACTTTCATAGGGATTATTGGTCAAAGTGTGGTTGTATATTTGGATGATGTGACAACATTTTCAAAGAGGAGATTAGATCACCTCCATCATGTAAAGAAAATTTTTGAACGTTGCAAGAAATACATGATATCACTTAATCCCTATAAGAGTATATTCACTATGTTTGAAGGTAATATTTTAGGGCATATAATATCTAAAAGTGGTATCACCATTGGTCCCAAACGTGTGAAAGATTTCGCACAAATCCTGCTTCCTAACGACAAAAAGGCTATGCAATCTTTCCTTGGTAAGATCTTTATTTCTAAGTTTATTTTTTATTTCACCAAGATAGTGAAACCATTGCAGAAAATGATAAAGAAGGATGCATGATTTAAGTGGAACCACGAAGAGAAGCCAACTTTGGACCATATCAAGAAAGCCATTGCTGACGCCCCTTCTCTTTACAACCTTGATTTCAACAAAAAAATTATTTTGTATAGCTTTGCTTCAGATTCATCAATGATAGTGGTACTGAGATAAAAGGATAGTAAAGGTGATTAGCAGCCCATATCGTTCATGAGTACCGATCTGCAAGGTTCAAAACTTAACTATCCTAACATGGAAAAACATGCATATGTATTTTACAAAGTTGTTAAGAATTTTCAGCCGTACATCCCAAAGAATCACGTGATAGTATTCGTACCTCACCCAGCTGTAACATCATTGTTTGTCCAATAGGAATTGGGAAAAAGAAGAGCTAACTAGATGACATGCCTCTAGGAATATGACTTGGAGTTCAAGCTTGCTCACAAAGTCAAAGGATACAGGCTACAAGACCTCTCACAGTGATAAATGACACAACAAGCTTGCGGAAATATGAACTGGTGGAATTTTATTATATGGATGCAGATTTTACATAAAGATGTTTTCTTTATAGAGATCGACTGTCATTGCATTTACCGGACTTTCTACCATCCGCAAGGGACAAGTATTACTGGAGGCTACCTGGCAATAAACAGACTCTACCTTAGAAATTTCACAGACTCACGGATTTACAGACTTTTCTTATTGGTTCAGCCACTTTAGGTTCTCACCAGTGCTGAGCACACTGATGCGCAGGCTTCCAAACCAAACCTATAAGACCTGAGTGAATATTTCGTGATGCAAGCAGATCAGACACTATGGTCCACAGATGCAGAGCAGGAAAATCCCTCGACTCAAAACTACGAACTCTAAACACAAGACTCAAGACTCCTTCCAAACACGAATGAATCTTACTTCGCAGCTAGCTCTTATTTATAAGCTGGAAGGGAACAAGCATCCATGAATGGACTATGTACAGACTGATGACTCAAAAGTGGAAAAATCGGACAGGTCTGGACTTGTCTGCCGAAAGCAAGATTCGGGCATAGGACAATATCGTCCTATGTTATCTCGTCCCTACTCTTTTACAGAGAGCCGTAGGCATGTGGGGACCGAATCTTTGTACACACATTATTTACACAGAGGATGTTTACAAACGAGAACCCTCGAAAGACTGAAATGACTAAAGGACGAGATATGCAAATCTCGGTTTGTACAAAGTGGAGATTCCAGGGCGAGGGAATCCACGAAAGCTCGTCCGGCGCCACAGTCGGCCAGAAAGACAACACTTAATCCATTGTGTAATATTCTATTTGTGGATGTGTGTAATGCTGATATCTGAACCTTTCAACCAGGAAATTATTAAAGTACTGCACTCTTATTCTCTGATTCCCACATTTGCGAACTGTTTCTATTAGGTGGTTCCAAAAAGTTGATGGGCCGGAAAGGATTTGATGAGATATCAACCTGATGGTGGAAATCTTCATAATTTGTACTGGAAGATATCGTCCTTACCTTGTATTGGTTTGTGACAAACCATCTAATGTGACCACAACGTCGGATTGCTTGCAAGAAAGAAAAATTATTTATGTCAGCAATGTCTTTGACAGTCTTGTATACTATACCATTCATGTGGGATCTTGATTCACTAAAACCAGGAATTTTAAGCATGTGTAGTGTATACGGCTTAATGACCAAGGACGAGAGTCCATATATTTGCCACCACTCAATGAACCAATCTGGCGTGGGGTCTTCTCGTTCTAAGGCTTCTACTGTCATACCTTCAAATAGGAATGAGGACTGTATAGAATAAAATAAGTTGGCTGAGCAATTTTGGAGGTTCATAGCTGTAAAGAAGGATTCCTTTTGTCTGTCGGGGTTATAATTTTCCCGATGAAGATGGTTATCAAACCTTTGAAGTGTGATGTGGCAACTTGTCATTCAATCATCATCCTCATCATCTCTTTCAAGAGTATAGAGTATACTGCCAATGTGTTCCAGATACTCTAAAGCTTCCACTGATTCTTGATTCATTTCATCTTGCATTGTTTCTGTCCATAGATAGGGAATATCTTCTCGGTGCCTAATCTCTTTGATCGGGTACCAATCTACATCATGGATAAGTACTGGAATTTCAAGCATATAACTTACCCAACCATTTTGTGTTTCTATTTCAACAGTGATTTCTCTTCTCCTGATATAATTGCAATGTAGACTTAGTATTGAATGTTCGAACAGAAATTCCCTACTCAACATGTCTACAAAATTGCTCTTATCACCCTTAACAAATTCAACATCAAAATTATACTGGCTAAGCTGCATAATCCATCTTACCATAGCAGCGTCTTCAAAATCACATTTGTGAATGGAAAATTTTAATGCCTGGCAGTCTGTTTTAACAGTGAATTTGGTGTAGATAACAAAGTCCCTGAATTTTTCTATTCCCAAACAAACTGCTCTAAGTTCTTTCTTCAAACTTGACCAATTCAATTGATTTTTGGCCCATAATTTAGATGCATATTGACAGATTTCAATCTCACTTTTGCTGTTGGGGTTCTTTTGGCACAAAACTGCTCCCCATCCTTCATAACTGGCATCTGTCATAATGATTTTCTCCCATTCTTCTCTGATAGGAGAGAGAGGCTGAATATTTTTGACTTTCTCTTTTATTGCTCTGACTGCCTGTGTGCAGTCATCATTCCATGGAATTGGATCCTTCTGAAGCCTTTTATTTAATAGCTTTCTTTCTTGTGCACAATGCTTCAAAAACTTAGAAATATAATTCAAACTTCCCAAAAATCTTTGCAACTGTGTTTTATCCTTAATTTCATCAGGGAAGTGGTCAACAAAATTCAAACTTCTTTGGATTACAGTATAAGATCCATACTGTATATTGTAACCCAAGAAATCTATCATTGGCCGGAAAAACTTCATTTTGGATTCTGATAATACTATTCCCATTTCTTTGATCTTGCGGAGGAAGATTTTCAAATGTTTAACATGGTCAGCAATATTATCAGAATGAATCAATAAATCATCAATATACTTTTTCAGGAATTCCTCCATTCCTTCAAAAGTTTCATCCATTATTCTCTGGAAGGCTGAAGGAGCGTTGATTAGGCCGAATGGCATGATATTCCATTCATAATGCCCTTCAGGTACAGAGAATGTTGTCTTCCATTTGTCTTCCTCTTTGATTCCTACTTGCCAAAAACCAGATTTGAGATCAAATTTGGAGAATATTTTTGATTTTGATATCTGGGCAAGTATGGAGGATGGCTTGGGCAAAGGGTATGCATCATAATCCAAAATACTATTCAGAGGTTTGTAATTCACAACTAGCCTTGGCTTACCTCTGGCAATTTCAACATGCTTATTAACATAAAATGCAAAACATGCTATGGGGCTCTTACTTTTCCTGATAAGCCCTTTCTTTAAGAGATCCTTTATTTCTTCTCTGCAAAGCTTCATCTATTCTTCATTCATTGCCACTGCTTTGGATCTCCTTAATTTTCCGCTGAAATCTTTTTTGAGAGGAAGCTCTACTTCCTGTTTCTTAATATGCCAGAAAGCATTTGGATCGTCTGAACAACACTCTTTGAATTTAGCAGTGAGATTTGCTATTTCAGAGGCATATTTTCCATTATCCAAATGTTCTTCTGTTTTTAATACTTCTCTTTTTACTTCCATTTTTGCCAGAAGATTTTCCATTCTCTCCAGTCTTTTAATCCTAATTGGAGAATTAGAATTAATAAATGGAAAAAAGACTTCCTTATTCTCAAGGCTGATAAAATATCCATACCTCTGGGTTTTTGTATCAAATTTTGCTCCATGCATGCTAAAATTCTGAAAAAATGGGGTCCCAAGGTACATTGCACAATCTAGTCCTGGGACAACGGGACAAACCAAATGAACTCCGATCTTTTCTGTAAGCAGAACATCTATTTCTGCTTCATACTTAGTGGGGATATCACCACTTGCAGTAATCACTCTCGGACATGTTGTTGGCCTTCGATGATGCATACCAACTACAGTATCACTTACAATATTTAATCTGGAACTAGTATCCATAAGAACTTTCCAGAACTCATACTGGTTTCCAATCTTTACCTTCATTTTGACACAATACATGACATCTCTATTCATGTTATTGCATCCAAAATCTGTTCTTGCCTTTTCCTCTTCTTCTCCTTCTTCCCGACTGTACTGCTGCTGAACTTGTCCTGGATGATAAGTCTAGTTTTCTGTTTTTCCTGAAACAGGGCCTTGTGATGAAGAGGCAGGAGATGCCTGTGCATTCAATATCCTTAGACTTAGTTCATTGTGTTTTTCAACACACAGTCCCCTGTTCTCCTTGATTGTTTTTCTCAATTCCTTAATTGCCTGATGAACTACAGGCAAAGTCTATGGCAGATCTTCTCCAAAATATTCATTTCTAAACTGTTTGGTTAAGGCCTCTACTGAGAAAAGAGTAGCAGGAGGTACATACCCTTTATTTGGAGAATTCTTCAGACTAGAAGGTGTTTTCTTCAAATGTTCTGTTAGCAAAGATCTGTACATATCTTTCATATGTGGATCAGTAGCAGCGATCATCTGTGCAAAAATATTTTTGCTGGTCTCATCATAATCAATCTTCATCATTCTGACTACATTACATGTACAAACATCAGGATCATCACAGTCACAATATTTACATTCTGTACAGTGTGGATCATTACAAAATTCTTCATCAGATGACTCTTCTGAGTCAACAAAGTTAAAATCATTTTCAGACCCAGAATCAGAAGATACAAGCTCATCACAACTGCTAGGAAGATCAAAGGAATTTATCTTTCCTTTCTTATTTCTATACTGAACTTTCTTCTTAGATGAATCCTTCTTTTTGTTTGGACAGTTTGGAGTTGTGTGGCCTTTTTTGTTACAATTGTAACAAATTATTTCTCTGTCTTTGGAAAACATTTTTGTATGCTTATAAGGTTTTGCTTTGTGATGTTTTCCTTTTGGTTTTTCTTGGGAAATCTGGTAATTCTTTTTGAAATGTCTTTTCTTTCTTCTCTTATGCCCCTCAGAATTACCAACTTTACCAAGGTGCCATTGCTTACAGAGCTGCTGGTAACCATCAGGCTTTTTAGGATTAGTAGCTGCTCTAGCAATCTTCATTTGTGAACATAATTCAACAATGATAGCTTTTACAGCTTGTCTGATTATACCAAATTTATAATCACCAACCTTCCCTGGTAATTTATTGACAATAGCAGAAGAAACCCATTGGGGAAGGGATGCAACAAAAATTTCCTTCCATTTTGGCTCAAGAATGAGATCTGGAGTCAATGTGTGCAATCTGTGAAGAAATTCATTAAATTATTCATCAAAAGTGCTGCATATTATGTAATTTTATGGCCAGCAGAGTAATGGTCGTAATATCATTGGTTATCTGGGGGAAACCAATGAAATTGACAGTGATGGCATAGAGGAGTTTTCCTATCATATTGCTGACAGGCATATGAGTGACAGGGTCTATGTGAGTAGTGCCATCCTCATTTAGGACAACAGCTTGTTCCCAATCAGCAAGGAGACTTGGCTCTTTTAATGTCTCAGCTTTTAGCCAAGAATCTAATGTACCCTCAAATCCTCCAATTATCCTTCTCGTGGCATTAGTAGGACCTATATCATCTGCAAGATAAGTCCTATAGCAAACAAGCATGGAGTGTAATACAGACATGATTTCAGCTTCAGTGCAATTGTCAATATTCCATGAGTAGGTAGAATTTGCAGACCAATCCTTATGGTATTCTGATTTCATAAGGTCTCTACGGTCAGGAGCAGGATTCCATGTAGTCTCCCATCTCAATCTGGAAGATGTAGCATTAACCTGATCTTTATCATCATCAGATTGTTCTTGGTCTGTCACAGAGAAGTTATTGATACAGATTTCAAGATCTTCAATTTGTGGTTCTGCTTCTATCTTATGAAGACTCATGTCAAACAATGATGCTTCTATCTTATGAATACTTGTATCAAAACTTTCTCTTTCATCGTTAGTGGATGAATCTTCAAACATGAAATTAGAGGATTCAGGCTTGCTTGATTCTTCAGTTTCTTTGGATTGTTTTATGGCAGGATGTGGGCTAAAGAAACTGGGATTTGCAAACAAAGAATATGGATGAGAGGAAGTAGGAGGTGGAAAGGTTATAGAACTGGGTGTCCTGATGAGGCTTTCCACAGAAGGAGTAATAGAATAAGGGACAGAAGTCTTGGGTTCTGAAAATATAGTTGCAGATTTATAAGCTTCGACCCTAGGCTTCTTTTTCAAGGATTCAATTCCTTGAGATACTTCCCAGACTTGTTTTTTGACAATATCTAGGGAATTACTGATCTTAACTATTTCTTTTCCATGAGCAGAGGTAGCTTCATGGGTCTTCTTTTCTATCTGTCATGTCTGTAAAGACAACCTATCAAGGCTCTTAGCAAGAGCTTTATCATTTTCTGCTAGAGTAGTTACACTGCTATTCAAGCAAACTGTGTTATAATCCTGTTTCCTTAAAATACTTTCAAGCATACTCCTCATTTCAGAATTAGCAGTTTCAATACTCTCAAATTTAGAACTAACAAATTTCTCAAGACTAGACAGAGCTAGATTGGTCCAGTTGGTAGCAGCAACTGAGTCTCTTGCTGCTAATGAAGGGTCATCAGCATGAGATGGAAGTAGTTTGTACAGTTTTCCATCTTGACTCCTTATCACAAAATTTTTCCAAGGGGTAAATTCTGTATCTGTTTCCAAAAGGTTTCCATCAAGAAGTTCCCACTTATGTTTATTTGGTGTTCCGGTTCGTATCATATTTACATGGAGTTGGGAACAAATTTTTCTTAGTAATTTTTCTCCTTCAATTTGAACAGTAATCAGAGATCTAGGAATATTTGGCTTATTCATCATGCTCTGAATTTTTGGCTGAAAAATATGGGCTTTTAAAGGAGGAGGAATTACTACTGGATTTTCTTTCAATTTTTCTTCTACCAATTTTTGTGGATCCTTGATTCTTTTTTGCTTGGCCAGATTTCTGAATTGTTTTATCAAGGATTGCTCTATTATATTTGCCATAAGTAAGTTCAATCAGTATGTTTTTTATATTCAAGTCATTCAGTTAGTCAATCAGTTTTCAGTTTGAGTTTAGTCTTTTCATTTTGACTCCATTGCCCAATGAATAAGGCTAAGTGGTCTACGGTGTTCTTGACACCTCCAAGGAGCTGCCATCCCCAATTGGAGCCAGTGTTAGTGTCAGTCAGTTCATCATGTCGCTAGTGATCAAATATGCTCTTACAAGGTGTTGTTAGGCTGTCAAGTCAATTTTTTGTCATTTCAGTGAGTCTTCAAATAAAAATTTGGTCAATGGTTATCATGTCTAGGTCACTACTGCTCCCTTCACTTACTAATGGTATTCATCACTCATCATGTTCATTTTCTTCTTTGAGGTATCATATCTTCATTTAAGTGTCTTGGGTCATGAAATGGTTAAATATCTCATTTTAGGTCATGGTCTAGGGTTTCACTGCATGTGTTGTCATGATACCATATGTCAAAACAAAACATGTCCATCATGTGATTCAATGATTAAAGGGAGTTATCAGCTTAGGGAAAGAAAAATAAAGGTAAAGGTAATATTTAATTTCAAATAAGAAAATGTTGCAGTACACTACCTTGCCTCATCATTCCTCATAGGGACATGTTTGATTCAAAATATGTTTTTGACCAAATGGAGAATTATTTTACAAAAGTGAAATAGGCTTTTGTACATTATAGTCCAAGGAACAAAAACCTCCTTCAGTTTATGCAAAGGTGTTATGATTTGAAAGAAATGCCCTAAATACACTTGCTACAGGAGTGTTGCTTCACTTCTAGACAACTTGACTTCAAGATAGTTTTTTCAGGGGTTTGGAGAAGGTTTTGTCAGTGCTTGAGGACTCTATTGTGTAGCAGACATCCTAATATTTCCAATGGTACCTTTATATTGTGATTTGGATTAGTGAAAGGCATCCAAAAGTAATCTGCAAGTTGGCGCTGCGCTCTTGTCAGAGAAACCCTGAGTTTTTGGAGTGACCTCGGGAAAATAAAGTTTTCTCCCTCATGGAGTGTCCAAATTACATTCTTGAGGTTTCCATATTATATCAAACGTCAAGAGATTTCCAACGAGCTATCAAGATTTCAATTTTGAGTAGTTTAAGGTCTCCATAAGTGGTTTGGAAGATGGCACTGCACTTCTGTGAACTACGTTGCACGCAGGACAAAGTGCCCAAAAATACTTCAAAACTCTCCCAAATCTCAATTTTTCACTTGCAAGCTTGATTTTACTAACTTCTAATCTAAGGAAAAAGCAAGTACACCATCATCCTCCATCTTTTTCTTTCCCAATTTCATCTCATGTGAGTGATTCTTCAAGTTAGGGTTTGTAGCAAAATTTGCATGGGAAATGTTAGGGTGAAAATGACCATCATTATTTTTAATTTCCAAAACATGTAAAATGATATCCTACACGTGCATACATGTTTAGTGAGCCATTTTGACCATTTTATCCACCTCCAAATAAAGTTTAAACACTGAAAAAGCAAAACCCTAGCTCATTCCTAGAGTTCTTTTTGGCAAATTTCATCATAAACCCTCTTGGTCTCACTTGCAAGCAACAACATCTTTTCACTATTTTCTTCACTCATTTCCATCAGTTTTCAAAGTAATCTCATCTTTCATAAAACCCCTGCCATAATTTTGTCAAAATCTCCTACATATCACTTCATTTCCATTCACACCTCACATTTATTTTCACTTCCTACTGCTAGGACTTTGTGTCATCATGGAGGCTGAATCTTCGCCAGAAAGAAAGAGACAACACAAAGGAGGGAGGATTCTCAGATATGAACCATCAAACTACAACACAATCAACTCCTATCCTTTCATCAAACAGTGCTTTGAGGATGTTCACTGCTTGGAATTTTGCAAAGGATAAGGATACAGTGGAGCATGAGTTTGAGCTAATTGATCCAGAGGCTGAGGATCAAACCACAAGCATGAGACAAACTATCAAGGACAAAGACTACCAAATCAAGGAGCTGGCGATAAATTTGGAAAGGGCAAAGTATGTTATATCATTCCTCAAACAGGAAAACAATCAACTCAAAGCAAAGGAATTGATCCTAGAAAAGGAAAAAGCCAAGTTATTGCAGCAAGTCAGCAAAGGTAATTAGATAATGACATCAAGTGAGACTGAAGCATCAGAGGTGACAGGAAGAAGGAAAAGACCAAGAACAAGAGGCCTCAAGAAAGTTGTGCAAGGGGAACAAGAACAAATTCTGCTTAATGAAGACCTTGACCTAGAAGAAAGGATCGCCCTAGAAGTTCATCAAGATAAGGAATATTGGCTTAATAGGGTGAATGAAAACTTGGAGAAGCTCCTTGAGAAGGCAAACAAAGACAATCAATTTCTCAGACACATGGTGCATCACTATCAAGCTCAAAACATGATCGCTAATGTCAAGGTAAAACAACTTGAAAACAAGCTCAAGGAGGCCAAAAAAGACCAAAAGGATGAGGGAAACTTGGAGATGCTTACTGAAGCATCCATGAAGCTATAAAAAACCTATTTTTACACCTTCCCTCCAATTTTGAGCAAATTCTGAGCATTTTGAGTTTTTGACAAATTTTGGTCTAAGTTCAGAAATTCAGCTGCTCCAGAAGCGCAGCGCCTTGGTGTTGCGCTTTTTCCTCAAGCCTCCATTTGAGGAAAGGTATACATTTTTGGAAAGGTATTTCCATCCTCTAAAAACTCATTTGCCCAGATTTTTCAGAGGTGGGTTAATTTTGGAGAAAAATGCAAAAAAGTGGCAAAAAACTAGCATTCTGGACCATTTTTTGACAGGCGTTGTGCTTCTAGAGTGACCTTGGGAGAATGGATTTTTCAAGGTCTTTCTGTGCTCCAAATTTAGAAATTCAAACTGTTATGGAAACTTGACTTGAAGGGCTAGTTGATCATTCTCTAAGATTTTCATTTTGACCCCTAGAAAGCACTTGAAAATCAGCTCAAAGTGGGCCTTGCACTTCTACACTTTCTGTGTTTTTATTTGGAAAATTTCACTGTGTAAAATTTCTAGTTTCTAATATGACTTGGTCAAAGTCAAGATTCTCTATGTAATGGCACTAGTTACGAGGCTAGCTGATGTAGGCATGAATAAATGTATATCATAGGTTTTTTTTTATGTTTATTAGGCCTCATAAAAGAAGCAAACTCCTAAACAAACTCTTCATGAGGTGTTTGAGTTGCACCTTCTCACTCTCACCTATTGGTTGAGATAATCTTGGAGTCAGTTCCTCCACCAAGGAATTCGATTCCTGAAGGTGGGAAAGTGGTCTAGGAGAGTCTATAAGTACTATTTGACCTCAGGAGAAGAGGTTGAACTTTTTGTGAAGGAGGCTTTCATTGTAATCATCTTTCAGCTGATACAGATATAGGTTGCAGCTATTTTCAAGGAACTCTAGTCCAGTGAGTTCATGGTGCTTGTACTTCATTATTTTTTTCTTTTTCTCATGGTCTAAAAATATTTATCTACATTATATCCTTTCTTTCTATGAATGCCTTGTTATCAAATACTCATAATTCTTGTTTTTCAAGCTCTGTTATCTGGTTTTCATAGTTATGTGTTTTGTCTTCCTAATCTAATGAAATCATATTTATTTATGCTCATTAGTTTCTTCCACATTATATCCTCTATACTACACTGACAAATACTCAAATTACACCATGGCTTCTGATATCTAGCTCCTTCTTATGTTTGCTCCTGCATTCCCACGGCTTAGACCTACTTGTGGCTCCAAACCCTAAGTTCAACAAATCCTTAAAAAACCATTTTTTTCACAAACAAATACACATATCTAGCCTAAAATTAATTTGCTTTAAAGTCATATCAGTGATAATATACTTAGAGAGATCCCTCTCATTCTTTATAGGGCTAGCTACTGAGCTAAAGTGGTTTGAGGTTACCCTTGTCGATTTCCTTTTTAGCCTAGGAGATTGTAAGCACTAACAGATTCAACCTAAATCTACTGGAGGAACTAGTGAGCTCATGAGGGCTCAATATTATGAAGATATTAAGCTTTATGATTTTTTTTCCCTAGCCTTCTATCTATAAACCAAGAAATTGATATGTGTATAGGCTATTTTCCTTGCAACTACTGTTCTTACTTCTTGTAAACTGAAACCCTATGCAAATCTAAGAGATATAAAATATAAGTAGTGATATGACAATAAACTAGTGACATAGCCAAAGTGACAAAATTTAGTGACATGTTCAAGAGGATTAGTCTAGGGAGAGCTTGTTAAATTGGACTTGATTGATGAGCCAGGGTTTGCAGCATAAAATATGATGGGTGATTCTTGAAGATGTATGATTGTGGATTGAGTGATGTATTCTAGTATAGTTATTTCATAAGGGTCAGCATGCTAAGACAATTTAGATAATTCCTTTAACCCTACGATAGTGAAATGGTTGACTCTACAGTCTTTTTGATGCTTATTAATAACAATGACCTTGTCTATTAATAGTGAACCTAAAGAACATTGACACGGGAGTACTCTTGATGATAGCAATGGAGGATAATATATAATAGTGATGTTTTGAGCATATAACATAACATTACTTAACAACAATTAAAAATGACTTGGCATATTTTCTGTGTAGAAGTGTGGTTTTGGATTATAGGATTACAATATTGTGCATTATCCTCATCATTCTACAACAATAAAGGTTGATTGACTTTGTCTTATGAGCTAGTCATTTTTGGACTATCTTATGCTACCTTCACAAAGTGCAATATGTTGATTGAGAGTCAGATGTGAGAAACTAGGGTTTGGATTGATTGTGTTAGAAACTTGGAGGCATGGCATTGAACCTATTGCATGACAATGACACTCTAATGACAATATGCATATCATGAACCTAGAAGTAGCCATGAATTACAAATTTGTATTGAGCATTTTATGATCTATGATGTTAGCAACAATAGTGGTGATAGGTATACCAAATATAGGAGTGAATTAGTAGCATAAAATAAGAGTAATAAGTGACAACAAAATTAGCATGTGACAACAAGGAGGAACAATGGAATTAATGATAGGAGTAGCAGAGAGGTAGTGATGGCAGTGAAGAAGACTTGAGTAGTAGTTGCAGCAGTGGATAGTTTGAGTAGTGACAATATTAGCAACAGTGGTAGTGATCATAGTAGAATTATGTTGTATTTGGGTCATTTTTCCTAGTATGGGATCCCAAATCTTTTTAGGGAGAATTTTCTTCCTTCCAGCCTTGCTAGTAAAAACCCCTTGGGGAGTCTTGTACTTCCTTCCAGTTCGATTGGTAAAGTTGTATGTAACCCATATGTAACCCAATATTGTTGAGCAACATATCTTGTATATGTTGGTCACTTTAATTGTTTATTAATTAAACAATCGAGTGCCACATAAATTGTCAACCCGGGAAAGTTCGATTATTTCAAAGGTGACTACGTACTGTATGTACTCGATTTTAATAGCATTAAAAGTTGTAGCATAAACAATTCATTCTCTGTTAAACCCTTACTCTGTGTTACAGCAGTTATAGTCTATTGCAGGAATGGAATAAGAACAGATAATTAATTAAAGAGAATAAATCTGCAAAAGGAAGTGATGGCTGTCCTATAACAAAGGATCAGGACCCTATCTCCAGAGTAGAAACATTCAGCACCTGCCTATGTTATCCAGTTCGCCAATACACTATGTAAATCCTAGTCACCGATGAGGCACTCATATACAACATCAATCGATTAAAAGAAAACAGAGTCTCAGCAAAAGTAAAATATCATCAGAAGCAATACTCGTGAATAAGGTATGAACAGAAATCACACACAACACACAACAGAAAGAAGATGGGTGAATCTTGTGATGAAGGTGGGCCCTATCCTTCTCCAAGGTTCCCTAGGACACGGAAACTAAGATGAAATACTTAGAATAGAACTTTATTCATCTGTCAATATACCATATTACAAGAAAGATTCAATTTCGTCCTTCCACTACAATTCCTGTGTTACAGCTTGTTCATCCTCTCTCCATCTATCCCTCTAATGTGGATCATGATCGTTACGACCAATGTAACCGTGTGTTCAATAATCGATCGGATTCCTTTGCTATTGCAGATCTGATACGCAAATCTCAACTGTCTCCTCGAGGTTCACATGTTGTCCTTGTTGTTTCAGCTTCGAGGTTCATGTTGTTTCTGTTGTTTCAGCAACTACAAAATATGGTCCTGCCAGCTTTAGGCAGTTTCAACAATTGTTCAGCAACTTAGTAAACTTCAAGGATCAATTATAAAGATAGCATGATTATGTGTTGAATAATTAAACATATAGCAATGAGGAGAGTTACTGTATACCTTTGGAATGATTAAGTCAAAACACTAGCAAAGGCTTTCAACTATGGGTTGAAGAGGGTAATATTATGACAAAATATAAGGTCAGAAATAGACAATATGGGGTCCTAACATCCCCCCAACTGAAAAAGTTGCATGTCCGCATGCAACGTCTACTCTGAATCTGAGTCAGAATACTGGGATGAACAATGTAAATTGCTTATGCAGTAACTGTAGAAGGTGCTGTCAACCATGTCTCTAAACCCATGGACACTCTGAAGTTTCTGCCATGCTGCCAACTCCTCCTGTTTGGTCAATTTAAATTGAGCCTTATATTGCTGTCCAGGGAGCCATAAGAGAGGGAAATGAAAGTGGTAACCAATCCATCGTTCAACACACTGTCTAATGCATTTAACATAATCAGGTATGCGTGAGATTGCCGCCTGAAGATTGAGAGGATTATAAGGATGATATTCCCATCTTTCTTTAGGACAGTGTTCCCAGAATAGATTATTTGCTTTTATAGCCAAAGCTCCTTTAGTTTTCACATAATATTGGCAGTCTTCCAAGACTGCTGCTTGTAGTTTCTTGATATGATCAGTCATCCCTGGTTCTCGTAGAATTCGTTGATGTTCTGCAATGAAGATAGCTGCATTCTGTGGTTCAGAACAAATCCAGAGAAGACAATTCTCCTCATTGTGTGCTGCAGACATAAAAGCATTCTGCCAAGTAAGCTGAATGGCCAAGAAGGAAATAAAGGCTCTTATTTGGATATCGCCAACAAGAGGAAGTAAACTAATCTTTCTATCTTCAGGCATAGCCTCATTGTGAAGATAGAGTTCACACAGCAAGTTCTGGTCACTATTTGGTGCTTCTGCGAAAGTCTCAATAAATTGCTGCGGTGTAGAGACTTGGTGGGGTCTTCCATCCTTGTTTGCTTTTATTTGGAGGAACGCTAAGCGTTCTCTCAAAAGTACAGAATAGTTAAAAGAGGGTTTCCTTGTAGCAAGTAACCGCTGGACCAAGTCAAAGATGAGGGACAGTCTGGCTTTTAATTTCTTATTCTCCTTATGTTGTGCATGAGACTGTTCAAGCACTTCCCAATTTCTGTATGCATAGTTGAGCCATAATGACTTCTGTTGCTGAAATGCCTTTCCTTGTGAGAGCTCATATTCTGTCTTCCATGTGTCACTTAGTTTTTGAAAACTGGAAGTTTGTGCGTAAGCATTGCTGACACAGGAAGGTTCAGTCTGTGTATACATAGTTGTAAAAGACTTTGGTACTGGTTTCTGTTCTGTAACAACTTGGGTAGGCCGGGGTGGTTTTGTTTCTTCCTCTAAAATTCTTGAAGACCCTGCTGGTTCTTGTGTAACAGCAGGGTGTTCCTTTTTTACTATAACAGGACTGGCTCCAGACAACGGAACTTCAACTATCTTATATCCTGCTCGAGTATAGATATCACCACATTCACTGCACATGTATTCACTGTATTGATCCTTTTCTGCACTCTTTTCAGCTGTAGATGCTACCTGAGCTAACATGTACAGATTGAGTTCCTTTTTATAGGTTTCCCTAGCCATTGTTAACTCTTGCTGATAAGCCTTAATTTCCGATTTCAAAAACTCATTTTCTTCCTGCAGGGAGGCTAAAGTAACCGGGGCTTCTGTAGTTGCAGGTTCCAATGGAGGAGAGAATTGTTGTTCGGCATCAAATTCATCATTTGCGTCCACAACAAGTGGTTCTTGTGTATCACCTGTTGGGTCAGTGGCTGGTTCTTGTGTATCAGCCACATCTAGGGCATATTCTTTTTGATCTCCAACAGGTGGTTCTTGTGTATCACCTGTTGGGTCAGTGGCTGGTTCTTGTGTATCAGCCACATCTAGGTCATCTTCTTTTTGTTCTCCAACAGGTGGTTCTTGTGTGGCACCTGTTGGGTCAATGGATGGTTCTTGTGTAACAGCCACATACCTTATATTGTCTTGGGTGTCTACTTTAGATGTATCGGCAGCTGGTTCTTGTGGAGTAGCTGCCTCTGTTGAAAAAAATGATGTCACAAAATCGTGAACGCTCTGCATTTCGGCACCCAAGGGTGAGGAAGGTGAAGGTTCAGGGCTAGGCAGGATACGGGGATTTAGAATGATAGGTGGGGAATTTGGGATAATGGCCTCAGTTGCTGCAGATGACCTTGTTCGTTGCCATGGTAAGGAATCTGGAAAAACAGTAGTTTTTCTCTTACGAGCACTTCTCCTCAGGGTAGGGGGATTATCAGAAATAGTGGCTTCCTTAACTGAGGCCCTGGTTCTTCTTTTTAGTGGGGTTGCAGCTTTTTGTTGCTTTTTCCTCTTAAGGAAAATGAGGGGGGTATTGTCATCCGAATCATCAGTGGGGATATGGACTATGGGAGTGGATGGTTCGACTTTATTAAGGGGTGGGGTCCGCTGTAGATTTTTAGTGCTCAATTGGGGTGTTTCTGCTGCTGGTTGCTGATTTTCGGCAGCTTGCTGGGAGTTTTCCTCGGATTGCTGGGAATTTTCTTCGTCTTGCTGAGGATTTTCCTCAGCTTGCTGAGGGGGGTTATTGAGGGGAGGTGGATTGTGCAGGGCAAAGCCTCTATTTATTAAGAGCTGGACCAAACGATGGTGCGTGAGGCAGAGGAGTTGGTGCCTTGCGTTCACGATATAGTGTGCCATATTTTTTAGACAGCCAAGCAGATAATAGGGCATATTTATTAGACGACCATGCCTCAAATGATTTAATAAAACAAAGTCATGTTGGTAGACTACCTGATAACGACCCTCGCAGGTGAAATAATGCTTAACAAATTCTGCAACCTTTGGCCATGGTGGTGGTAGTGATCGAAGTGCAACACCCCTGCCTTTGGTTTCAACGTGCTCCCCTGGTAACAAAAAATCTTGTTGTGCATTGAGAATGAGGTGTTTCCTGCTGAACCAGCGAGTACCATTGCTTGGTAGTCCCAAAACTTGTGTTATGTCCTTCTCTGTTACTGGAATTCGCACCCCTTGGACAATGGAGTATCCTTCCCTCAAATTGCATGCAAATTGCAGAACCTGCTGTGAATCAAAATCCAGAAGTCTTCTGAAGTAATCCACCCATCCTGCTTGTAGAAAGATTTGGTATGACTCCTGGTAGAGTTCCAGTAATGCCGTCGAGCCAGGTTCATGTCTAACAACATCTCCTCCCATAGTTACCGGTTCAGACAAAATACAAAGTGCAGAGCAGAGTTGCCGAGGTCGAAATAGAGCAGATCGTTACAAATGAAATTATGACATGATAAGGTACAGACGAGGTGGCCTAGATACTACTGCGAGAAATAGAGATGGCGGTGATTGGCGTGTCATGTAATGATTACAATATTTCGGTAATCCCCCCAACTGCGGCTGAATGATATGGTTGGCGGTACGACGCTTTCGACAGTCGTATCAATATCTCCTCATTAACTACAATTTAATATTCATACTAAAACACGCATACCTTTATATTTACCTTTGGTTGTTGCGCCAACAAGTATTATCTCATCCTTAATAGGTTGATGATAATTATAAAAAGGGTTTGTAAAGTATGAGGGCTTTTATACATAAGGTTTTCATTATTCACAGGAAGTAGTAGTGAAGGAACATAATTATCAGGATGAATGGTTGATTCCTTTAATGAAGAATGATATGTTTCTATCGGAGTAATAGTTCGTTCTCGGGAACAAAAATGGGGAAATTGGTGCTTTTTAGAAAAAATGGAAAAGATTGGTGTTTAAGCATTGGGATTTGGTGTTTCAGCAACGGGAAATGGTGTTTCAGCCACGGGAAATGGTGTTTCAGCAATGGGAAATGGTGGAGAAAAATGTAAGAGGGAATGAATTATGATCTGAAGTGACATGGCAATGCTTCCCAAGCCGCAAATTAGTTCTTCCTATATTGGAATTTTTCTTTTCAGCCACCCTCCGAAGCTAAGATATGCAAAATAATTAATTGTAACATGGCAACCCTTGACAGGGATTATTGGTTAAGAAATCTAATCTAAAAATAAATACATAAACAGAAAATTAAGTGCATTGAGGGATAGCAGGTTCCCCCAAAAAGAAATAGTGTATGTCTGTCATGCAAGTAGCTTTGAAATCCTCTTTAGAAATAGGCTGTTGATACAAATGGAGTCGATACCCATTCACTAATAATGGTGTTCTAGAATCATCAATCGTTAGGAGTCTGACTGTTCCATTTGGAAAAACAATATCTACTTCATAAGGTCCTAGCCACCTTGTTCTTAATTTACCTTGAAAATTTTCAAAACGGGAGTCATACAGTAGAGCCCAATTACCTTTTTGGAACTGCTTATGCTTAATAGTTTTGTCATGCCACCTGGTTCTTTGTTGTTTTATCATGGTTGTTTGATGGATGGCATCCAACCTCTTTTCATCCAATTCCTGAAGCTGCTGCAACCTAGCTGTCTGTGCATCAGTCAAGTCAAGGTTAACAGCTAAAGCAGTCCTTAAGGTTTTGATTTCAAATTCCACAGGAAAAACATCATTTTTACCATAAACTAATTCATAAGGTGAAAAACCCGTAGTGTTCCTCCAAGTAGTTCTGTAAGCCCATAATGCTTCAGGCAACCTTTGAAACCAGTCCCTTCTATTTTATTTTACTGTTTTTGTTAAAATGGCTTCTATGACTTTATTCGTACTTTCCACCTGCCCATTTGCCTGGGGGTGATAAGGTGTAGTCATTTTATGCTTAATGTGATATTTCTGGAGTGTATCTTTGAAGCCATGAGAGTTAAAAAGAGGTCATCCATCTGTGACTAGCTCTCTAGGCAAACCAAGCCTAACAAAGATTTCTTCAAATAAAAAAGTTAACACTGATTCTTCATTAGCTTTGAGGAATGCCTTAGCTTCTACCCATTTAGTCATATAATCTGTGCAAACCAGTATATAAACTCTTTGATTGGATGGAGGATTGATGGGACCTATAAAATCTAGTGCCCATCTTTCAAAAGGTTCAAGTATTACCTGGGGGTTGAGTGGCATTTCATCCCTGTGATTAGGCCGGCCCATTCTCTGGCAGCTATCATAGGCCCTAACATATTTCTCTGCGTCCTTGAAAAGTGAGGGCCAATAATAACCCATTCTAATAACTTTGTGTGTTGTTCTTTTATCCGCAAAATACCCTCCACAAGGGCCATTGTGACAAGCCTTCAATATATCATAAACTTCATCTTCTCTGATGCATCTCCGAATTTCCTGATCGGTACCTGTGTGAAAAAGACACCCGCTTATCCAGTTGTACCTAGCACTTTGCTGAATGATCTTTCTTTTCTCTCTGTGCAATAGGTGTGATAGTAGTTTCCCTGCAACTAAGTAATTGGCAATGTCTGCATACCAAGGTGAGTGAGCAGATACTGCAAATAAATATTCGTCAGGAAAAGAATCATCTACTGGAATATTTTCATTAGTTTTTAACTGAGAAAGGAAATCAGCAACTACATTTTCTTTACCTGGTCGATCTACAATTGTGATATCAAATTCTTGTAATAATAATAACCATCTGGTAACTCGAGCATTTGTAACTGATTTGTTCACTAAATATTTAATGGTCGAGTGATCAGTATGAACAAAAGTAGTGTAACCGGTAATATAATGTCGAAACTTATTAATAGCATAAATGACTGCTAAGAATTCTTTCTCGGTAACTGTATAATTAAGTTCAGCAGGGGTCATATCTAATAAAATAGATAGCATAGGGAAGATTGTTTTCTTCTTGACCCAAGACAGCTCCAATTGCAGTATCTGAAGCATCAGAGGATATATGAAAGGGGAGTGCCTAGTCAGGTCCTCTTAAAATGGGAGCTGTAGACAATTGATGTTTAAGTTCATTAAATGCTTTTTTGACAACCATCAGTCCACTTAAATTCAACATTTTTCATAAGTAACACAAACAAAGGAGAAGCTATTTTAGAAAAATCCTTGATAAATCTTCTATAATATCCAGCATGTCCTAAAAAACTTCTTACATCAGTTTGTGTTTTAGGGATAGGAAGAGTCTGAATTACTTGTACTTTAGCCGGATCAACTTGAGTTCCTAGGAATGAGATGAAGTGTCCCAATACAATACCTTGATTCATCATCATATGGCATTTTTCAGTACTTAAGGCAAGATGTGCTTCTATACATCGTTTAAGTAATTTTTCAAGCTTTTGTAATGCATCTTCAAAAGTCACACCATAAGGACTAAAGTCATCCATAAATATCTCTAAGGAATCATTAAGCATATCAGAAAAAATCCCTATCACTGCTCTTTGAAATGTTGTTGGGGCATTACATAGTCCAATGGAAGAACTCTATAGGCAAAAGTCCCCCATGGACTAGTAAAAGTGGTCTTGTCCTGATCTTGGGGTGCAATCTTGATCTGATTATATCCACTAAATCCATCAAAAAGGAAAAGAATCTCTTACCTGCCAAATTGTCTAGTACCTGATCAATAAATGGTAAGGGGAAATGGTCTTTCTAAGTGGCCTTATTTAGAGCTCTATAATCTACACACACTCTCCATTTCCCATTTTTCTTGGGTACAATTACTAATGGAGAAACCCATTCACTATCAGATATAGGATATATAAATCCTGCATTCAACAATTTTTGAAGTTCTTCCTTCACAGTTTCCCTTAAATTGGGATTCATTCGTCGTTGGGGTTGACAGACTGGGCGAGATCCTTCTTTAATATAAATATGATGAGTACATAATTCAGAAGAGATTCCCTTCATATCTGTGTAATCCCATGCGAATGCTTCTTTATTCTCACGGAGTAGCTTAATTAACTGTTGTGTTTCAACATTTGTTAGGTTAGGGTTTATATTTAATGTTTTGCCAGGCTCGGTTTCTACTATTATACCTTTGGAGGGGATACCAGCTGATGTCTGAGATAAATTTTCAGTTCTAAGGTTTTGCTGGGATTCAGATTCCAAGATTGTAGTCAAGTGATCATGTATTTCAGAGTTAACCGAAGAAGGTTCAAAAATAAAGTTTCTAATTAATTCATCTTCGGTTGAATCTTTAAAAGTTAAAGCTTGTCCGACAATCAAGATGGGTTGGGTCTCATCATCCTCATAATCTAACCATACAAAGTTATCATTATTAATCATAGGTGTAGCATGAGGGTAAAGAGTAAGCTGTTTGGTTTCAAATCCATTAGAAATCGTCATTGAACCTGATCTACAGCTGATGAAGGCATCTACTGTAGACAGCCAAGGTCTCCCTAAAATCAAAGGATGACCCCCCAACTTTGTTTTGGTATGTAATACAACAAAATCAGTTGGGTAGTTCCAAGATTCGACTGAAATTATCAAGTCTTCAGTGACTCCTTCAGGTTTGATTATGGAGCGGTCAGCTAGCTCTAAAATGGTTGGGGTTTCCCTAATTACATTCTTTAACTGTAGTAACTGTGCGGTTTTAAGTGTCATGATGTTTATTGCAGCACCCAGATCTACTAGAACTCTAGAAACAAAAGTTTTTCCAACCTGCACTGTGACCGTAGGATGACCAGGGTCACCATATTTCACAAAAGGGTTTTTTTCTGACATTAGAGCAGCTAGATCACCCATCACATGAACTGTGAGGGGATCTTTAGCTTTTCTTCCAGGTTTCTTAATACAAATATCTCTAACAGTTCTAGCATAAATTAGTAGATCTCTCAGTGCTTGTAAGAGTGGAATTTTAACATATAAATTCTGCAATTCTCCTAAAATATTAAAAGCAGGTGGCTCAAGTGTTTTGGTAAGAGCCAAACGTTCAGGGAATGGTGGCTCTACTGCTTCAGTAGTCTTATTAGAGGATGATTCAACTGTTTCAGCATTGTTATTAGATGACTTTTCTTTTCCAGTTTCTTCTTTATCAGAATCGGAAGAAGTAATGTCATCAATAATAGGTTCAACTATTCTCCCGGAGCGTAAATGAATATCATTACATTGCATAGGGGAAACAGGTTGGTTTTGAATATTATTACCTGCATAGATTTATTGTTATTTGGGTTGGGGTTAGGTTGTATAGGTAGCTAGGGTCTCATTGTCTGATTATTCGGTGGAGCATTTAATGGTAAGGAGAGAAATTGTTGATACTAAGGAAATTGGTTTGGAAATGGGATCTGTTGAGCTGTCCAATTTGGGTTCCATTGATTAAAATAGGTTTGCTGTAGAGCCCAGGGATTCCATATCGTAGGATCAACAAAAGGAGGATTTGGTTGCTGCATGGGTGGGAAATTCATTTGATTAAATGGTGGGTACTGCATTTGATTGAAGGGAGGGTAATTTGCTTGAAAAGGAGGATGATTATTCCAACGATTAAATGGCATGTTAGAATTCATACCTTGTCCTCATGGTTGCCATTGCCTCCTCTGTGTCAACAGGCACACTGCTTCAGCTTCTTCTTCAGTTGGCTGCAGTGCTGCTTTTATTCCTGGCAAATAAGGGCATTGTTGAGTCTCATGGTCCTTTTCACAAATAGTGTAAATTGGTACCTTGTCCTGTGGGCATTCCCTTAGTGGGTGTTTTTCTCTGCATTTAGAGCAGAAAATAGCCAGAGTAGCTTCTGCTTCTGCCTGCTTCTTTTTAACCTGCAAGGTATCAATTTGTGAAGCAAAAGAGCTTAACATTTCAGTTTTAAATTCTTCAAGTTACCTATTTCGGCCCGTGTTGCTCCTCCACTTGCTGATTTCTGGACTCTTGAGTATGTACTATCCTTGCTTTTTGGTCTGCTTGCTGCTCCTCTTGAACATCTCTTACAGAGGTTGACAATCTCATCATATGATTCCTTAGATATATCCCCTTTTCCAAGCATATTCAACATATCTAAACAATCATCTCGTACCCCTTTTAGAAGTATTGACTTAAGAATATCCTTACTCATATCCGGATGATCAGATCGCTGCAAATTATACTGTAGTCTTTCCACGAAGTCCTCCAGACTTTCGTCCTCCTTCTGAACCATCTTAAATAATTCCTCCTTCCTTTCTCTTGTTCGGAAATAATCTTGGTATTTGGCCAGAAATTTCTCCTTCATCTGGTCCCATGTCGTAATCACATGAGCTCCCAAGCTCATAAACCATCTTAGTGCATTCCCTTTTAATGTAGCTGGAAACAACTTCAATTTCTGAGCAGCATTAACATAGTCATAGCTTCTACACAATATATCAAATTCAAAAAGAAACTCATCAGGATCTTCTGAGGATAAACCATGGAAATTGGGTAATGTTGAAAGTGGGATATTCTTCATAGGAGTTGCTCCTCTGGGGAGTTCCCCAATAGGGAATTCCAGGGTGGAGAGAGAATTCTCTCCCCTTCCTTCTACTCTGCGACCTCCACTGAAAATTCCTTCATTGTTATCCTCCATTGGTTGTTTTCCTGATGCGCTTGCCCGATCTTCGGTGTTTTCTGTTGGACTTTCAATGTCCTGCACTGGTTCCTCCACTTTAGTCTCCTCTATTGGCTCCTCTACTGGTCCTTCGACTTCTTCCACCGGTTCCTCAGTATATTCTGATGGTTCTATAACCCTCTCCGATCCCACTAATTCCTCTGTCTAATAGTCTGTTTGGAAAGAGTGTTGGGTCTGTGGCCTTCGAGAGCTTAACCTCTGGGATGTCTAAGCTTTTGAAATAATATCGTCAATGAAAGTTTTTCTTCCTCCTCCTTTGCCCTTGCTGCCTGTAGGGTTAGCCTTCCTACATCCTCTCATGCATCCTGCATCTCTAAAAGAAAATCGTTAATACTTTTTAAAATCTTCGGTCACCTTCCCCGGCAATGGCGCCAAAATGTTGGTCACTTTAATTGTTTATTAATTAAACAGTCGAGTGCCACATAAATTATCAACCCGGGAAAGTCTGATTATTTCAAAGGTGACTACGTACTGTATGTACTCGATTTTAATAGCATTAAAAGTTGTAGCATAAACAATTCATTCTTTGTTAAACCCTTACTCTGTGTTACAGCAGTTATAGTCTATTGCAGGAATGGAATAAGAACAGATAATTAAAGAAAGAGAATAAATCTACAAAAGGAAGTGATGGTTGTCCTGTAACAAAGGATCAGGACCCTATCTCAAGAGTAGAAACATTCAGCACCTGCCTCTATTATCCAGTTCGCCAATACACTATGTAAATCCTAGTCACCGGTGAGGCACTCATATACAACATCAATCTATTAAAAGAAAAAAAGAGTCTCAGCAAAAGTAAAATATCATTAGAAGCAATATTCGTGAATAAGGTATGAACAGAAATCACACACAACACACAACAGAAAGAAGATGGGTGAATCTTGTGATGAAGGTGGGCCCTGTCCTTCTCACAAGATTCCCCAGGACACGGAAACTAAGATGAAATACTCAGAACAGAACTTTATTCATCTGTCAATATACCATATTACAAGAAAGATTCAATTTCGTCCTTCCACTACAATTCCTGTGTTACAGCGTGTTCATCCTCTCTCCATCTATCCCTCTAATGTAGATGTCTCCTCTTTATAGAGGAGACATCTATTACAAAAGATTTTCATTATACATTCTAGTTCGACCCTTTGTACAAAAATAGGGAAATCAGTTCCCGTTAACAGAACATTGTTACAGTAATGTGGATCATGATCGTTACGACCAATGTAACCGTGTATTCAATAATCGATCGGATTCCTTTGCTGTTGCAGATCTGATACGCAAATCTCAACTGTCTCCTCGAGGTTCGCATGCTGTCCTTGCTGTTTCAGCTTCGAGGTTCATGCTGTTTCCGTTGTTTCAGCAACTGCAAAATATGGTCATGCCAGCTTTAGGCAGTTTCAACAATTGTTCAGCAACTTAGTCAACTTCAAGGATCAATTATAAAGATAGCATGATTATGTGTTGAATAATTAAACATATAGCAATGAGGAGAGTTATTGTATACCTTTGGAATGATTAAGTCAAAACACTAGCAAAGGCTTTCAACTATGGGTTTAAGAGGGTAATATTATGACAAAATATAAGGTCAAAAATAGACAATATGGGGTCCTAACAGTATACTGTTCATGTGATGCTTTATTTTCTATTTCATGCTCTGAGTATTTAAAAGAACTGACCAATTGTGAAAAATCTATGAAATACTGATTCACCCCCCTCTTAGTATTTCCAACAAGTACTGAAAGGACAATGAGTAAAGGGAAGAAGTCTTTTGAATGACCTTGAATGAAGACAAAAGGCTTGAAGACTTTTTTGAGATATTATGATACACCATACAAAAGGAAAGACACGAAAACTTTCCCTTATATACATGTTATGTCTTATTATTACAAGGGATCAAAGATGTCATCATAGAACTCGTTAATTTGATGAGTGGAAGAGATACCTTGCAACAATATTATGATCAGATTATGGAACTCTGTTAGCGATACTCATGAGGATATTACAAGATTGGGAAAGGACCCTGAGATATGTTTACCAAGATTGATAGGACTACTGGTGCAAGAATCACTAAAGAAGAAATTGGAAACATGATGGAAAAATTCAAAACTAATATAGTAAACACATGTGGCTCTAAGCTAGACAATTTTCAAGTGAAGAAAAATACGCAGGAGTCATAATTAGCACTGGCAATATTGTACCCAAAATGTAGAAGAAAGATTCCAATGAAGGAGTTCCCATTGGATCAAATCTAAAATTGTGTCATATGTAGCAAAGAAAATCCTACGAGTAGACGTTTGTCTCTACCCAAACTGAATGATGTCCATCAAGAAGTAGAAGAGTCAGTAAACATTTGTTTTGTTGCACAAAAATGACCATGGTCACAAAACAAACAAAATATGATCCTAGATCCATCTCAAAGTTTTTAGTATTGTTGAAGTTGTTAGAGCCTAGATTTGCCTCAGGTTGAAAATACAAGGTTCTAGGTCCACATCAAACCACGCTCAGCCTCGTAGCTAACCCTACGAGGACAGGAGAGGGTTCTCTCCATGTCAATCTCGGCAAAAGATAATCGATGGGGCTCGAGATGACTGTAATAAAAGCTAATCTTAGGCTAGGTATTAAGTGCAAAGGATTTGATTTAAATTTTTGGGGGTTTTGTGCTGGAAACAGGGAAAGGCAAATTGGGCTCAGGGATGAGGCACAGTTTCTACAGAGTTCTGATTGGGGCAAGGAAGGCAATCGTTTTGTTGCTTTAAAGTGAGTGAATGGATAGATCAGACTGGTGAGGAGATAAGGAGAGCAAGAGAGTCTCAAGAATTCTCCTTAAACAAATGAAAACATGGAAAATTAAACAAATTCAAAGGCAGAGCATAGCAGTTAATGGATTCTACCTTAATCACTCATTTGTTCAAATTCAGAAGAAGAGACAGGAAAATGATGCACATAACACTAATGAACTTACAATTACTTAGAGAAGAACACCATCAAAACATAAAGCCACATGGATCCCAAACAGTGCTACAAAACCATGGTCTTTCCTTAGCCAAAAATGCAAAGATAGAATGTACAATGATATGCCAAAGCAATCCCAAGTGTCCAACCATTGATGAGCAATAGCCTTGTAAGCAATCGCAAGGGAATTTTCATAGTCAGTCACAACATTCTTCTCCCCAATAAAAGCAGCAACCGTGCTAAATGAACCAACTGCTCCACAACATTGCCGGCTTCTACATATGCTTGCTGGCCTCAGCTTGACATCTTTGATATTATCATAGCCATAGCACTTATTACGACATGCTTGATGAAGATCCCCCTTTGTGCTTCAGTTCAGCTCCTCCATGCTTGAATCTATACTTGTGGAATGAAGAATTTGCAATTTTGAGGAAGATTTGAAAGAATTTTAGGCTTTTTAGCCCAATGCGCCGCGCCTTCCCAGTGCGCCGCGCCAGTGTAAATTTACACTGGAAAATTTCTCCCAGTGCACCGCGCCTTTTTCCAGGTGACTTTTGGAGGCCTTCCCGGTGTCCAAATTGGGTGCAGAATAGCTCGTTGGAAATTTATTTGAGTCTAATTTCCAACCCAACTAGAATTTTTCAATTTGGATTTCATTTTCCTCTGTCAAAAATCAAATCTCCCAAGACTGGTCAAAATGTGCCAAATGAGGCTGCCTCAAGGCAGAGTGATGTTGCAGTCAACTTTGGAATGCCTTCCTCAACTCCAAATTGAGCTCATGATAGCTCATTGGAAAGATATTTGTTTCTAGTTATCATTTGATTCATCAAAAAATTCATTTGGCCAACCAAGCTAGGAGAAAACTTGATTTTCCCAAGGTCACTTTAGAGGTGCAACAATTCTCCCGAGGCAATTGTAGTTTTGACATTTATATAAAAAAAATGACACCTGTGTAAAAAGTGAAGGAGGTTTTTCTTCCTTTACATGTTTTGGACAAAAACCTCTCTCATTTTTTCCAAATTAATCTTTCCTTTCTCACAAACATCATTTGAGTAAAACCTACCCCGATGTGTGGAACAAGAGATTTGTCGAAATGAAGTGAAATGAAGGGGATAAGGGGCTTCTAAATTCTTGAGGAAATTTTTCTAGGTGGGGAGGGATGTTAGGAAATAGGGGAAAATGGAATGTAAAATATTGAGTGAGGGGAAGGGGTCCAAAAGGGCTAAACACAGGCCCAACCTAGAAAATTGTCAAGTTGTAGCAAGAAACTAGGGTTTGTGCAAAAATGAGGAAATTGGGGGATCTCAATTATGGGAAGTGTTTAATAAGGTACATTAAGGATAGGGGAAGGCGTATGAACATCAGGATACAAGTTTTGCTGATGATTTGACCATCCAGGAGAAATTTCCCTCAAAACCCTAGGAGAGGGAATGAACCTTACCTAGGCGCAACTGAAGCATGAACAAGGTGTAAAATGACCCAGTGGAACTTGACATGATAATGAAAACCCTCTGAATGAAGGTACACTCAACTGAACGGTGACATGGACCGACATTTGGACAACTTTGACAAGAGTAAAAGCAAACCCTAGACCTAATGCCTAGTGGCCAAATTTTGCTTAAAGACTCACTGAAATGACAAAATTTGACCTTGACACCTTAAAATCACTTTGTAAGAGCATGTTTGATCACTGGAGGAAGGCTGCAAAGACTGACACTAACAGAAGTAACCCTTCCATGTAGTGTCCCTCTCAATAGTGGTGCTCACCTTCCTTGCCTTGGATTGCTTCTCCTCCCCTTCAACAACTTTGGAAGCAAGGGTGGAGAAATTGTATGTATGGAAGCCCTCTATTGGCCCCTGTGTAACCTATGCAAATTCTTCCTTCTCCTCAAAGGTAAGCATCCACATATATCCCTCCACAACTACAATTACCTACATAACCCATATCTAATCCCAATAATGATAGGCCACCTCAACCAACACAAGTTGTTGGGAAACCTACCTGACTTACTCCACATCTTCCCTAGACTTCCATGATATCCATCTTAGATTTGGGAAGACACTAACTAAAGAGCATCCTCCCATGCATATTGAGGACCTCGATTAGAAAGCTAGAAATGAAGAACCCAAGTAGGAGTTAACTCTTGAATCGTTAAGAAATGAGCACATAAGCCTTAAAATTCAAGAACCACCTTACCTTGAAAGGCTAAATTAAGAAAAGCTTGTATTTAAGCAAAATCTTTCGGTAGAAATCACATAAGAGAAATTTTTGGCCGACACATTTCGAACCAACAAGTGTGGTTCATCATCTGGTCGTGATGATGAACCAAAAAAAAAACCAAGACTTTGCTTAATTCATTATGGATTACCAAAAAAAAAACTTGTAACTCAATTAGAATTTGATTTTTTGGGCAAGCTCAAGAATTTTTGTCAACATCCCACCTTAAAGCTATTAAAGATGTGCTAATTTACTTAAAATCAGGGAGAGAAATTTGTTTGAGGAGGACTAGGCAAAGAAGGAAATATCCCCAAATATTCCATACCATGGGAAAACTATATAATCTTATGATGGCAAGTCCTTGCAACAAAATATTTTGATCATGGTAGTCTAGTTGTTAACATACAAATCAATAATACTGTTATTCCAAACACATTACTTGAGTTCCATAATTAATGTTATGACATGAGAAACCATGGAGGCATTATGGCTCTCTAGTATCAGGCAAACATCCATTGTGCTTTAATTGCGTAATAGGTCAATATCTAAACTAGAAGGAATTCTGGAGGACATGGTGATATTCGTAGACTTGTGGGAATATCCTACTGACTTCATGGTTGTCTGGCCTGAATCCTCTCTAAGGGGATACACTCTAATGCATGGGTGGCCATGGTTGGACATTGTAGATGCATCTATTCATTATATATTTGGGAGTATGAAAATATCCCATGGCACCTCCACTAAAAAAATGACCTTATATCCTCCCGCCAAGCCCAGTGTAGACCTTGAAACATCTTTCTCGGCTGATGGGGAAGATAGTGATGAAGAATAGGTATCTCATTAGGTCCTCACAACTGACCAATACCTTACCATTAGGGAGAAAAATGGGGGATGAGGAAATCACTGATTCCATTGCCTCCTCCTCCTCATCCTTTAACACACATGCTCCTGACCAGATAATGTAGCCTTGATTTTTTTTTCAACTCTTAAACACAAGTCCCCAGTTGAAGAAGACCAAGGATCAAATTCAGAGACAATTGAAATCATCCCTGATAAAACCTTGCAGATTAATTGAGTGTTGATTGAAGAGGAAAAAGTGTGATTGGTTAAACTATTGCAAAATCATAGTGGTGCTTTTTCTTGGACTTACTGAGACATTAAGGAGATCCATACTGACTTGTGTACACATAAAATTTACATTAAGGAATGATATTGACCATTTCAACAACCTCAATGTAAGATGAAACCGATACTAAAACAAATAGCAAAAGAGGATCTACATAGGTTACTCACAATTGGCTTTATACACCCAGTTTCTTACATCCAAGGGTTGTACCCTCTTGTCATAGTCCCAAAGAAGTATGGTAAGTGGAGGATCTATTTGGAATACAAGGAACTTAATAGAGAAATGCACAAGGACAATTTCCCTCTTCCATTCATTAACCAAGTCCTAAATACACTCGTTGGAGAGAAATAATTTCCTTTCCTCGATCGATACACTGGTTACAATTAAATTCAATTCACTCTTGAGGACCAAGACAAAAAAACATTAACCTATCAATGAGGGAAATTTTCTAATCATGTCTTTCCATTTGCATTATACAATTATCTATCCACCTTTCAAAGGGTGGTAATAGGTATATTTTTTGACCTTGTCCATGATTTTGTTGAAATATACATGGATGATTTCACCATTTATGGAAATGAGTTTTATGAAGACCTTCATAATTTTGTAGAAAACTTTAACAAGGTGTAAGGAAAATAATCTTGCACTTAGTAATGATAAGTGCAAGATGTTATTAATTGACAAAATTGTATTAGGGTATCGTATATAAGCTAAAGGCATCCAAGTGGATCTAGTGAAGATTAAAGTAATACTCAACCTTCTTGTTCCATGATCACAAATAGAAGTATGAAGTTTCCCAGGGTATGTTGGTTATTATTGTTGTTTTATTGAATATTTTTTCAAAAATAACTTGTCCATTATTTTCTTCATTTAACAAAAAAGCTAGGTTTTTTTATATATGTAACTGACATATTGCTTTTGAGGAATTAAAGTCTAAAGTGTCACAAGATCATATTTAGAGAGGGCCCACTTGGTCCCTCCTCTTTCACTTTTCTACAAACATGTTGACCATTTCCATTGGAGTTTTCTTAGGGAAACATGAAGAGAAAAATTCATATGCAATATGCTTCATTAGCAAAAAATTCTTGCCAATAGAATTGAAATACATAGTGCTGAAAAATAATTCCTTTCCATTATTTGTGCAATAAATAATTTTAGACATTATATTACAAGATATCTGACAATATTATACATTGATCATGCTACTATTAAGTACTTAATGAATCAAATAATCACTAATGGTAGAGTTATTCGATGGTTTCTTTTGTTGTAGGAGTTTGATACTACCATATTAAATAAACCTAGAAAGGATAATGTAGTCATTGATTTTATTTATAGATTAACATACAATAAAAATGAGGCCTCAATAGAAGATTCCTTTCTTGGCAAACAACTCTTTGTAGTATCTAATAACTCTCCAAGGTTCATAGATATTGCTAACTACTTGGTTGTAGGGAAGCTTCTACATCACCTAACTCTAAAAGAGTGACAAAGGATCATTAGATAGAGTAAAATATTCTTATGTATTGATGGCTACCTTTTCTACATAGACTTGATTATTGGAATGTGTGTCCGAAAAGATGAGGTCTAAGAAATAATGAAAGCTTTCCATGATGGTCATGTGGGGGTCAATTTTCCGAAAAAAAATGGTGTACAAATTACTCCATTAGGGGTATTATTGGCCTTTTATTTCTAAATATTGCAAGGAATACATGAAAATGTGTGATAGATTCTAGCGCAAGGGTAGACTAGTACAAATAGAGGGGATGCTATTGGATCCTCAACTAGTATTGGAACCCTTTGAAAGATGGGCCATTAATTTTATGGGGCCAATAAATCCCATTTCCCATAGGAACTCCTACATCTTGGTTTGCACAAATTATGGTATAAAATGGATGGAAGCTAAATCACTCCTAATGGAATTTGAACATGAAGCAATGAAAATTTTCCATGAAGGAATTTTCAGTAGTTTTGGAATACCTAGAGAGATAGTGACCAAAGGAGGAACTCAATTTACTTCAAGGCTCCTTAAGGAATTCATGGACACATAGAAGATCAAGAATAGGGTAACAACATCGTATCATCCATAGGCCAATCGATAAGTGGAAGGGACTAAAAATATCCTTGAGGTATTGATCACCAAGACTATCAGGCTACACCTCAATGACTAGGATGATTGAATCCCTAAAGCATTATTGGCATATAGAACAACCTAGATAACTACTACTAGATGTACTCCATATGAAATAGTGTATGGAAAGAGAGTTATTTCTTCTATTGAAACAAATATACAAACACTAAGGACAATAATACAACTTGGACTAGACCTATTCGAAGCTAAAAAATAAAGGTTACCCTACATTAAACCATACTGATACAATATCATAGGGCCCAGTGGCATGACAAGTTCATCAAAAAGAAGAAATTTAAAGTTGAAGACTGGGCACTAATATTCGACTCCAAGTTCAAAGACTTCAAAGGGAATTCATGCATCATATAGCCTAGATAATATGAGATTTATACAATATATGATAACAAATCCATAAAAATTCCTATTGTTGATTAATAAAGGACTCCTCTAATGGTCAATGGACACAAAATTTGCCTGTATCACTAACCCTTATCAAAATAGGCCTTTTTGAGGAATATTACTAATGTATAGCCTAATAGTGATATGGAAATTTTCTATAAAGGAAAAATACTTGCCGCAAATTACTCATTCTTCCACCTTTCCACTGCAAAAAAAGGAAGAATTAAAATCCCATGTAATCCTCAGGGTCATACCTGAGTGAAAATCATGTGAACACCAGTCTAGGATAGCGTATGACATGTTAAAAGAACAAAAGGATAAAAATAAAAATTAAAAAGAAAATAATAAAAATCATAGAAGGGAACCTCACAATTATCCTTCTGCATATACACCTATGATTTTCTTTTTCTGCTAATAAAATGACTTCTAGGATATGCAGGAGAGGACGTTACCATTGCTAAAATACCATTGTTGCAACTCCATTACACTATCTAGTTACTAAAACTTTGAACTTCGTTGCTACAACTCTGTCACTGAATTTTTATTATTGTAATTCCATTGCTGTGACTTTGCTCACCACCATTGCTACAAATCAGTCATAGGAAACTGTTTTTGCAACTGTTAAATTCCATTGTTGTATCTCCAGAACTAAAAATCCATTGCTACAATACCATTGGTCAAGTAATGATGCTTCTTGTCATGACGCCATGAATGACTTATGTCAATGATTCAATACTGGTTGAAGCCTATTGTTGCGACTCTAACATTGTTATTGCTAAAACTTTGGCATGTTTCTACAACTATGGAATGTTGCGGAAACTCGATGCTCATGCTATGAATTTGATAGAAAACATGAATTCAAGTTGTTTGTGAGGCCAAGATGCTAGCAAAATGAAGGTACAAGCCAAAGCCACTTTTGTTAAGTAAGGACATGTATGTTTCCCCAACAATTTTCATAATGGATAACATTTATTGAAATAATTTGATTTGACCACTTGATTCAAATCACCCACATCATTATCGCCGCCACCACCAATGGCATAATCTCCCATAGTGAAGTTCGTCCTTCCCTAATTATAAATCACCATTATTTAAATGCTTATTCTGACTACAACAATAGTAATTTGAATTCTGAGAAAGAAAGGAAACCATGGGAGGCTCCCTCATTTGCAAACAACCAATAGAAGCTTTGTTGCTGCTTGCATATCAACACATATGGGAAACATTTAAATAAGGGTGTTGGATTGAGTATATCCAAAGGTTGCACAGATATAATGATGAAGTTGCCCTCAATTTTTCTCTTAATTTTATAAAATTGGTCAGTGGTATCAAAAACAATTTTGGAGGTCATAGAAGAAATTTCGGCTGAGGTAACAAGGTTATAAAAAATGTGAAAAAAATGGTACTATAAAATAAGATCAAATCAAAAAATCATGGAACATTTTTTAGAGACTGGTGAAGCTCTAGTAAATAAGTGGATAAGGCTTGACAAGAGGTCACTGCCAAACCCATGAGAGGATGTAGCCCTTGTCATACATAGGTATATCACCAGCAAGGACCACATTGGATTCATGCACTTCCAACATATTTGACTAATGGACAATTTAACACATGGGAAAATCATAAACATGACATAATTTCTCATCAACATGTTATAGCCCATGGAAATGCAAGTACAAAAATTTGGACGGTCTTGGGGTGCTCTTTGCAACCTCAAACTGATAAAATTACTAGAGGTAAGAGCCATGAATTGAGAACATAGGATGAGATTACCATAGCCCCGTCAAAATCATAAAAGTTTCAATTCCACCAATAGGAGGAGTAGAAGTCGCAACTCCATCATGGGATGACTCCTAAAGCTATAGCTGCTACCACTCTCGGAGCTACAATCAGGGAGTACATTGCTGCAATTCCCTTAGTCATTAAGTACCCACCTCTGCCTATCAAAGAATAAACCTTATAAGGAATTAATGTGACTCCATTGAAGGATGAATAAAATGACACAAAGATCATCAATGGTAAACCTACTACCACGCAATTAAGGAGGATGACAAAGAGGCCATCTTATGTGCCCAAGAAAAAGAGGACTAGTTACACCCCTACGACTGCAACTCAACAAGTACAACAAGAAACCCTTACTGACACACAAGAACCAATAGGGGTGGAATATGGAGCTTCAACACTAAGAGAGACCTTTGCTGCTCCACAATAACTAACAAATAAATCTGAAGCGGAATCCCCTACTGACACAGTAAGTGAGATGGGGGATGATTAGTTTGCTACCAAACCTACAAAGGAGCTCAGAACAAAAGATATTTATATAACATAAGAAACAAAAGCAGATTCTTTTTGGGAAGGTTTTTCTACTATCTTTGAAGTCTATCTCGAAGAGGAAGAGCAAACAAAGGATGTTGTTTTTGAGAAAACCATTGCTACAACTCTGAAACTCAGGAAGCCTTAGAAAGTAAGTAACTTGTTTTATTTTCCATTGTACACATGTTTTAAGAGAGAGTAAGGAATTATTAATGGAAAATATTAGGCTTGATGTAACTATAAAAAAATTAATAGATGAGCCAAAGAATGTGCGGTCCTTTGAGAAGCTTGACTACCTTGCCTAGGAAGTAAACAAAAGAGGAATCACATATTGAGACCACAAAGACAACTCATATCCGTAGGAAAGAAACATGAGATGTAGTTGTCTAAACAATAGAACTCATGCTTGTTTTGAAGGAAAATGAAGACAAATTGAACCAATTGTTGGTTTCAAATGAGGAGGGAGGGATGCCCATTAAGGAGCATATCCCAATTTTTAGAAGTAGTAGAGAAAATTAGGTCAAATTCTATGAAATCTACATGAATATATCGAAGGAAGAAAAATAAGAGAAGAAGAAGTCATTTCAGTTGGAGAAGAAAGTTAATAGGTTATTAATAGAGAAAATACAACTTCGACTACTAGTAGAATCTACTCTTGGTTGAAAATACCCTTATCCAAATCTCAACATGGTTTTTATAGTGAAATTCATAATGTTCTAGAGAAAAGACATAATGAGTGGTACCCATTTGAAATCACAAGCCCAACGACATTTCAAGAGGCATACTAATGAGGAGAAAAACCTCCTTTGTGAGCACAATGTCTTGTTATTTCATGATCATGTTTGGAACCATAATCACTTTATGGGGGATGCACAATTGAGAGTCTTTGTGTCCTACCTCAATAATCATGTTTGTTGGGCATCAACACACAAAATTTCACAACATAATTTTTCTGGTAATTTTTGTGTTAGAGGAGAAAACTACATGTCCTACAAGTCATAAATATCCATAAGTAATTATCAATATAACAGAGAAATCAACCATGGAAGGATGTGCAAAAATATGGAAGAAAGCTACAAAAGACACCCAAGAAGGAGACCCCTTCAATACCAACAATATGAAAATGGCATTGGAAAGAGTGCACATATATATTAAACGCTTGAATAGATATGGAAACAATTGGATTGATTTAAAGTTTCGCTATCTTATGATCTAGCTTCCAACCAAGGAGTACAGGAAATATTATAAGTTGACTAAGAAGGAATAAGTATATTTTTGGAGAGAAATCTAGGAAAGAAGGGGGGTATTTTCATGTAGATGAGGTGGTAAATATTAATTACAACCTTAGTAAACTCCATGGGACCCTCACCTTCTCAAATTCAGACTAACTACTAGTTGAATGAGGACATGCAAGAAGTTTGGCTATGGGAGATGATGGGTACCTAAATTGGCATACTTTTAGCACTAGTATAATAACTTTTTATACACCATTTTCAATCCTTTATTATCACCTTTTCCATCCATGTTGATACACTTTGGTCAAGGATTCAAGGACTACACAAGCACTACTCAATGTAGGGCCTTGACAATAGTTGCAAATCCCTATAGATGTTGAAACTCCTCGTAGGTGTTGCAACTCCATGTAGGTGTTGCAACTCCATGTAGGTGTTGCAACTTGCTTTGCTCAGGAAAGGTTCAATGATTGTAACTACAAGATGTGATATTGGGTACAACTCTCCATTGTTGCTGCAACTCCTCATTGATACCACAACACTAGGATGTGATCAAAAGGGTCGCAACTACAGTCACTATCATCATTGCTATGAATTTTGTGTTGTGAGTTGTGTTATCCCAACATCATTGTTGCAACTAAGTTTCCCTTTATAATAGTGTGATTACTGCAACTCAATGTTATTCCCATTGCTGCAACTCTGGTGATAATGCTACAACTATGTGCCTATCGTGCTAGCACAATAGTCAAGCATCCATTTGTTAGTCTTGGACTGATTGGGTAGTCAACAAATAGTTTTTAAAGTAGGAAATTGATAGCAACAAGTGAATGACCATGAAATGGAGCTGACTTAACCACCACCTATTGCATGACTAAATTAAACAAGGTGATGTTTGTTTTTACTATTTTTTGAAGAAATCAATGTAACATGACAATAGCTTGATTTTCATGACTTTCCATCCAACTATTTGATATGTATATTTTATAAAAATACCTCGCTCTCCTTGAGTTGGGTAACCTATAATATTGAAGTTAGTAGCTTGTAACTAGCACTTAGCTTTTAATTAGAATTGAGGATTTTATTTTTGCAATTTAATTTCCTTTCCACTCTATTTCAAGTAATGGTGTACTGAGTATCCACATTTTGTTGCTTTTTTAACCAATGCCTTTTCTAAGGAGGTATCCCCCCATCCTTAGTCAGGTACTATCTATATCCATTATGTAGTTATAATTCTTGTTTCTATTTGTTTCTATATTTACTCTATTTTTCTTATTGCTGCAACTCTGAATTACTAATTGCTACAACTTTGATATATTACATTTCTACACTCAAGTGTTAATGTTATCTTTACTCACCCTTTAATTGATTTCATGAAGGAATTACAACATCACATGAGTTAGGGTTGTTGTTGCAACTCCCATTGATGCAATACAGTTGTAGCGTTAACATCGCTCGATTTGTAGAATCTTAACAATTACGTTTTCCTAAACAATTTGGATTAGTTATTTTATGAATTTGGTTTATGGTTTCAATTTATTTAAAATAAAGTGTGAGTTAATGGTTTGTAACTAAATGCATTTCCATTGCACATGCAATTGCATATTAGTTATAGCAGCAAAGACCATTTTTAACACTTGAGCAAGTGACATTTAGATGTTGGTGTGATTTCTTTTTCTGAAAGTTTGATTTACTTTCTTTCAATTTAATTTCTCGCAACATAGATTAGACAATGTGCTTTTACGTTCCTACAAATGTAGATTGTATTGAAGGTGTGATTTAGATTGCATGGTGACTTGTAAAGGTATCTTTATATCATTCATACATACATATATATTGTGTCAATTAGGTTTATCTTGGGTGGTTGGGAGGAATGATTAGGATCCTCCCCACCGAGGTTGAATTCTTGCAAGTGACATGATGAGATTTGAAGTAATGAATTTGAGCCTTATTATTGGGAATGAATAGTCCCTCAAGGACTGAAAAATATATATTGTATATGCACACATGTATCAATTGGATGTAGCTCGAGTGGTTGGGAGAAATGTTGTTATCCAACCTACTAGGGTTCAATTCCCGCATGTGATATGTTGAGCTCATAATGAGTATAACTTTGTAATGGATTAAATACTTCTTGTCTAAGAGTCTCTTGAGGACCGAGACATGTATATTCCTCATATGGAATCTAAAGATGTTTCTTCAAGGAATGAATATATATATATATATATATATATATATATATATATATATATATATATATATATATATATATATATATATATATATATATATATATATATATATATATATATATATATATGTATGTATGTATGTATGTATAATTTTAGTTTTTCATGAATTAGGAAATGCAATCATATCCATTGGGGCTATGGACGTTTATTGGAAAATGACCAACGACGGTGATGCCATGATGAATCCATTAGAGATATGGATGCTCGCAGGAAGTGGAGTGATATCAAAAGAAGATCCTTTGACTAATGTATCCATAAATAATAAAAACCTTATCTATATTACATTGGTCCAAACTAGGATTTTGTTGTTGATAGAAATTGAGATAAATTAGGAAAATGACTAATGTTTACCATGTGTAGAATTGAACTCAATATAATGTTTATAACACATTGTTTTCTTCTACTCATCCCTAATTTGTATTTATTTTTGAATATGCATAATGGCGATTATTGAGATATAACCAAGTTTCACAAATATATTAAATTTGGAACATAACCTTAAGTGAATGCTCAATTTAACATGGATATTCATTACAATTTATAATATTTGCAATATAGAAACATAATCATATGTTGACTAAGTGGATAATTCATCATATAAAAAAATAAAAACATATCATAAATGATCCCTTTATATATATACACACACAAATTACATCCATTAGTATTTGTTCCCAGAATTAAATCCAAAAGAGGTTTATAGTAGAATGAGTAGTCATCATAACTATCTTCATGTTATCGAAAGTTGTAGAAATGACTTCATTATCAAAATTAGCTTGAATAGATTGACATTGAGGAAATCTCATTTTGTGTAATTCCTCCTTGATTCTTATGATATCAACCATTATAATGTCAATATTTTCTTCAATAATAGTATGGGTGTCAAAGAAACAACCACTTTTGTAGGAGCCAATTTGATCTAAGATAGTTAACTTATGTTCTCATGCTTTAGGTACATTGATAGTGGTTCGAATTGGGACAAGGAGAATGTCGATTCTGTAATGCTCTTGTCAATTGAATCTTCGATACCGCACACATATTATCTTTCAAAGTTTATACTACTAAAAGATAGACCCTTATTGTTTCTTTTCCATCTTATCCTTTGAAACCTTTCTCAAGCTTCCTTTCCTTGACTTTGGCTTACTCCCCAACATTTTGATCAACTTTGAAAGAAATAAGTTAATTAAGGTGTATCTATAGTAATTCATCCATAGACATAATTATTAATAAGTTATTCAAAAATCATGTGAGATTCAAACCTCATTTCAAACATCAAATCCTTGAGGATATTCATTATGAAATTAATAAATAAACCTAATTGATATTAAAGGGGCTCGACTTGGCATGAATACTTAATTCTATGACGTGACCAAAATATGACTCCTCAACCCAACAAAAAGGCACTGATCTATTGTTCTTATTATTCCATTGTAGGTTTTAACCCTGTACAATTAATTGTTGCAAGTATATTGCTAATTAAAAAAAGAAAATATTGAATGGAACAAACACAAATATTTTTACCCTGGAAACTAAAACCAAGAGAATGATGAATATTTTTTTAGTATATCTTATCTTTATAGCTTTATATAATAATATATATCCCATGGTATCCATTAACCTCTAGTTTAGTTACACTATATTATAACACAAATATAGTTTCTTAATTGAAATTA
Organism: Pinus tabuliformis; assembly: GCA_031772625.1. Taxonomy (NCBI): domain Eukaryota; kingdom Viridiplantae; phylum Streptophyta; class Pinopsida; order Pinales; family Pinaceae; genus Pinus; species Pinus tabuliformis. Next base: position 887,691,559 of record CM062818.1, read on the forward strand.
CAAAACCATGGGTTGAAACACTATGCACCACAAAACTACTAAAAGAAAAAAAATTAGAGCAAAAAAATGCCAAAAACTATCGCAAAAACTTCCCAAATGTTTTTTGAGGGTGTAGAATCCATGTGTAGGGGGATTCTCCCCTCCCCAAAATAACCCCCTTACTATTCTCAAAATAATGTAAAATGCATGGTAGTACTCATACAAAGAATATAACACATACCCAAAATTCTACCACTTGTTGTTTTCTTTGCATATAAGGGGTCATAGGGGTACATGATCAATAATCTAAGTAAGCAATGCCCACTGTTTCTCTACACAAAGAGCTTATCAATTCTTACAGATTTTTTAGTTAATCTACAATGCTATTTAAATTTGTCCAACTTTACCTATAGCACCTTCTTGCCCTCAACAATATCTCTCGCAAAGTGATATTTAACATCAATACAGATTGTCTAAGAATGATAAGCTATGTTCTTTGCAAGAATATTGCACTTTGACTATAACCATCTATTCTTATAGCTTTCTATAACAACCCAAAAGTTGAACACAATATTCATAACCATAATGATTCCTTGCTTGCATGAATGGTTTCCTTGTATTCAACTTATGTAATTGAGAGTGCCACTACAGACTGTCTCTTGCTCATCCAACTGATTGCTCCTCCATCTAGGTTAAACACATACCCACCTATATATCTTCTGCTATATATATCTCCAGTCCAATCTTCATCTTCAAAGCCACTTATGTCTAACACTCTTTCCAATCATGGTATTCCTTGGTAGCACAATCCATAACTAGTAGTGCCACCCAAATACTTGAAAACCCTCTTTAATATTTTCCAATATTCCTTCCTTGGTTTTGGCATATACCTGTTCAATACTCCCATTGTATGTGCAATGTATGACCTCTAGTATAGACCACTAGATACATCAAAATTCTAACTGCATCGACTAATGGAATGTGAAACATGTCCTCTTCCTCTTCTTATCTGGGGACAATGAGCTGCAGATAACTTCACACCTATAATAATATGGACCTTTATTGGTTTACGTTACTACACATTAAACCTATATAATATTATGTCAATTCACTTCCTCTAATTTAACCAAATTTTCCTATTTTCCTAGTCTCTTTTAATTTCCATGCCTAAAATGAAATTTTCAACACTAAGATCCTTTATGTCAACTTTAGAAAACAATTAATATTTCATTTCCTAGATGATTTCCCTATCATTACCAATCAATAAAAAATCATCCACATACAATACAAAATGAATAAGATGATCACCAACTAATTTGAAATACACATAGTGATTCACTTTTCTCCTTGTGAAGCCAATTCCCAATATATCAATTTTTTGATATCACATCCTTAATGATTATTTTAAACCATATAGGGACTTTTTAGCTTGCATACCAGGTTTTTCTGTCTCTTCATCACAAATCCTTCTAGCTACTTCATGTAGCTTTATTCTTCTAGATTCCAATGTACAAATCCTATCTTCATGCCCATATATTATACTTCAAAATCAAAATCAACAAAAACAGATAAAAGAAATATACTATGAGTTAACTTGGAAATAGGGAAAAAAATCTCACCAAAGTCAATTCCTTCTACTTAAGAATAAATTTTTTCTACTAACAGAGCTTTGTATTTATCCACTTTTCTTTTGCATTCAAATTCTTCTTAAACACCCATTTTCCACCAACGAGATTTCTCCCTCTGGACAACTCCACTAGACATCATGCCTCATTTTGTCAAGGTAGCCGTTTATTTAACAATGGCCTTTTTCCATAAATTTACATCCTTTGAATCCACATCCTCCTCAATAGTTTAAGGATCATGATCAATAATAAAGAAAAAAAAATTGAATAGAAATCAATTCAAAGTATAAATTTTTGGTTGGCTTCTCTCTCTAATTGAGCTCCTCAATATTAGACTATGTACTTCTTCTTCTTTTGATTCCTATTCTTCTATGGAGTTTGATTCATCACCCTTCAAATCAAAATCTATATTATTTGCTTCTTTCTCTCTAGATTGGAATTTCTATTGAACAATGCCTTTGATTCTCTAAATACCACACCTTGACTATAGAAAACATTCTTAGTTTCTAGGTTCCAAAGCGTATAACATTTTAAACCATCTTTGTATCCAATAAAGATACATTTCATATTTCTTATCTAACTTTGTCCTATTGCTCTTTGGAATGTGTACATAAGCATCATAGCAAAATACCCTGAGATGTTTAAGAGATGGTTTCTTACCAGTCCATACCTAATTTGGAGTTTTATCATTCAACACTAATGAGGGTTCTCTATTTACTAGGTAGCACATAGTGTCCACTACTTCTGCCCATAATACCTGTCCTAACTCAACACCATTGAGCATGCTTCCTTCATTTTCCATCAACATATTGTTCATCCTTTCCTCTACAATTCCATTATGCTAAGATGTTTATGGATTAGTCTTGTACCTTGATATACTACACTTCTTATAGAATTCTTTGAATTCCATTCCAACTGAATTCTCCACCATTATCTATCCTCAACGCCTTATTTTTTTTCTCTGTTTGATTCTCTACAAGAACCTTAAATTTGTAAAAGACTAGATTTCTTCTTGAGAAAATAAATCCATCTATTCCTTAAGAATTCATCTATAAATGAGACATAAGACACAAATTTTCCCCATGATGGAACTGATGCAGGTTCAAATGCATTAGTTATAATATTTCCTTTTCCCTACCAGAGGAGAATCTTACTCGATTCTTATTCCCATATAAGAAACGATCATAGAAATCAAAACCCAAAGAGAAATTATACATATATTCTACTATACCATTATTGTGTAATCCTCGAAGGCCCTTCTCTCTGATATGTTCCAATATTTTATGCCACAACATAGTCGTTTATCTAAAGACTGCGAGAGTTTTTTCTCCTTATGCTCCACTCTCAAGAAATATGGAACTATTTCATATTTCACTAATAATGCTCTCTAGTAACTTATATAGAATTCCAATCCAAACTCCCCTTAGCAATACCATTACTCCTCAAGCCATCCTACAAGTATCCTTTTCAAACATTATTTTTGCACTTGCATCACTTATCTTTCTTACAGAAATCAAATTATCTATTTGATTTCTTACTTTTCTTTATATATAGGTGTTTTACATAATTATATGTGAAGAATTTGTCTCAAATATTTTCTTTATTCTATCATTTTTGATGCTAGTGTACATAAGAATATGGTTCCATTTATCAATGACAATCAAATTGATCATAAATAGCATCCTAGTTTTATTTCATCAATTTTATTTTTTTAGTTTTCAGTCTTGTGACTTAGAACTATGAACTATCCATTATATCAGGTAGAGATTCAAAATTTTTAGAAAAAATTTCTTGAGTGAGAAATACCACCTCTGGTTGTTGTAATATTCTATATAGACCTAAATATTGGAGCATTTGTCCTCCATAGGATGCCATGGTACTATTTTTATCAATAGAATAATCTCGAGGAACAACATTGTCCTCCACAAAGTTTTTGAATTAAAAATACTTGTTGTTTGTTAATTAAAATCCTTTGAGAAAAAAATCCTACACACAACTTATCTATTGGAACCCTCCATCATCTTTCCTGTAGCAAGAAGCATCTTACAAAATTATGAAATATGGGGGCATGGTTCAATATGAGAGAATCCATAGAATCATATAGGGTTTACTGTAAATCAGAGGTAGTTGAAATATTTGATAGAAGAAATTGGATAGATTACTTTAATAGATTTAGAGAATGTGATGACAAATTTTCTAAAGATCAAGTTGATATTTTGAAAATCCCTAGGAATCTTAGAACATAATATCCCATGATATGATTTCAAGGATATAGATAGATAGATATTCCTAGAGGTTCAATAGGCCATGAAAGAATAGAACATTACAAACAAGGGAAAAGGAAACCTCAACATCCCTGGATCTTTGAAGAAAAACAAAAGAAATAGATGAAAATGGAATCCTTAGATAAATAAGTAGTTGTAACTATAACTATGTTGAGAATAACACCAAATCTAAAAGGAAAGACATTGGTTTTGCAACCAGGAACCCAAGCCTATAGAATAACAAGGACTAGATATCAATGATCCCCTAAAATGATAGAATTGCTTTCTATCCCAATAGTTCACATTTAAGATCACCAATTGTTGGAAAAGAAATATCTATAGAAAAGAGGAGGAACTTAAGCATGAGAAGATACCTCAGGAAGACTAGGAACCATTGGCAATAGTAGGAACATCAAACCCAGATATAATCACACAAAACACTCATTTACCTCATACCATGTTGGAGATAGAAAATGATAAAATTGAAGCTCATAAGTGGAAGAGGGTAGCAATAGATTAAGGAAAGGGGGATATGATAAAAATACAAGATAAATTGAAGCAATTGAGGGTAGACATGATGGAATTAAAACTACAAGAATAGGAAAGCAATAAAAAATTACTAAAAGAGAATCAATTACTTAGGTAGGAGCAGGAGAATACCAAAAGAGAAGTAGCTACTAGAGATGATAAAATTAGGATACTAGAAACTTATTTAAGAACAATGAGTCATCTAGGCATGGAGAAAAACTAAAAATGACTTGCCAAAACTTATACCCTTATTCTCAAGTATCAATGGTACAAAAACCAAATCTCTAATTTGGCACAACAAGGTAATTCAACATCAAAACACCCAAAGTATTGATACAAGAATATCAAAACAAAAATATAGAAGAGATAATAATATTGTGTGAGTTTTATCCCCACAATATTGTTGTCTCTCATCCACATTCTTGGGACCCCAATCCTTATGTGGGAGATGTACAAATAATGGCCTTATCATTATGGATTAGGAATGTAGAACTAAGAGATGAAAAAATGAAAAAGTATAAGGAGGAAGGATTATCTAGCTCCCTTTGGATAAGAGAAAAAATTCCCAAACCATAAGCTATTTTGGTAGAACATGAGATCTTATCTTTTGATGAAGTGGTGGATCCAACATGGAAAAGTAGGTAGGAATAATCTATATCCCGTTTTAAAAATATATGAAATCTCTTGGTGGATGAAGCCAACCTATCCTACTAAAGGATATGGTAGTCTTTGCCCTGTAGTCTTCAGATAAGGGAGCTTCATATTCCTACCATTCTATATATTTCCATATATTGGACACCACTATATAAAATATCAATGCAAAATTTAGGGATAAAAGGGGTTTGATTAAGATTCAAATCACCACTCTTTTTTTTTCTATGTGGTTCACAGACCTTGGAGATCAGTGACCTCTATATCCACGAAATATTTATACCAAATAGATCCACTTGAAGGAATCACTTCCTACCATCTCAACCATGGATCCTAACCCCAAGAGTGTCAAGATAATTGAACCCATGACCTCTCAATAGCAAAAGGTGTTTTAATGACGGGGACTCGATCGATTGAGCTAACCCTCGAGACTATAAATAAAGGGATCACTTCTTGTTGACTCAACCATGGAGCTTGACCTCAAGAGTGTTGAGAAAATTGAATCCATGACCTATAAATAAGAAAGGTGCTTTAATAGTGGGGACTCAAATATTTGAACCACCACTCTTACTCAAACTAGTAATATAATTTGATCAAAGAAGAGAAGCGTAAGAGTGGCAAGAAATAGAGGAATCAAAATAATTTTATCATGAAGAGGCCCTCATTAAGTATGTGCCTTGGGATATTAGAAAGGAATGTAAGCAGAAACATGATAAGGAAAAATAATAGAAAGAATACCAAGAGTAAGAATTATAATGTTACAGGCCCTGTGTTTGCCTATCCTTCTCCCTCCTTTTCCAGATGTGGGTAGAGCTGGCTCCTCATGGAAGATTCGGACCCTCCCCTGGGATCTTCCTCCACCCCTCCTCCATCCTCTGTAGCTGAGGCCTTTAGATCCTTGTTGGCCTCGCTCCCCAAGAAGAAAGCAGTGGAAGCCGCTAAGTTCGTCAAAAGACTCGATGACATCCCGGAGATCGCCCTTCCTCTCGAAGGTCGAATCCAAGTAGCCCTTTTGTTGTCGGAACGTGCCCTAGTGGGTCAGTTTACAGGTCTCTAGCCCTCTCCTAAATCAACAGAGAGTTGGGTCTCCAGAAACTGGGCTCCGTTGATCCAGGGCAAGGTAACATCTTACTTTCTTGGAAGAGGATACTTTCTTTTTGAATTCTTAGAAAAAGAAGACAAAGACATCATATTCAGAAATGGTCCCTATTTCATGGGGCCTCAAGGGCTGTACCTGAATAAATGGATGCCAGATTTCGACCCGGCAATGGACGTGCCTTCAGCAGTCCCAGTATGGGTAAGACTCCCCAATCTTCCGGTCCATTGCTAGAACTGGGATTCCCTGAAGCACATCGGGAACACCCTCGGGAAATTCATTGACAGGGCCAACAATAGAGACCAGTATGACTGCGCCAGAATTTGCGTGGAGGTGGATCTGGAGGTTGGTCTTCCTGAAGCTGTCAAAATAAGGGTGGGCCCGTGGACACATATTCAGAAACTAGACTATGAGCAGTTGCCGTTCAAATGTCGGAAGTGCCAAGTCTATGGACATTTCGCTAGAGACTGCCCGTCCAAAGGGGCTGAAGATAAAGGGAAAGAGGAAGGATGGAATCAAGCGAAGAGATCCAGAACTACCTCCAGGAAGGCCGTAAATGCTAACACCAGAACACCCCAAACAACGCCTGCTCAGAAGCTGCCCATGGAAAGTCAAGGAAATGGATATGAAATCCTGGGATCAAAAACAATAGTTTCCCAGGATACAAAAACCCCGAAAGAAGTCTCCCCGACTAAATCTAAAAGTGAACCAGAGATTCCCAAAGGAAAGACATCTGAAGACGAGGAGGAAACCCAAGAATCCGACGAGTCGGAGGAAGAAGGGGAAATAGGGGAATCGCAATCCACCCCCAGAAGATCTACAAGAGGCCGAATGTCAACAAAAGAAAAAAGGGAACAAGAAACATACAAAGATAAGCTCCAGGGCAGCCAGCCTACGCTAGAGAAACTCCTATCAAAAACTCCGAAGACGAAGAAGGCCCCAATCCAGAGCTCCAAAGGAGCTCTCCACAACAAAAATAAGTAATGAAGATTGTCTCCTGGAACTGTAGGGGTATGGGATCCAAAGCCAAGGAAGAGGCGATGAGAAGTCTGATAAGGCAGGAATCCCCGGACATCCTCCTCATCCAGGAGACTAAGATGGAGGAATCATCCTTCCTCCAAGCAAGTAGAAAGTTTTGGAAAAAAGATGGTGCGCATGCAACTTCGGCTCTGGGAGCCTCAGGAGGACTTGGGTCGCTCTGGAATCCTCATAAGTTCTCCCTCATCTCTAAAACCCTAAATACTCATTGAATATTGTTAAATTTGCAACATTTAGAATCTAATACAATTATGAGTCTAGTCAATGTATATGCTCCAAATAATGTAGGTGAAAAGAAATTATGTTAGGACTCCATAAAAAATTTGGCAGACCGGGAAGACTTGGAGAACATCATCATTGCAGGAGATTTCAATCTCACCCTACTGCCATCAGAAAAGAGAGGAGGCAATATTGTCAGAGATCTAGCAAGAGAAACAGTAGAGGATCTCATGCAAGTCTGGGATCTGATCGATATCAAGCCAACCATTGGCAAGTTCACATAGTCAAGCAAAAGGGCTGGACCAGGACATATAGCGGCAAGACTGGACCGCTTCTTGGTTCAAAGCTCCTTCCTACTCATTGGGTTGGAAGCTAGATCGCGCATCCTGCACAGCAGCACATCAGACCACAAACCTATCAGTCTGGAGTTGCTGACTTCTCCAGATCTGGGGCCTATTCCATTCAGATTCTGCTCTCTCTAGATCAAAGAGGCAGAATTCATGGATAAGGTCAGAGACTGCTGGAAAAACCCAGTCAAGGGCTTTGCCTCCTTTGTATGGGAAGAAAAACTCAGAAGAGTGAAAGCCATGCTAAAAAAATGGGCCAGGACCTTGCCCAACCCAACTGAGGAAAGGAAAAAAACTTATTCAGACCTGGAGCGGCATCACCTTTAATTTGAAACAGCTGATATTTCAAATGAAGACCTGGAAAAAGAGGCCAAGCTTCAGCAAAACTTCCACAAAGCATGCCTGGCCGAAGAAGAGTACTGGAGACTCAAATCTAGAAGTCTTTGGCTTAAATCCGGAGACAGGAATACCTCCTTTTTTCACAAGAAAGCTCAAGCTAGGAAAGGCCGAAACTCTATTAAAGAAATAAAAGAAGAAAGCAGTGTTTTAAGGGACTTTGCTAGCATAAAAAAAGCAGCCTCTGAGCATTTTGAGAATCTGTACAGAGAAGATATCAGAGCAGACCATAATCTCAGCCTCTTAGATGATGTTCCTAAGATCATCTCACCCAACATCAATCAGGCTCTAGAAAGCATAATCACGCCCAAAGAAGTCAAGGAGGCCCTATCCACCATGGACCCGGATAAAGCCCCGGGCCTGGATGGTTTCACCCCAAGATTCTTACAAACATGTTGGCAGATTATTGAGAAGGAATTCATCAAAATGATCCAGAAATCACAGAACTGTTAGAAGATTGGAGATTGCACTAATTCGGCATTCCTAGCCCTCATCCCTAAGGAAAAAGGGGCAAACACCTTCAGCAGATTCTGCCCAATTTCACTCTGCAACATCGGGTACAAAGTGATCACCAAAGTGATAGCAAACAGGCTGAAAAGATTCCTCCCCAAAATCATCCCAGACAATCAAGGGGGATTCATCAAAGGCAGACAGCTAGTGGACAATTTCGTGTTGGTCCAAGAGGCAATCCATTCCAGCCAGCACCATAAGGAAAGAGGTATGGTCATCAAACTCAACCTATCGAATGCTTTTGACCGTGTTAATCATAAATTTTTGTTTGATGTAATGCTTAAAATGGGATTCGGGCAAGGCTTTATAAAGTGGATAAAAGCCTGTATTATGGAGCCCTGGATTGCTCCTCTAGTGAATGGAAGGGCCGTTGAATTTTTCAAAGCCACTTGAGGACTGAGGCAGGGGTGCCCTCTTTCACCCCTCCTTTTCGTCATTCAAGCCTCTGTTCTTAGTTTCTATCTGAATAAAAAGCAGCAGGATCATGCTATCAACGGGTTGTGCATTGCAAGGGGGGTGAAGCGCATCAATCATGCACTTTTCGTTGACGATACCCTTCTCCTGGGAGCTGCAACTCTTCAATCAGCTATCAACTTTAAAGCAGTTTTGGATGACTTCTGCAAAATCTCAGGCAGTGAGCTAAACAAGGGGAAATGTCAGATTTTTTGTTGGAATACTCCTGCTTCCACTGCATCCTCCATAGCTAGATGTTTGGGATTTTCTGCCTCCATCAGTTGGTCCTCTTTCAAGTATCTTGGGCTTCCAGTCTTCAACAAGAGAGTGGCAAGCAAAGACTGGAATTCCCTCATAGATAAGTTCAAATCAAAGATGAATTCCTGGGATTCCTCTTGGCTTAATATCGCTGGCAAAGCTGTGCTCGTCAAAGCAGTCCTCAACAGCCTTCTGATCTTCAGATTTGCGGTCCTTCTGGCACCAGTTGGAACTATAAAAAAGATGGATGAATTAATCAGGGGATTTTTTTGGAGAGGAGGCAAGCACAACGATAAGAAATTCTCTCTAATCAGTTGGGATATAGTCACAAAACCTTATCTCGAAGGAGGATTAAATCTCAAAGATCTGTATGCCAAAAACCTTGCTATGGGAGCCAAACTAGCATGGAAAATTATTGCCCCTAATCCTAGCTGGGCTCAGATTGCACTATGGAAAAAGTTCTTTAGAGGCCCAAGGCTCCGGTGTTTAGACCACCCCAAAGAATCGACCAGATCACACCTCAATATTCTCCTTAACAAAATCACGCCGATGATAAACAGTTGTGCCCATTGGGTTCCAGGTAACGGTAAGAAAATTCAGGTTTGGACGGATAAAATAATGAATCGCCCCCCTTTGGTAGACGCAGGCAATTTTACAGCGCTCAGAAATTGGATGGAGGCAGCGCACATACACACGTTGTGGGATCTGTCGGATTGGACAGAGAACTACTGGACGGGCTGGAAGCGATTACCAGTGCCCAGCTATCTGGAAAATGAATGGACGGATTTTAAAGTCCATCTCCATGGATTGGCTCCCCTCCACACCAACAGAAAGGACGCAAGAGGCTGGGAAAACAGTCGCTCTAGTTATACAGTCAAACAGGGTTACTTCAAGTTCTTAGAGTGTCCAAACGTCCCTCCCAACCTAGCTCCCTGGGCAGGGATATGGAACTTCCCGTCAATTCCAAAAATCAATCATTTTTGCTGGATTCTTAGCCACCAAAAAATTCTTACCGAGGATAGACTTCAAATCAGAGGATTTAACAGACCATCCAGATGTGTTCTTTGTAAGTCAAATTCTAAAACCGCTCTCCATATAATGATCGATTGTAATTTCACTAAATCTATCTGGCAAGATCTGCTGGACAAGTGGAATCTCGATTTCAATTTCCCCACTTCAGTTCAAGAGCTGTTTGCAGGTTGGATGGCCAGATACCCAGGCGTTCAACCAAAGAACAAATAGATCAGAGCAGCATGGAGTGCTTTGCCAAAATTCACTAGCTAGCAGGTTTGGCTAGAAAGGAACAGGAGGATTTTTCGAGACGAAGCTCAGGATCACAGAATAGTAGTTAATACAGTGAAGTGCCAATTAAGTGAGTGATTGGAAGGCATAGAAGACGACTCTAACCTCAGTCAACATGACAGAGACCTGGGAACGGCCTTCAAGATTAGCTTCCATAAACCAAGAAGCCCACCTCCAGAACTTGAAGTTTGGCAAATCAGGAAAAATGAGATCGATTTCCAGGAATGGTTGTCCAAACAATTAATTCCATCTCTTTTTTTTGATGGAGCAGCTAAAGGGAACCCAGGGAAAGCTGGGGCGGGTGGCCACATTATCATGCCAGACAATATTTCTTCTCATAACTTTGCCTGGGGGCTTGGACATACATCAAGCATACAAGCCGAGGCTCTTGCCCTCTTGCAAGGGGTGATCTTCCTCAAGGAGCTGGGAATTCAGGAAACAAACATTCTCGAAGACTCCCAAGTTATTATAAGAGCTGTGGTGACCAACTCCAACCCTTCTGACCTGCATCTGGCCAGGTTTCTCTCCAGAATCAAAAGCATCTCAAAATCGCTTCGCTTGACATATTTTCATGTTCTAAGAGCAAATAACAAAGCAGCAGACGCCCAAGCAAATATTGCTGTCCATCTAGAAGCTGGAACCGTTCTTAGAAATAAGGATTCTCTATGGACTCCTATTCCATGAAAAGATATGTTTTATTGTTTATTATTAGATCAATTTGTCTGCATTTTCTATCTAGGACAATTATCATTCAAAGTCTATTTTGAAAATTGTAAAAAGAGGAAGAGGATAAGAGAAATTGCCAATCCCCTCCTGGCAGAACAGCATGTTGGAAAGCACTCCTCATTTTGTAACCGAATTCGTGGCCATTGGCCAAGCAGATAATGAAACACCATAACCGTTCTTGTTAAAAAAAAAAAAAAAAAGAATTATAATGTTACAAGGATGCACAACACTCTAAGCTAGGGGGTATGATAGGTCCTTGCAATGGGAATATTGCAGCTAGGCCCATCGATAACACCAATTTTCCCTAAAAACATGTAATTGGACCTCACTTGCTATGAATTTTCACTGTTTTTCATGTTTAATTATGAACTGAGTAACATTCTTGAATGGTATGGTCATGCTCATGGTTTTGTTTGATTTTGGTACAAATAGTGCATTAATGTGATAGGATGTTATGAAAAGCCTTTCACCAATAGCCTTGCAAGGAATTAGGGACATTGATCTTGATATAACTTGCACTCAATTGATACTACTATAATTCACTCAAGGACACCTTATCTAACATAAGATAAAATCTAGCTACCCAAGTTACTAGTAAAAATAGAGCCCTTTGATTTCAGGATTCTGGAGGGAACTAGTCCACCTATCAAGGGGATTGTTCCATATTATTTATGTATTAAAAAGGGATTTGAGACCCAAAAAAAGAGTTATATTTATTTATTGTAATATTGGTTTTAGTCTCAAGGAGATCTTTGCTATTCAATTAAGTTATTGAACTATGTATTATGTTCTATCAATTTAATGGAGAATTTTTTCTACTCAATTAGTTGCTAGTCATCATTTCGGGTTCTTTGAGTCCCTTGGGGAGGGCCCACCCAATGGGACTCTATGAAACCACTTTTATTATGTTTTTCATCCATTTTATCCTTTAAATTTTGTTATTTATTGATAATTTATAATAACAAAAGTTTCTGGAAATATATTTGTTTACTTTCCTGTAGAAGTTTGTTTCATGACTTAGTCAAATTTTTGAGTGTAGATATGATTATCATGGTTTGTTTTAGGTTATTCAGGTAGTGTGCATGAGCATAAAGACATTTTACTTCCTTCCATATATTTATTTAACCCTTTGAGTAGGTTTCTTGTAACATTGTAGAGTTTCTTGTAGGCCTGCCTATTCTCGTAGAATATTGTTTTCATCACAATTCTCATCTAGCAATGCACACTCTATTCATAATATGATTAATGGGACTAGGATGTTAAAAAAGGGGAATTAGGATTTAGAGAATATAAATTTCCATTAATTCTTGTTATTTCTATGTTTTTTTCCTTTATGGTTTGAATTCTGTTTTTTATAATTGATTAGATGGCAACATTTCCTTTTTTGAAATGGTTTTGTTTCTTTAATTTAATTGAGCTACAATAGTTAGAAGAGGGTTTATTTGAGAACTTTTTTTATACTTGTTTAGTTTAGGTTAAGAATATCTCATATATTTGATAGGTAGCAATCATGGATTTATTTCTTTAGTGATATTCCCCTTTGAGTAAAGATTTAAGAGTGTCACCTCTAGTGCCACTTGCCCCACCATTAGTTAGGATATCCAATATAAATAATTACACAATGAGGAAAAGGAGTGTGACTTACACATGTAGTACAAAACAACTTGGAAGTTTGTATGATATTGAATTGATAATTAAAGTTGGAAGCTATAAGAGGGAAACATCCTTGCTACAAATATGAAGCCCACTAGTTGGTTAATGATTTGCTAGAATTTTGTTGAAATGGTTTCAATGGGTCATGTGTCATAGTGTGAACCAAGAGTAAGAAAGTGGACATTAGTCATTTCTTTCTTTACTTTGTACCATATCCCGTGACATGTCAAACATTCCTCCTCCATCAAAATTACTAGTTCTTTTTGTTGATTTTCTAGTGTAATCCAGACTAGTACAAAATTTTAATCTGATAACTATTTATATTGATACAATATGACTTCTTTATAGCATTCCAATAATCAAGTAGTTATACATGAAAAGTTTCAACCATAACAATAGAGAAACAATATATATGATAGAAAAAAATAAGACAAGAGACAATAGAAATTAGGCTAGCGGCTAGGGAAAAACCCACAAGGGGAAACCCAACAAATATTTACTTATGAGAGATAATTCAGTACTTCAAAATTTACATCAAAATATTCAACCAAACATCAATCTATGACCTCAATTTTTTCCAAGTCAAAACCAGACAAGGGAGAGAGAAATAGTCAATGTTGGTTCATAATCAAAGTCTGCAATAGAGGGGCCTAAGTGCCACAGTCCTTCACTTTCCCATAGAGATAATGATCCACAAAGAAGGTCACATACCATAGAGATAAGTGCCACAATTAAGCTTGCATGCCACAAAGATAAGTTCCACAATGAAGCTTGCATGCCACAGAGATAAGTTTCGTAGATAAGCTTGCATTCCATAGAGATAAGTTCCACAAAGAAGCTCACATACCATAGATATAAGTGCCATAGAGAAGCTTGTATACCACAGAGATAAGTCCCACAAAGAAGCTTGCATATCATTGATATAAGTGCGAAAAAGAAGCTCACATGTCACAGAGATAGTGCCACAATGAAGCTCGCATCTCATGGAGATAAGTGCCACAAAGAAACTCACATGTCACAAAGATAAGTGCCATAGAGAAGCTCACATAACGCCGAGATAAGTTCAATATAGAAGCTCACATGTCACAGAGATAAGTGCCACAAAGGAGATCACATACCATAGAGACAAGTGCCATAAAGAAGCTCGCATGTCATAAAGATAAGTGCCATAGAGAATCTCACATGCCACATAGACGAGGAACGAAAAAAGTATTACAAGTTTGCAAGGTATAGAGCCTTAGATATGCAAGATATAGAACCTAAAATACACAAAAGATAGAGATATAAGAGATTACATGAATCTACCCAAAATGAGAGTGAATAGGCTCAATATATAGTTATTCGTCTAAGCGCAGAGACGTGCCTCTTGGGCAGACTGACATGATCTAGGAGGTCTAACTTGGAAAATTTGTGGGCTAATAAACCAATTATTTTAAATTCAAATTTTCTCTTCTTGATTTTGCTAATGAAAAGATTGACCATAGCTACCAATTTTAAACATTCCCTCTTAGCAGAGGTACTCAATCTCCCAACCAATCCGCAGGTATCTTAGAAACAACCCAAGGGAGATATTAGATGTATAATTATCCATATATTTTAGGATCAGTATCCCCAAACAATCCACAATTATCTTAGCAACAACCCAAGGGAGAGATCAAATCTACAAGTCTCATCATAAGGAAAGATACATAGCATCAAACACATCCCATAAGCCAAAACCCAATGGCATCAAGGTCAATGCCCAACTGACCAATGGGATCAACCAATATCGTTCATGAGGCCAAACTCTCCAACCATATGCAATGGTTTCTCAGTCAAGCTCAATGACTAAAGAAAGTATAAAAAGGGTCCATCTCCCTGATCTTGAAAAAAGGTCTCTCAGTCCATGACCGAAGCGATGAATCCCTATATTGACATCAATCTCCCCGAATATATAGTCTCTTTGTCCATGACCCAAGGGAGAGAACTCATCGTTCTCGACCAAACTCATTGGCCTCTCAGTCAATGACCCAAGGAAGGGAACTTAAGATCAATCTCCTCAACCAATCCATTGGTCTCTTAGTAACTACCTAAGGGAGAGATCACAAAATCAGTGGCCCAAACGAAACTCATTGGTATCTCAGTCATCATGACCTAAGAGATCACTTCATGTCTCATAACCAAGTTCCCTAAATAGACTCAACAACCTCTCAGTCAATTGGCCTAAGAGAGTGACAATCTTCCGGACCACAATCTATGGCCTCTCAGCTAAAACCCAAGGAAGATTCATAATGCTATACAACCAATGACATCTCTCTTCAAGAAGAATTCTCAGCCACTCTAGGCTTCTCATAAAAGAAAACATCATCTAGGATAATGGATTTATCAAAAAATCAACAACATGCTTGTGACAACTCGATTATTTTCTACTTGTAAATGCATTGTAAATATGTAATGTATTTTAATTACAAAAAAAATGGGCTATTTCAAGGGACACAGATTCTAGGGTCTGAGGATGGTTACTTGCTTGGGATGTTCAGGTTAGTTGTTGCAAGAAAAAAACTAAACTTTTTTGAAAACCATTGAAGGTTGGTTGGTGAGTTTTAATGGCATGGTGAATTTAGAAATTATTGGGTTTCAAGAGGGAGGATTCAAGGCATGCTTTATTGGATGAATTGACAAGAAAAAAGGATAGAAACTAAGATAAAAAGTGGGAAAGTTGCCATCTCGTAAGGGGTGCTGGACACCCACTGCAAAAGGCCAACCAACAACAAGTGAACTTGGGGAATAGGAAGGAAGGTGGCACCCTTTTATTGGTTGAAAAGATTCTGGTAGGGAGGTCATGGTTTGAAGGGTATTCAATATGTGAGAAAAAGTGGGAGAGATGATTAGACACAAAAAGGGGAAAAGAGATAAAATACATAGGAAAACAAGGGGGAGATATGGTAAAAAAAGAAGCAAAGAAAGACATAGAGAAAATAATCGAAAGGTAGGGAGAATGAAAAGGAGTAGAGAGATAACTCTTGGTTGGCAAAAGTGAGAAGGAATTCACTTATAGGTGAGGAACTAATTGCCTCTCGATTCCCTATTGTCCAAAGGAAGGAGATGGGTTTTTCCTGAGTTTATTGAGGGTTAGGGTGGAACAATTGTTCCTATAAATTCCTAGAGGAGTTATGGAGGATTCCTTATTCTAGTTTTGTCTTATTGTGGATTCTAGAGTCCCCAAGTTGGGTGGAACTGCAACGATGAAATTTGAAGGGTGGAGACAATAGGTCTCTAGACTCCCAATGTATTTTTTTGACTGCAAATTAGTTGGTAGGTGGAGGTGGGATAACCTCTAAAGTCACTGGGCCAATTGGTAGTTGGGTTCAATCCTCGAGACAAAGACCCCTCAGTCTCTAAAATATGGCTTGGGGGTGAAAATTGCAAGTGAGAATTGGTTGCAGTTGTCTATGGTTGGGTGGAGACTTGTAGTGCCTAAACCAGTTGCCCAAATTTGACTCAAGATAAGTGTTCTTTATGTATTCCTTATCATTAAGTTCACGTTGAGATATTAAATTAGAGTTTTGTTCATGGTATGAAAGGTTTAAATCTCACTTGTGATCGAAAAGGATAAATCTTTGTTTACTAGACCCTTGCGACTGTGGTTTTACATTGATGCTTTCATACATGAAATTTAAATGTAAATTTTTATCTTAATGTTGTTGCATGAAGGATGGTTGATTTTCCTAAGCTTGAAAGTATTAAAGCTCTGATAAATGGTTCTTAATGTTGTATTTGCACTAATATTCTTCACGTAGGAAATTACACATATCTATATCTATATGTATGTGTTGTATGCATTGGTTAAATGCAATTGTGTTGATTGTTGTGCTAGGCATTGGGAACAAGGATAATAATTGTGTTAATTTATTTAAACTTTGAATTGGTCTAGGAATGAACCATTAATGGTTCACAGGCATAATAGACCAACACCAAATGATGGCTAAAAAATCAAAGGAATGTACAAGAAACCTGTGCCATCCACACAACACCAGTAAATTCAGGGTGCACTTGGTATAAGGTATATTAACCTCACAAAAAATAATATAATAATGCTTTAAATTGTTTGATCCATTCGTTGTAATGCAAAAGAGGATTGCATGTAACTTATAGATCGTAAACCTATATATAAAATATAAGTGTGTAAACACTGTTGAATTACGTGTAGAGGTTTGGGAGTATGACTAAATTCCTTAGCCATTACGATGTGTATAGTTGATTGGTTATGACTATGGTGTAGGGGAAAATGCTTCACTTTGAAGAGGGCTCTGTGAAATCAAATTACTTCACTATCCTGTGACAAGAAGTTTCAACTCGCACATAAGTGGGACTATATGAATACTGCACATAAGTTTTATGTAATGTAATTATATATATGGACAAGTCAAGGGTGCCAAGGCTTACAAACAAATTTCACTGTGTCGAAATTCCAAAGGTTTAAGCCTTGAGGGTTAAGGCATAAAACCTTGTGTGACTATGCCACTTAACCTTGGCATGAGACAACGCCATTGGTAAAGTCCAAGGGACATAAAAGTCATATAACCATGCATTGTGGCTGAGTGCGGAGGCTAGACTCGAATGGATGAAAAATATGGATGATGAAAATCAACAGTTTACATGAAATGCAACCCCCCTTGTTGTTAATTTTCCTTAGGGATATATTGTTCTTTCTTGTTGATAATTGCATTTTTACATTTTTCATCATTTATATGCATTCACCCCATAACATCATCCAATCATTAGCAATTATGTAGAAAGAACAGTAAAAAATGCAACAGAACATAAATAGACAATAAAAGAAAATCATGCACAAATAGAGACACCAAAATTTGGTTAGAGACCAGGGTATAACCCCACAAAGGGGAAAACTCATAATTATATTTGTCTTATTTGATTAGAGATTCATCAATTGTTAAGATGATATACAAAGTACATCCATAGTAAGATATATCCTCACATCAAGGGTCACCCTGGGCCATATGAACCACTGTCACCAAGGGGGCCACCCTAGGCCATGTCAACCATTGTCACTGGGCCATCCTGGGCCCTGCTAACCACTAGACACTACTAACCAATGGGCACTAGGCACTGCTAACCACTGGGCACTACGCAGTACTAACCATCAAGCACTGCTAAACATTGGGCATTGCTAAACACTGGGCACTACTAACCATCAGATAATGCTAACAACCGGGCATTGGGCATTTCTAAACATCGAGCGCTAGGAAATGTTAACCATCAAGCATTGCTAACCACTGGGAACTTGACACTGCTAACCATCGGACACTGCTAACCACTTGGAACTAGGAACTTCTAAGCATTGGGCACTACTAACCACTGGGAACTGCTAACCATCGAGCATTGGTAACTTCTAACCATTAGGCGCTACTACCACCGAGCATTGAGCATTGCTAACCATCGAGCAGGGGTATACTCGGCAGGGGGAGATACACACTTACTGTGAGATAAGGATTTATTAGAGGAAACTTCAGCCTAAAAGTGGCCTCCTAAGGAAAAATAATAAAATAAGAATAATGAAAGTTGGAGGGAAAATAAGAAAACCATTTTTTTTATTGTATTTTTGGCTTATATCCTTATAGGTTTACTCAAATTTTACGTGTAGACACTCATTGGATGCAGAATTAAATTCCACATCCAATGAGTACCCATTATGCATAATCTTGAGAAGACCCACATTGATAAAAAAAAATGAAAACACATCAAAAAAACAAATTGAACATGTTTTTTTAATATATCTTCAATTTTTATTAATGTGGGTCCTTTCAAAAGTATGCATAAGGGGTACTCGTTGGATGTGTAATTTAATTTTGCATCCAACGAGTGTCTATACTTGAAATTTGAGAAGAACTATAAGGAGATAAGCCAATAATATAATTTAAAAAAAAAAAGTAGTTTTTCTTCTTTTCACTCCAAAATATTTACATGTACCTCTTTTTAAATTTAAAGGATTTTGATTGGTTTACATGTTATGACATGGAAATTACATGGAAATTTCATGCGCACTTTTAGGCTGAAATTTCCTCTAATGAGACACAACCCTGAGATGACAATAGGGGAGATACACACCTACCATGAGGTAAGGATTATGCAAACCTATTATCCATGAGTCCCCTCAACCAAAATAGCTCTCCAGCTCAATTCCTTACCCTGGGAGCTCAAACAGGGGGCAAGAGAATAACTGAGTGTCCTCGATTAGCCCTGACCCTTGCCCAAGAGGGTCATATCCATCAATTCAAGTTGCTCTCTGAATATCATATCAAAGTGTTCATATTTGGTATCGGCTCAAACAAATCACTAAAGAGTTCAACCACACTGCGTTATGCAGTACTTTCGAGTAGAAATCCTCTGATTTCCTATTTATGCAGGACTTCAAATAAAATATTGTGTTAGAGCAACTACATATCATAAATAAAAGAATATCATATTCATCCTTTCTCCCTCTCATGTAGGGAGGCCATGGGGGCTTGATTGGGGGAGTAATACCATACCATGTGTGTTCATATTAGGGGATATATATTGTGGAAAAAATGACATAATATATTGACCATATATTATGGGGTAAAGGTTTTTTATATTGGTAGGCATAAAAAATGGAGCTCAAAGTTAATCAAAAATATAAAGGGGTATTAAAAAAGTTAATGAAAAAATGGAAACCTACAATATCTAGTGAAAGTAGGGGTTTTTAAAATTGGGATGGTGTATTTGATTCATATTGGTATGGGGTTAAATGATGTTATTTTTAGGGGTATTTTCCAATATGTAGTCAAATTAGGGATATTTTTTAGTATGCCACAAATTCACGTGATATGTCAGAGGTTCATTAAGTGAAGCCCCCGTGAATGAGGCAACAACCACAAGCCTAAGCTTGTCTCATACAACAACATTCTCTCAATCGATGAAGATGTCTCTTTCCCAACTATATAGCTTAGGGTGCATCAATGCAAGAATCTATCAGATCTAGAAACAATAATCCATCAATGCAATTCAGCATGCCCATTTCTGACAATACACGTACTCTAATAATGAGGTCCTTTTATACAAGAAGTGGATCCCAAAAAAACTTGGGATAACCCAGTCCTGTCAACAATAAATTTTTAGCACATGAAATTAATTAACAAAGAAATACCTTCAACAACATCAGATGATCTTCTATTCAGGTATAGAAGACTTGTTTCATCCTGCAATCTAGGGCATTCTATTTATCCACCACAAATAATAATAGGTTTTGGGATCTCATCAAGGGTCTCTCCCTCTAAATGGGAAGCCTCTACAATCATTATAAATATTGTATATCATGCATCCAGACTATCATATATCATATCATGGAATCAAACTATATCAAGTTCACACACAAACATATCAGGACAAGTCATCATCAATTGCTTCAATGTCACATATGTACTTTTAATCAAACATACATCAAGGGTTAATGGTCACAAAATCACTTCTTTAAAAATTTTCATCAGAGTCCTAACATCATCAGGTTAGGGCATCCATTAAGTCATCATAACAATTGCAGTTTATCAAAGCCTTATTAAGATTAACAAGAAGATAGTTAGTTGATTATTAGTATCAATCTGACAACCATACTATTACCATATTCATTACAAGCACTGTCAACAATATCAAACTAGCATATATCAAAGTCAAGATCAAATATCAAGGGAATTATAAAGTGCATCAATATATCATATGTACTGGGAATCAAACTATTGTAGCCACTACAACAACACCCAAAATTTTGGGTACCCATCTGCTTTCTTAAGGCCTTAAAGGTTGTTATCGTGTTGTGAATTGATAATTACCCCCATGCCCCTTGTCTTTCAAACCCTATCGATGCACCTACTCACGTGATCACGTGATGTGTATTGCATTCTTTTGTCATGTCTTATCTTGCGCATCGGCCTTATGATTGCATCAGGGTTTTGGAGGTTTGTTGCTTCAATGATGCATTAAGAGTCTCCCATGACTTCAAAAGTTATCTTTCTATAATATGCATCACAATTAGTGGAGGCACTGTGTGTGGATGGATAGGAATTCAATTTGGCTTTCACCATGTTGACCATATTAGGGTTTGGGAGAAACCCTAAATTGTCAAAATAAAGGTTCCCTTCATGTTTTAACCTAATTCATATACCTCTAGGGGTGCATTCTCATCAACATTGTATGGCATCATGGTAAGAATAATTGCATATCATATCCCCTTAGGTTCATGATTGGTTCCCCATCTCAACATGTGCATTATGGTTTTGGTAACTGTTGTCTCTTTCGAAACCCTATAGCCATCCATCACATATGTTTGCCTCTACTCATCTCAGTTTCCAGGGTTGCATTAAGGTTTGTGTCCTCATTATTTTAATGATGCATTCTGAAGCCTCATACTCTCTATGATACAAGTGGTAGACATACTCCTCATCATTGGCCATACTTCATCTCCCTACTCATTCCTTGGCTTGCATTCATAAGTTTGGATCCTCACGTGATTGCATGACATTTTAAAGACATAATGTTAGAATTTTCATGTTATGGGTTCACATATCATTTTAGTCATTGAGATGATTGGTATGTTATAGGGATAATGATTGTTTATTCCTTCAAACCTCGTCTTTAAAATGTAGGTTCTTATTGAGCAGTGTTGCAAATGGAAGAGCCTAGTATTTATGGGATTATTTAAAGCCCTCGTTGGAATTCATAAACTTCATTTTTTTCAAAATATTTTCAATATCTATTTATGTTTATGACTCCCACCATCCACCGCGTATTTCAAGTCTGAGTGTGAAAGTTATAAGAGTGGAAAGGGCTCCACTTGTGAATATACAAGTTATCCAATGCACCATATAGTGAGAGGGGTTTTATTTCACTTTTGCAGGTGAACAATGGAGGACATACTAGAAAAGACCATAAAAGGCTTGTTGACATGCCATGAAAAAATATTAAAGTATTTGGGGATGAACAACACACTCAAAATAACGATGAGGGTGAAAATACATCAAAATGGTTGCATTAGAAATATATACCCACAAAATTTAACGCGTTGAGAGATTACCCATGCAATTATCACACATATTTAGGGATAGATTTGTTTCTTTAAGGCTTAAGGCCGACTCTGTTGACGATGCCAAAGTCATGTTTCCTAATAAGGGGTATTTTAAAAGAATACGATGTTAGCACAGCTGTAAATGGACTTTCACTGAGCCAAGAGACTGACGAATACAATTGAGTACACTAAATAGAGGTCCCAATTGATCTAGATGGCTAACAAGAATACCATTATTCTGATGCAAATAGCTCAAAATCGTTAAACTCATACATTCATAGATTTTGATTCATTCGGTCAAGCTATGGATGGGATTTGTGGATTGTATGAAAGGAAATTGAAAGAATTGAACCCTGCTTTATGAAACATCACTTATGACATTGCTAAGCTTTACAAATTCAATGATGGGATAACAGACCTGTGTGCACGTGTATACGATCACTTAGTTCAAACTTATCTTCCATATGATCGTCAATGGATAAAACATCAAACTTTTCAACATTTGAAGCGCACACCATACATATAAGAAGAATAAAGAGGTCGCACGGGAGGGAGAATTCTTCTAAAGAGTCAACAATTTCTTATAGGTTAGTGGGTAGATATTCTCAACACCTCATCCTCTAGTCATTGCTCGTTTTGCTTTAGATGGAAATGCTAAATTTTATTCCTGTAGGGGGATAAGTAATAAGATTTGAAAAAGAAAATGGTATGCATAGGATCACTAACTTGTGTTATGGAGGTGGTCGCCTGCGATCATGAAAGGATCTGGTCATAGGGCATGAGTGTGACTAACCCAAAGTAACAAAATCACACCTGAGGGCTTCCATTCATAGCCCGAAAATGTGACCTGCATTAGAATGTGACTTTGCGATCTCTGAAATTTGCAATTCCTTTTTTCTTCTTCGCACAGGTCACCATTTCTCTCCTCAGGTTGCAATTATGGTTGCGATGAGGCTATGATTGGAAATTGCGATTAGGTCCAAATATGGAATCCACGATTAAGATGGCCTCCTCGCTTCATTAGTCACAAATTGTACAAGCAATTCATAGGTCGCACACTTACTGGTTAGCCGTGATAATTTGAAAGTGTGACTTACATTGTGAAGGAAAATGCGACCTACATTGTTTTCCAAGGGTGCGACCTATCTCACACTAGGAAGTGTGATTTATTGCATAACGCTTGGGATTTCTATATAGGCATTCAAAGGTGCATTGAGATTGTATTGGAAGGACATATGGATGGGTGTTGAAATAAGTTCCTAAGGAGTGATAAGTTTTCTAATTTTTTTTAAATACTTTCTAACAAACTTCTATAGTTGTGCAAAACATATGGTATGTGTATGAACCCTACTTTGGTAGCACCACTAATAAAAAATATGAATGAGAAGCTTAAAGGTGTTATGAAATATGTGATAGATTCAAGGGATAAGGATGGTAAACCTCTTGAGCTTATGCCCCAATAAGAAAACAAGCACCTTTATCCTGTTGTAAAGAAATTATGCGAGTTGCATTTTGCTGTTTGGAACAATGTTGATTAGTAGAACATGTCAAGAAATGCAGGCCTGATCACATTTCCAAATTGAGAATAAATAGAGCTTGGTGATTAGAACTAATGGTTGGTTGATGAAAAAAAGAATCAAATGCCTCTTATATCAGGCATGCCTTCTTTTATAATCTATGTTGATATTTCACATTCAAGAATTGGAGATGATGGTACATCCATATAAGCTTTTGTTGCAAGTATGGACTGGCCATTCTCTAGGTATAAGGCAATGATTCATACCTAAGAGCGAGCTTCAAAGATTTTTGATGATCTGCATTAGGAGGAATGATTTCCAAGCCTTATGAAAGTCACATCCAAGAGATGAAAAGGAGAAAGACAAATCCTAATACACATCAACCTAGTTGGTTTTTCTTGTTGATATTTCCATCTTATAAGGGATCATTTCTACTTTGCACTAGCCATGGATCCATTAAATGAAGACCACGTGTCAATAAATCCCCATTGAACATTCACTTTCTGTTCTTCC
Organism: Pinus tabuliformis; assembly: GCA_031772625.1. Taxonomy (NCBI): domain Eukaryota; kingdom Viridiplantae; phylum Streptophyta; class Pinopsida; order Pinales; family Pinaceae; genus Pinus; species Pinus tabuliformis. The sequence goes on from CM062818.1 coordinate 887,715,713, forward strand.
CCTACCTTCAGATGAAAATAATGAATTAAATAGGGTTTGGAATGCTCTTAAAAGATATTCCAAGGAGAATGGAAATGTAATGGTTGTATTTAATATATATTTGAACTTAAAGACAACTAATCATGCTCATTCACATGAATGCATTATTTCTTTGTGTCCTTTCTAAAGGGAACTATAGCAGCGCATTCCCTTGAAAGTAAGAGGCCTATGCAACTAGGATGTATGGCATTAGTCATCCTATGACGTAGAACATGCAAAAATTATTAGAAAGACTGCAAATACAATTGAGAAATGAGTATCCGTGGTTAAAATACATGCCTCTTGCCACCGCACACTAATAAATCTATATTACACATTAAGAGGATGCCTTCGTAGGCTTAGGTGTAGGATACATGATTTAGGTCAAAATGAGTAGCTCTAGAAATGTGAATGCCTAAACTGAAATATGTTGTGAACATTCTGAAATCCCAGAATGATCCTGCAGAGGCCACATGCATTGACAACAACAATGCAAAAAGGGACTATATAAGGGTCCAAATCAATGCCATTCTTTAAATTAGTTGTTTGTGTTTGCAATATTATTCTTCGTTTGTAATATGTATGACTGATCTGTTTTTCTTGCAGGACAAAAATGATGTAAGTGTTGACTTATGTAAAGGAAGCTAGGGGTTCTCGCAAGAGATTGCATAATTATGGTTTCCATTAATGGGAGAGATGACTCCTTACAAGCTTCTAGAACAAACAATGTAAACTTTGAAACAGGAACTATAAACTCAAAACGGGAACTCTGGCCAAAAAACCCCCAAAAAACATGAAAAACAGTGCTAAAAAAGAAAAGTGTGTATACTGGAACAATGTTTTTTTTTAGGGTCAATTTTGAATATGTTTTAAAAATGGCAGTGAAAACAATTTTTTTGTGCAAAAATTGTGCAAAAAATAGCCTAAAAATGAAAAGTATTGATACTGGAACAATGACTTTTTTTTTAGGGTCAATATTCAACATTTTCTAAAAAAATGCCAGTGAAACCGAATTTTTATGTGCAAAAAACACCATCAAAATGAAAAATGTTGATGCTGGAATAACAAATTTTATTTTTATTTTTTTGGGAAAATTTTCAACATTTTGAAATAATGGTGTAAAAGATTTTGTCATGGCTCCGAAAAACATTAAAATTTCAAAAAAATAATGAAAACATAAAATTAAAAATAAAAGCAATGAAAAAAAACACAAAAAAAAAGTTTAAAAAAATAGCAAAACATAAATAAAAATATATATTAAAAAAAAGTAAAAAAAAAACAAAATTAACTTATAAAAGATAAAAGATAAGAATTAAAAAGTTAAAAAAATATAAATAAATAAATAATAAGAAAAATATATTTTCAAAAAAAATAACATTTTTTTTTAATCTCGTAAACCATAAAAAAATTTAGAAAAAAAAATAAAATAAATAAATATATAACTATAAAATTAAGTAAGTAAAAATAGGAAATTTTTAAAAAGCATTAACAAAAACTAAAATAAATTAATTAATTAAAATAAATAAAAAATAAAAAATTAACAAAAAAACCAAAAAAAAATAAAAAACTACTAAAATTAAGATTAAAAACGTTTTTAAAAACCCTAAAAAATAAAAAATACGCTGAAATTAAAAATTAAAAAAACCCGAAAAGCAATTAAAATTTAAAAAAATATACATATTTTCAAACTAAAAAAATAAAAATAAAAAAACATTTAAAATTAGAAAAAACAGTATATTTTTTATTTAAAAAAAAAACATTTCAAATTTTATATTAAAAAAATTAAAATTTAAAATTTGGATTTGACAATGATTTAAAATTTGGATTTCACAAAAATAAAAATAAAAATAACATTTAAAATTAAAAAAGTTAAATATATTTTTAATATTTTTTAAAATAACATTTAAAATATTTTATATATATATATATATATAAAATTAAAAAAAACATTTAAAATACAATTAACATATTTAACAAAATTTATTTTCTATTTAAAAAAAAAAAAAAACAATTATATCGGTCACCACCCCCACGGGCGACCGGGTAGTGGCTATTCGATTCTCGGAATCAGATAGCCAACACCCGACCGCCCATGGGGGTGGCTGGGCAGTGGCTCTCCGATTCTCAGAATTATATAGCCACCGCCTGACCACCCCCACGGGCTGCTGAGCGGTGGCTATCCGATTCTCGAAATCGGATAGCCACTGCCCAACCACCCCCACGAGCAGTGGCTATCCGATTCTCAGAATTGGATAGCCATCGCTCGAGCGAGTATCGGATAGCCACCGCCCGACCACCCCCACGAGCAGTGGCTATCCAATTCTCAGAATTGGATAGCCATCGCTCGACCGCCCGTGGGGGTGGTCGAGTGGAATCAGATAGCCACCCCCACAAGCGGTTGAGCAATGTTTATCCGATTCCGAGAATCGGATAGCCACCACTTAACCGCCCGTGGAGGTGGCTATCCGATTCTTAGAATCAGATAGCCACCGCCCGGTCGCCCGTGGGGGCGCGACCCTGGGCGGCGGAGCTGCGTGCATATATGTTTTTTAAAGTTTTAATCGTAAATATATGTTTTTTAAAGTTTTAAATGTTTTTTATTTTTTAAAAATCGAAAATATATGTTTTTTTTAATTTTTAAATGGTTTTTTTTTAAATCCTATATATATATATATATATATATATATATATATATATATATTTAAGTATATTTGGTTTTTTAGATTTTTATTGACTTTTTTTCTTTTAATTTTTTTTTTAAATGTAGTATGTTTTTATTTATTTTTAGTCTTTTGTTATTGCTTTTTAAAAAAATTTCTATTTTTAGTTACTTAATTTTATAGGTTTTTTTCCCAAACTTTTTTATGGTTTACGAGATAATTTTTATTTTTTTACATCTTATGTTTTTTTTTTCCTCTTATATATATATATATATTGTTATGTCGAAAAATTTTGACATAAAAAATTTTAGAGTGTAAAAAAATGTAACATTTAAAAAAATATCCACACTTAATACATTAAAAAATTTAAAGTGTCAAAAATTATTAAATTTAGAAAATAATTATTTACATTTCATATATTAGAAAATTTAAAGTCAAAAAATAGGTCTTTTAAAAAAAGGGCAATCACCACTTTTTAAAATCAGCGTGCAAATCACTAACATTCTAAAATGTAATGTACATAAAAAAAATTAAAGTGCCAAAAACTATGCTCTAAAAAAAATATTTGTGTTCTGCATCGCCCCTTTTCAAAATCGGGTCACTTTTTTGCTATCTCTACGAAACAGGGAACAATATATGTTCCCATTTCAAAGTTTACATTGTTAACATTTCAATAAGCTCAAAGGAACGACATCAATTTTGGTGGATGTAAAGGAGGGGTAGTAATAGGAAAATGAACATTGTCACCTTGTTCATTAGCCAGTATGAGCCACCATATCCATGAAACAACATTGAAAACATGCATTAGGATTTCCAACAACTTCCTTATTCTCCTCACAATTGATATTCTATCAAAAATATTTATCATCATAATACCAACAATTTTGCTGAGATTTATTCGAGCATGTAACAATCACTAGACGAGAGAGAGCACTGAGGAAGCTCAAGAGTTGTGATAGTAGGTAAAGGGTTATAGTAGGTGAATAATCACCTGATTTCTATAAGTATTCCCTCTGGACTTTTAGCACTTGAGCTAGGGTCTAGAAGTAGATAGTTGATTTGTGCTTAAGAGCTAGATGCACTCTTTTCTTGGTAGCTAGTAGGGTGAGTTGTGGTGAGGCTATAGTTTTGCATTGGATAATGGTATAAGAAAGCCATGTTCCATTGTTGGGATTTGGTGAATTACATGATATGTACTTGTATTAGCAGTGACATCAATAATAAGTTCTTCATTTCTAGCATTGATTCCCATGCTTACTCATAGTGGTTGTTGTTGAAAATAGCAACAAGAAATGATAAAAATAGAATCCAGAAATTCCAATTTTAATTTGTCCTTGAATTAAAATTGTGAATTAAAATTGAAATTAGTCTCACCAGCTGCTTGGAAATGATTAATTAATTCATTATGGATTAATTAGTTGGAGAAATTCAAGTTAGAAGTCTTTTTGAAGTCATGCAAGAGTTATCCCTTAAATTAAGGAGATAAGATTGAGTTATATTTGAGTTGTAATTAGTTAGCTCAGTATACTGAGTTAAGTCCGGTTAAATTAGTTCCTAACTGTTTGAGGAACTAACAGAGAGTTATTAATCAGTTGATGCATGCATGCACTCAACTAGTGTACTCCAGATAACTGAAGATTCCCTCATCAGAAACTCATGCATGTCTGTTATGAGAAATACCCAGTTGAGAGTAAAGACAAGGACAGTGTACTATGAGTTGCATGTGTTTTCCTATAAAGGAAACTCATGCATGCAGTCAAGGTAAGGTTCCTTGGAGGATTGTGCAATTCTAACAATGTGTGAGAGTAGTGTTCCACTTGGTGAGATGAGAATCATCCACTAGGAACAACGCAAGGAAATAGGAGCTTGGAGGGCAGAGAGGAAGGCTTGTGAGAAGCCAGGATTGCCTGTGAGGATTGTACTGAGAGCTGGCTAGATGTGAGAGCTAAGGCTTTGTATAATTCCTATGTATTTCCACCTTGTATGATAATACAGATAGTGGGGTTTTCAGCTAAGGCTTTCCCCAAAGTATTTTCATGTGTATTGTGCATTGATTCTTCTTCTTCTGGTTATATGTGTTCAACTTGATCTTGCTCAATCTTTGAGCTTCTGCAAAATTGATAGTAGAAGTAGGTTATAGTATTTTGCTTTGATTTATATTGCATTATCGAGTTAATCTATAGTCATATTTTCTACATGGTCTTAGAGCGAGATTTGTAGAGAATTTCCAGAATTTATACATGGTATCAGAGCTAGATGATCTATAGAGAAATTTCTACATGGTATCAGAGCCAAGTTTATCGGAGTTGTGAACAGTATACTGAGAAGAGAATCTGAAATTTGAAGTTTGGGGTTGCAGGTGCAAATCAAATTCATATCATACTTCAATGGAGATGAGATATTATGGAACTAATTGCCCATCAAAGAAGTCCAAGAAGGGATCCTCGGAAGGATCGGAAGGTGAGGCATTAGCCTCTCAGTTCGAAATGGACTTTACTCTCATCGCATGCATGGTGTCATCAATGATGGTTTGTGGTTGGTATCTTGACAGTGGAGCCTTATTCCACATGATCAGTGATAAAAATTTATTCAGTGCCTTGGAGGAGAAAGACCTCAAGATGCGCATAGAGACGGGTGATGACGAAAGGTATAGTGTTTCAGGAGTGGGCATGGTTGCTTTTCAAAGGGAGCATGGAGCTCCTATCACCTTGACAAATGTGAAGTATGTGCTTGTACTGAAGAAGAACTTGGTATCGGTCACGATGTTGGAGGAAAAAGGCTACAATGTTGTCCTTAGTAAGGGAAAGGTTTTCCTTAGACACATCACCACGAGACAAGTGAAACATATCGGTTCAGGAGTTAAGAACATGTATGCTCTTGAGGTTCAAGATGCATGAAAAGCCTTGAGGAGCAAGAAAAATGTTAGAGACTTGGTGGTTGAGAGGGAGAGTAAATTACCTCTCAACATGCAGTCCCAGAAGAAGTATGAGACAATTGTGGAGGAGCCACAATTGGAGAAGCAAAGAGGATACCGAGTGAAGAGATCCACTCATGCAGATATCTCCATTAGGGGGGAATTTCGAACTAAGTAGGTAGAGGGATCACGTGTAGCCATACCTCCAGGTGTGAGGTGGGGCAAGGTGAAGTGATAGTCCCATGAAGGCTGAAATTGGGTAGGGTCCATTGTGAGGTTTATCTCATGGATTGTACCTTGCTATGGGAGCCCAAAATACATAGTAGCGAGAGGAATCAGTGGGATTGATGTAGTTAGAGATCAAATTGACAGAGGCTATAGCAGTGAGATACTGAAGAGCATAGAGAAGGATTGACAACAGTGTAGAAAGGCAGAGTCAGCAGAAGCGCAAAGTTTTCAGTTGACAAAGGCAATAGCAGTTATAGACTTTGATGACAGATGCATCATACTGATTCAGGTTGGATGTGTTTTTGTTTCTGGAGTTGCTGGAGCAACAACACTAGAGAGAAGTGTTGCATGCATAACATTCCAAAGGTTCACAATCGGGATCGAGTTGAATTCCTTTCTTGTTGAGAGGGAGTGTTGAAAATAGCAACAAGAAATGATAAAAATAGAATCTGGAAATTCCAATTTTAATTTGTCTTTGAATTAAAATCGAATTTAGTCTCACCAGCTGCTTAGAAATAATTAATTAATTCATTATGGATTAATTAGTTGGAGAAATTCAAATTAGAAGTCTTTCTGAAGTCATGCAAGAGTTATCCCTTCAATTAAGGAGATAAGATTGAGTTATATTTGAGTTGTAATTAGTTAGCTCAGTTTACTGAGTTAAGTCTAGTTAAATTAGTTCCAAACTGTTTGAGGAACTAATACATAGTTATCAGTTAGTTGATGCATGCATGCACTCAACTAGTGTACTCCAGATAACTGAAGATTCCCTCATCAGAAACTCATGCATGTCTATTATGAGAAAGACCCAGTTGAGAGTAAATACAAGGGCAGTGTACTATCAATTCCATGTGTTTTCCTATAAAGGAAACTCATGCATGCAATCAAGGTAAGGTTCCTTGGAGGATTGTGCAGTTCTGACAGTGTGTGGGAGTAGTGTTCCACTTAGTGAGGTGAGAATCATCCACTAAGAACAGCGCAAGGAAATAGGAGCTTGGAGGGCAGAGAGGAAGGCTTGTGAGAAGCCAGGATTGCTTGTGAGCATCTGTGAGGATTGTACTGAGAGCTGGCTAACTGTGAGAGCTAAGGATTTGTATAATTCCTATTTATTTCCACCTTGTATGATTATGCAGATAGTGGGGTTTTTAGCTGAGGCTTTCCCAAAATTATTTTCATGTGTATTGTGCATTGATTCTTCTTCTTCTGGTTATATGTGTTCAGCTCGATCTTGCTCGATCTTTAAGCTTCCACAAAATTGATAGTAGAAGAAGGTTATAGTATTTTGCTTTGATTTATATTGCATCATCGGGTTAATCTACAGTCATATTTTCTACATGGTCTTAGAGCGATATTTGTAGAGAATTTGTAGAATTTCTACATTTGCATTGGTTGTCTGGTATTTTCATTGTATTTGTATGTGTGCTTTCATACAAGCAATATGTTATGGACTAGTTTGTAGTTGCTGCACATATGTTTTCTTTTGAATATGTGCTTACTTATTATACACCATTCCGGTGACTTGATGTGAACTAATTTATAATTAACCTCTAGTATGTTCTTCTACATGTATGTCTGAGGCGGTTTTGGCTCACTGATGCTCCTCATGGAATAATTTGTATTATTGTTGTTGTGAATTTCTCATACCTCTTTTTGTAGTTTTTCAATCTTGGGTTGAATTTATTTCATTGTCTAAGCATTTCATTCTTGTCCTTGCTCTAACAACATCACATTCAATAGCCAAGAGCAAAACATTGATGGTGGTAGTTGGGCACACATACCGGATTGGGCTTCTATCCCAAGTGGTGTGAGGTCTAATTGGGACTTCACACTAGGGAGACCAGGCTAGATGTTCGCATCATCCAACATTGTCAACACAAACTTACTCATATATGCGCTCAAGGTGATATTCTTGTCATACCTCAAGGATTAATATTTATCCAAATCAAAACAATTATGCTATACTATACATACATTGTAATATTTGGATACCTTAGCAACCTATAGCAAATCCATTCATCTCGCATATGCCTAGCTCTTAGAATAAACGTACATTCATTTTAATATTCTAGCATCCTATTCCTACTCTAATTATTCTTTCCCTGCACTATCTCTCTTTTCCTACATTATTTAATATCCAGATAACCCCCAAGAAGGATATGATTATGGAATCATCATCAAGAAGTTAGAAGTATTCAAATATTCTTGCAGGAACAATAAGAAATAATCTAAATAAGAGATATGTCACAAAGAAATAATATAAGTTTAGAAAGTACTTATCTTTAACACAAGGTGATTAACTCCCTCTTGAATCAACCTTCAAGAGTAATATTTTCCCATCATCCATATCTCAAGGTTACCTCCAATAGTTTCAATTGTCTTCAACATCAACCAGGCCCAACTGAGACTAGTCCATCTAGGGTTACACTGAATCTGTCATAGGTGCTAAGATAGCTTCTTACTAATAAATCTAGTGTTGCAGGACTTGTAGAACTCAAGCCTTTATCATATCCAGGTCCTTCTTCTAAGCACATTTTAGGGGTTTCTTCCAAACCATAACCTCATGTTATCCATCACACCCTAATTTCTCTTGCTAGAACAAAGCTGCCTAGGGTTTCCTTGAAGCCCTAACATTATTTTAGGTCTCCAACATATTTCATTCTACTTGGTCCATTAATGTCTTCATGAGAGTGATATCCATCACTTTTCTTCATCCCAACTCTAATACCATGTTAATTTTTTCTAGGGCTATATTATTATTTACTGTTGATAATTACATTTTTATACCTTTCATCATTTATATGCATTCACCCCATAACATCATCACATCATTAGAAATTATGTAGAAAGAGCAATAAAAAATGTAGTGGAACATAAAGAGACAAAAGAAGAAAAACATGCACAAATAGAAACACTAGAATTTGGTCAGAGACCAAAGAAAAGCCTCACAAGGGGAAAACCCATAATTCAATTCTTCTTATTCTATTAGAGATTCATCAATTGTTTAGCTGAGATACAAAGTAAATCCATAGTAAGATACATCATCACATCATGGGCCACCCTGGGCCATATGAGCCATTGTCACCGAGAGGGCCACCCTGGGCCATACAAACCACTGTCACCGAGTGGGCCACCCTGGGCGATGCCAACCATTGTCACTGGGCCATCCTAAGCCATGATAACTGTTAGGCACTTATAACCACTGGGCACTGCTAACCATTGGACATCGGGAACTTCTAACCACTAGGAACTAAGAGATGCTAACCATCAGGCACTGCTAACCACTGGACATTTGGCACTGCTAACCATTGGACAATGCTAACCATCGAGCACTGCTAACCACTGGGCACTAGGCACTACTAACCATCAGGCACTACTAACAATTGGGCACTAGGCACTACTAACCATTGGGCACTGGGAATTACTAACCATTGGGCACTGGGTACTGCTAACCACAAGGCACTGGGCATTGCTAACCATTGAGAACTACTAACCATTAGGAACTGCTAACCATCGAGCATTTCTAACCATTGGGAACTGGGCACTGCTAACCATCGGGCACTATTAACCACTGGGAATTGGGCACTGCTAACCACCAAGCACTAGTCACCGCTAAACACTTGGCACTGGGAACTGCAAACCATCAAGCACTACTAACCATTGGGCATTGGGAACTACTGACCATTGTGACCTAGGCCACCCTAGGCCATGCCAACCGCTATCACTTAGGTCAAGCAAACATACCATAAACCTCTAGTTCATACTGGTATGAGGTACTATGTAGTAAGATCATACATATAATGCAGAACCAAACCAAGCATGTAGTGAAAAGCGAGACCACAACAAGATATAAACCATTTTTCATTAAAAATTCTTAATGTCATTATAGTCATACTCCAAATGAGATCATAGCAAATACAATGAGACCAAACCAGAGTGAAAAGATCATTGCATTACAATGATCATGCGAGACCTATGGTTGTAATGTGAGAGTGCTGTAGCCATATGGGAGACCTGTGGGCCATGCGAAAGTGTTGTAGCCATATGTGAAGACCTGTGGTCCATGCAAGAGTGTTGTAGCCATATACGAAGACCTATGGGCCATGTGAGAGTGTTGGAGACATATATGTCAGACCATGCAGGCATCTAGGAGAGAGATCAAAATGAGATTGTTCCAAGAGTGAAATTATTGCATTGTTTATTTTGCAGATACCATATATATCCATCATAGAGATCACAGATGTAGATATCGTAGATGCCATACATCATAGAGTTTATCGAGACCATATATCATAGAGATCATGCAACGTAGATATCACGAAGACCATTCATTGCAAAGATTGCATCCAAAAATCTCATAACCATGAGCCATCGAGAATTATCCAATGGTGAATTTATAGTTATTTGCTAATTTGAATAGTATCTTTTTAGGACAAGCCGACATGAATTTTTACTTGGAGGGAAATTCAAATTTAATTCAAATTTAAATGTATATATATATATATATATATATATATATATATATATATATATATGTATATTTTCTTGCTCAAAATAATATTCTTCATTGACCATAGGGCTTGCAATTTGGGGCTTAGGGTTTCCCTTAGGGGAACTTCATCTCAACACTATCCAAATTTCAACACTTTTGACGTCATCGAAGGGGGGTGTCACAATTGTTGATGAATGTTGATCTAAACATGAGTGTACTGAGACCGTCAAATGTTGGTGGAGGCAATGTAACATTACAAACATTTATGTTATATGTATCATTGTGTGATGGCTTCGAGGGCACATCACAATAATACACACACACACACACACACATACACACACACACACACACACATATATAGATAATGTGTGTGTAAATAATTCACCCACATGCAAGGGTGGTGTGGACAAGAAGAGGAGGGTCGAGACATGCCATGTGGGCACCACATGGGTGCCATGTGGCATGAGAAGTGAATGAACATAATTCAAGATCCCAACGTCCAATTTGGAAAAATAATTATATCATCAGAAACGTCTCGCTGAGACAAGTGCGATGGTGACATCTGATTTGAGTTTTGAACTCAGAGAAAAGTTTAAAAAATAAATTAGTTGCACCATTTCTATAGCTGTACCAGGGAAGTTGGGTAAGTATAATGAGCACATCTTTGAGGGTAAGAGGGTTCTCTTCAACTTCCATATGTTGGATTAGTCGTCCAAGCGAAAAGGGAATCTAGAGGCTCACCTCTACACTCAATCAACAAGGGATATATATATATATATATATATATATATATATATCTATATATATATATATATATATATATATATATATAGATATAGATATAGATATATATATATATATATAATCTCATTCACTACCCTGCAAAAATGGGCACCACCAAACCAGGTAGTCACCACCAAACTAGGTAGTATTATGTTGACATAATGTTATCATCAGGAATACAGAGTCCACCCTTCCTCCACCCTACCCATTACAAAGCACAAAGGCCCAGACAATCCCATACCTGTATGCCCCAAACACGTTATACCGCATAAGACAACATAACACATAACATGAACACATAACACGATACATAAAAATATGGCACAACACCACATCACATAACACTTGCAAATATACATATGACTCCACCCACTATAAAATAGAATTTAGAGACCACACAATCGCTATTTATGTGATCCAGGCCATACTGTCTTTTTTTTATTTGTCAATAATGTTATCCATGAGCAATCAACTTTCCATTTGAATGGCCCCTGACAACCATGTCAGAAAAAATTGGTAATTTCATATCTATATGTAACAACATAATCAATACATAAGCACATATGCAATGAAGTTAGGTTTAAGAGAAATTCATTTTTAATGCCCATGATTTCCATGGACTCAACCAACTTGCTTGGCTCTTACCTAGTTGTTATGTAACAAATTCCCAACCACTAAAGTTTCCAACGTACTTGTTATCATATTCATACTCAATATGTAACTCTTAAGAATCTGTGGCTTCCATGCCACCTCAACCCTCTTACTTAGGGCTCCAAGCATGTGTATCAATGATTAGTTATAATATCAATAGGAAATGGAAGAGGCAACAATGAAAGCAACATCACAAAAGAGATAAATTTCATATTCACAAGCATAAAAGAATTATAATGAAAACATCATAGCTATGCATACTTCAATAATCATTAAAAATCAACCACATGCTTAAGGTTTAAAAGCACAACATAAAAAAATCAGCATGTAGTCCAAAAATTTACTCTATGTCTTGAGTCCAACACTCATGGTATCATCAATCATTAACTATGCATATACATATATAACAAAATTAATTTCCCTTGTTTTTCAACCTGTGAGGACAATCTTGTTTTATGTTCTCTTCCCCACAAGACCAACGATGGATATATTTTCTTTCCTTCTCCATTAATCAAGGTATTTTTCTACAGTTACCACTTTGTTTTTATGAGGGTTGAACCTAGTATTCCAATTCCTACAGGTGTTCCTGCAATTCCTAGTTCCAATATGTTAGTTCTTGTTGTTGCTTGTCAAGTTTCTTTATCCCTGCCTTATAGATCTTGATCTCAAATTCCAATATCTTGAGCTGAGCCTTCAATTCTTTTATTCTCCCATGTGCCATCACACATATCCAACTTTTAGTTCATTAATGAAAATTAGAATATACATACATACATACATACACACAGACACACACACACACACACACACACACACATATATATATATATATTACAAAACCAAATAATTTATTTGTTTTCAAGTTTGGAACACGTTCACATTTGGTCATAACTATCCTCCTGTATTTGCAATGCTAGAATTTAAACTATGATCTATTCTAAAAGCATTATTGTTGGCAACAAGTTTTACTTTACAGACATTGGGTTCAACCTCGGGTTATCGACAAAGATCCTATTGTAGTCTTGCGCAACGCCGAAATTTTCATTCCTCCACAAGGGAGAAACATCTCACTCGACGCGTGCCAAGAATTTTAAAGATGATGGCGAATGCTAGATAGTGTCAAGGTTGAATTATCATTACTAACAAAATATGTAGACAATTGAGAAGGTTGCGTACAATAAATATAACCTAAATTAGTACAAACAAAGTATCATTTTTTTTAAAGATAGGTTATCATACCATAATACATTCCATAAAACATGTGATAATACCTCACAACACCTTTTATTATCAAAATCATATCATTACAATAAAGATCTGCAAGAATGCGCAAGATATTTCAGAGGACTACTAGACTGAATCATGACAGAACCAAATTACAATCAGAATATAAACATAAAGTTTAAGGCTTCATTTCAGAAACATCTTAGCATGGTTCTCTCTATCCTCCTTTCTCAACTCAATCCATGTGACTTTTATAGATTCGATCCACTACCTTGATCTCACTCGCTTGATTTTGTCCACTTTGATCCCTTTGACAAAATTTAGGTGCTTTAGTCCATATCTTCTTGATCCTTTCAAAATTAGCATTTTGATCCTTCTTCCGTGGATTTGGCGAGTCCTAAGATAATTGATTTTGATCTCAGCCTACCACTTTCTCTTTTTTGTTCTCGGAATCCAACCAGTTTTACCATTTTCCTTTCTTTCTTTCATTGATCACTTCTGTAAGTCTTTTTCTGGCCAAAATTGGTCAAAACTACTCAAAAATAAAGGACCCAATAGGCCCCAACCACAACCGATTGTTTCACCCTCAAGTCAATCCTTTAGCTGCATATTTGGTTTTTCTTGTTTTTGCATGACTATTGTTGATGTGCTTGTTCCCTGTTCTACTACTTTACCTTCAAATGAAGGACCCAACTCTGACACTACCTGTAAATTTTTAGTTTTAAAGGTATGGTAGTCACCCATTGCCAATTTCCATGTAGTGAATAAAGTAGCGGCTCTCTCATTTAATTGAGTAGTAGCCTCAGTAGTTAATTGTTCAGGCCTTGAAGAAAGCAATTTCTGCCACTGGGTATCTGCTTCATGATTCAGTAGGCGAAGTTGCATGAATTTGGCTTTAGCAATGGGTTGAAAATCACGAACAACAAGCTTTACCCTATGTGATTCCTCCTCTAATGCATGGATTTGCTTCTTAATGTCTTTAGCCTAATCAATAAACTGTTGTTGTTGCACCAAGTTAGCCGTTTCAAGAGATTTCTTGATGAGACGTTTTACTTTGTTCTCGCAGTAGGTAGATTGACTTATTGCACTAAGCAAGTAATCCTGACCAATATTTAACTCGATAGAACCCTTCCTGGGAATTCCTCATAGACTGTTGAAGCATAGTTAAAGCAGTGGATGTTTGGTCGATAAGTTTATTAATTTTCTTTTGTAATTGTATTGTGGGATCTGGAAGAGACTTCTGCAAATTGGTGACAATACTATGTAATTCTCTATTTTCAGTTGCTATCTCCATACAAGAAGATTCAAGAATTCCATATGGGGTGTGCAGGTGAACATGCTGAAAAATCCTCTAGAGCATTGGGTACAAAATCGATGATAGTTGGCCTCATAAACTATAATTTGGAGCTAATATCTTCAATATATCATGTCAGTTTCTCCTTTTATCCTCGAAACTAATCTCATTCCTTCAAAACACAAATGAGTTGTTGTTCTTATTCATGTATAATAGAGAAATCATTATATTTTGAGTAAGAAAAAATTAAATGATCCTCCAACTGAATGGATGAGGCCGAATAAATTGAAAGAGTTGTGATGGCCAAGTTTGAAGATCACTTGTAGACAAAATATCAACCAGAGGGAGCCTGACCTATAAGGGTTGGCCACTTGTGACAAACTTCTCTAATTGTCCTTGTGGTGAGGTTTCAGGTCCTTGACTCTGCTTACATGGGAGGTCTTCTCAAATTTTGGAAACAACATGTAAAGGTAAAAGAGGGACTATATCATGTGACTGTGTGAATAAATGCAATGCCTCCCAACAGTGGTTTAGATCCTGACTAAGAAAAGCAATCTATCCTATAGAAGCAACTGGGTTGGGATCTAGTTGTGAGATGGACGAACACTACGCATGTGGTATAGTGACTGCTTCTATATTCGGCTCAGGTTCAACCGTAGTCTACTCCATGTGTGTTGTATCCTTGGGGTCTGACTCAACTTCCATGTCAACAATATCCCCAATAGTATTTCCAGGTTCAGGATGATCAGAAATGGTTTTGGATGGTGATGGAGTGTGGGGTGATGATTCAGGGGAATGCATAGGAGACTGAGTGGGAGAGAGAGATGATGTTCCTAAAAATTTTTAGTAGGATCAATAGTGTCTTTAGGCTCAATTTTGGTTAGAAAAAAAACATGAGAAGAGTTGTCAACAAGTTGGTGGACGTAGAAGTAACGTTGGCATAGGCTTGGGCAAAAGAAAAAGCATCAAATATAGAAGGGTCGGTATCAGTGATTGTAGGGGGAGATAATGAAATAAGGCTTATAGAAACAAATGGAAGTGCCAAATGTTTAAATGACTTACCAATAAAAGGAGTAACATTGGGTATTTGAGAAGTAAAAATAACGAAGCTTACCAAGGAGCCAAATTCTGACATAGTGTTATGGAAAAAGGACACACACTCTTGTAGTTGCTTCATCATAGATTTGAAATCATTCGCGGGATCAACTGTACACTTCTTAGAGGATGCTAATACATCAGAGGTCAAATCTCAAGGTTGAAACAAATACCTCTTGATTGAATGCTTCCTCCATGTAATAAGGTAGCAACTTAATTTTGAATATGGTTTCATGGATGACCTTGGGGCAAACATAGGTGTGCTCATCACTGATACGAAACCACATTTTCACTGCATGCTTGTCCAAAATTGACCTAGGCACTTTGATTTTGAGATGAGTAACATCAAGCATTTTAGTGTGCCATATCTTGAATGCCTTCTCATTAAACTCTTGGTTAGAAACATCAATTTGAGTTCGTCCGCCATGGAACATAGGCAAGAGCAAGGGGTTTTCCATTCGATATTTCAACGGGGTCTTGGATTTCTGGTGTGTAGCATTTCATCATTTCAATGGAAATGACTAGGTATCCATAAATGAAATATGTCACCCACTTATATACATCTTCATAGGCTTCAAAGTGCTCATTCAGAAGATAGTTTCACCAGTTCAAAGGCTCACCTCACACACAAGCTTCTGCAATAGAAATGGCATCTAATGTGCATTCTCCCTTGGTGTAGTGCCAGATGAGTTTCCTAGTGATAATGTAACATGTGAATCTAATTTTTTCATTATCGATTACTTCAATGATAGCTCCATGACCCTTTTGGTGAGTGCCATATTTCTCGTAGAGATTTTCGTTACCTTTCTTCTTTCCCCACTTCGATACATTTTGGAATGTATTCGAAACATCTGGGCCATACATGGATAGTCCTATGATATGGTGAATATCATCCACATGGATAGGGTATTCCTTGTCGAACCATAGAAAACCACCATGTAATCTACTAATAATAAACTTGATACACCTTATGGCTTCACCTATGGTATTGAAGATGGGAAAGTCTCACAATTTCATCAGAGTGGACTGTTGCAAAGAATGGAACTCAGACTTGAGCCATAAATTAGCACCACCACTTGTAACATCAATAAAATCCATATAAACTTCTGATTTTAAAGCCAAAAATAGAGCAGGGTTAGACAAATCATTATTAACTAGGGTAGCTTTCTCATATTTTCCCAAGACATATTCTATAGGCACAATACAATCATCCAATAAATCATGTGGAATTTTGGGCTTGGTAATGCAATCGATGGCATATGACCAACAACTATAGAAAATTTGAACAAGGGGACGACGATGAAATGGAGACATAGTTTAATTAGGCACATAAGCTAGGGCGAAAAACTCCAAGGGATACATATAAACAAATAAAAAATAAAACTACGACACATAACATTTATAGAAAAAGTAGTAACATAGCACGAAATGACTTGACCATTGAGGAGTGGATATTGATGACAACTAGGACACAAATCCCCATGACATGGCGTGAATCACCCAAAAAGGAAATGCCATGATGAAAAATTAAAGAGAAGTACTTTAATGCCTTAAAGTGGAAATCAAATATTTGAAAAGGCGCTGTTACGAGGAAAAACTAACTTAATGACTAAAAAAACTCATATTAATGACTGAATAAATGATAGAAGTGACACTTTATGCCTCCCCAACAACAACGAGTTGTGGTGGGTCGCAACTAAGAAACAACATAATGATTGGCACAACTAAACTAACCGACTCAATCCTAAACCTAACTAACACCCCATTTAGAGAGAAAAAAACCCAATGACGTTAATGACCATAGTAAAACTTTAGGCATGCGCCATTCACCCAAGCAGGAAGAATAACTCCATTAACCTGTGAGAGTTTAATAGCTCCAGAATCTCTTATCTCCGCAACAAAGAAAGGATCCAACCAATGCATTTGAATCTTACCTAGATGCTTGAGGTAATTGTTGTCATAGAGAAATACCTGATCCCCCATAAAGAAAGGCTCAATTTTAATATGTCTTTCTTTCCTTGTTTTCTATCTTTATTTCTCAATAGTTTGATGAAAATTTGTGAGGAATCACTGATCATCCAGTTCCCATAACTCCTATAGACGCTTCTCATTGGATTCATCATCTGAAATTCTAGTGTCTTGGGAAATGAAGATATTTGGAACAATTAATTTAGATGGTACCGTTGCTTCTCTACCATATACAAGATGAAACAAAGTATACTTATGCAGGCACTTGACAATACTGTGATAGGCCCATAGTGTGGATGGAACCCTTTAATCCCAGTCATCCATGTTTGCAGAACAATCTTTAGTAAGTCCCTTTTCTAGAATCACGTTAAAATATTCAACAATCCCATTCAAACGGATGATATGGGCTACTTTTATGGTGATGAATCATGAACTCCCACAACAATGTAGCAATGGTCTCATTAATAAAGTGTGATCCCTGATCACTTGTTATACTCCTTGGGCAGCGAAATCTTGTGATAATATTTTCAAATGTGAACCTGGTAGCAGTATTAGTAGTGAAATCATTAATAAGACCTGCTTCAGCCTAGCACATCAAGTAATCAGTTGCAGTGATAATGTAACAAACATGTGGATGTCATGTAAGAGGATTTTATGGGCCAACCAAAATCAACCACCCATTTCTCAAAGGCTTCAAGAGCTTTGAATGGATGCAATAGAAGCTCATCCTAATGGGAAAGTCTCCTTACCCTCTGACATACATCACAATTTTTATCATATTCCTTAGCATCTTTGAAAATATCTAACCACTAAAGTCCAGCTTGAAGAATCTTCCTTGCGTCGCCTTTCCTCCAACATGTCCTCCCACAACACCATAATGGAATTCCCATAAATGACATCCCTCTTATGATCAAGAATACATCTATGTAAGATATTATCAAGTCCCATCTTGTACAATTGGACTAAAATTAGTTGATAATCTATAACACACACCATCAAATGTTTCTTCTGCATTGTAGTATAGTCATCTGGGCACTTACCAATTGCTAAAAATAGTGCAATATCTTCAAGGTAATCCAACACAACTTCAATTCTAAAAAAATCAACATTATGAAATTGATCATCAAGTTATCCCCCATTGTCCCTGGACTACAAGTGAGAAAGGTGATCTAGCCCCACATTAGTACTACCTGGCTTGATAACAACTTTGAAAGAGAACTCCTGGAATAAACGCATCCATCTACAGATTCTACCTT
The DNA here is from genome assembly GCA_031772625.1 of Pinus tabuliformis. Classification (NCBI taxonomy): domain Eukaryota; kingdom Viridiplantae; phylum Streptophyta; class Pinopsida; order Pinales; family Pinaceae; genus Pinus; species Pinus tabuliformis. Next base: position 887,734,296 of record CM062818.1, read on the forward strand.
CAAGAAAAGGTTTGTTAATAGGATAATTCAATGCAAGTGACCATTAAAAAAATTAAAAGGGCCACCAAGTAGATAATGCCTGAAATTTTGAAGTGAGTATCCCATATCGAGGGCTTCCCATAGTGTCTTTCAACATTAGAAAGTTTCATGCTAGTAAAAATATGGGATGATTAAGGTTACCCTCACTAGGTTGCACCAAGATAACACTTAAAGCGGTTCCAGATGCATCAATGTGAACATAAAATTATTTATTCCAATTTGAATAAACCAATATTGGGGCATTGGCAAGCTTTAATGTTAGAGTGTTGAAAGTAACACCACAATATTTAATCCATAAAAAACAGTCAACCTTCTTCAACAATTTCTCTAAAGGCATAGTAATTAAATCATAGTTGCAGATGAATCTCCTATAATATTTTGTATGTCCCAAAGTGGACCAAAATTGTTTAATACTAGTGGGTGGTGGCATATTTAGGATCACTGTGACTTTGGCAAGGTCTACACGCACACCATCTTTGCAAACAATGTGTCCTAGTAAAGTACCAAAAGGCATAACAAAAATGCATTTCTTTAGGTTTAATTAAATATGTAACTATATGTAGCTATCAAACATAATACACAATAATCTAGAATGCTTCTTCAGAAGGTTGTATATTGTCCAATCATCCATGTAGAGTTCAATAAATTTGCAAATATAATATTAGAAAGCAACAAGAACAATCCTAGAGAAGACAACTAGTGCATTCTCAAGACCAAATGGCATGACATGATAAGCATATGAGATCCATTTAGTTGTGAAAGTGGTCTTCTTATTATCTTCTTCAACAATACGAACTTGGTGATATCTAGAAAACCCATCCATAAAGGAATAAGCTTCATTGCTTGCAACATTGTCTAAGAATTCATTGCTAAATGGAGTAGGGAACTAATAATGGATACAAGCATTATTAAGGATGTGGTAGTTGACATAGACTCTCATGTCATCAAAATCCTTTTTTTCATAGATAACAAGAGGATTAATCCACATGACTTCATCAACTGGAAATATGAGACCTGCGGCTAAAATTTTTTCTATCTCCTTCTTAACCTTTTCTTTGACCCACATATTCAAATGATAAGGTCAATGCTTAACATGCCTTGCATCAAGCTTCAAAATGATTTTCATCTCTCCTAAATCTCCCTTTATCCCTTTAATCTATGAAATTGATGTAGGAAAAAGATCTTCATATTCTCTGTCAATAAATCATTTTTTGTTCATGGTTTGCTCATCCCAATAATATTCAATGGAATCTAGCTTGGGTTTGTCCTCAGTTCTGATGTTATGATTCCACAAATTTAGGGGTTTCAGATGCAGAGCATCCCTAGCAAGATCATCTTGGATTTCACTTTCACCTTTAGATTCCTTGAATGTTAGATGTATTAATTCTTCCAAGTCACCCTCTTCAGGTTCCTTATTAACCTTGCCACAAGCAACAACTTCATGAAATCCATATTCATACAAATGTCTACAAATTTCATAGCGTCTACATTCGGAAACATGTTTCCCAATCGGGAATAATACTCTCTTAATTACTTTTAAAGCCTCAACTATATTTTCACCCTTGTCTGAAAAGGATAAATCGCTCCAAATTTGAGCTACCAACAACTCCCAATTAGATGTTTGCCTGCTCATCTCTTCTTTTAAGTACTAGGCTTGTGGACATGTCCCCAATGTGTGAATGAACTGATGCACCCATAATTCAACAAGAAGTCCAACTTTTATCCATGATGTACTATATGTTTGAGCATGCTTCTGTGGATTAGTGTAACCTATGAATTATTCTAAGGAACAATAAACCAACACAACATGGCTGCAGTTTTTATATAATCGTGACTTTTGTTATAAAGTGGTTGTAGCTTATGATGGAGGATCCCATTCCACATGGGCCTCATCTCACAACTTACCTCACCTCCCTTCTTCCCACTTCATTTCGAAACTTTTCCATTTTAGGACTTCTATTTTTATTTACTTCTGAAATCCATACTCCCTCCTCTCATCTCACTCCTCACCTCTCTCACTACCTCACTCATCAGGACATCAGAGCTTGTGATTTTTGTAACATTCATTTTCAAGAACCTCTGAAATTTGAACCCCTGAAATCATGCATCCACCTTATACCTCCCTTATTCATTATCCCTTATATCTCTCAAGCTCTGAAACTCCTTATCTCTCCAATTTCACCTCCCTCTTACCTCACACATCATTTCGGAGCTTTTAATTATCAGAGCTCCTATTTCAAACTCCTCTAAAATTTTCATTCCCGAAATCCCTTATTACTCCACCTCACCTTGGAACTCTTTAAATTTAGAAACTCCTATTTATTTCCCCTCCGAAATTTTTCTTCCTGAAATCCAATCATCCCTTATACCTCCCTCCCTCCTTATGCCTCCCCCTATGATCCATTACATGGGCCAATAGCCACTAATACCATGGCCCATTTTGATATGTTGTTTTCAATATTAAATTAAATTAATTTGATTTAAATTAATTTCTATTTTTAATTTATTTATTTTTTTTGTAAGCTTGGTGGTACCTTTCTATTAATTTTCAGAAATAAGGCAGGTTACATCCATATATCCATGAGTTAGGTGGCCTCAACCTACCCAGTGGGAAACCATGTCTATTGGCCACCTAGCTACAAAATATGCCATCCATAAGCCAAAAAACATAAGTTTGTCCAGCCATACTATATAAACCTAAGAGTCTTTATACTTCCTATTCTCTAAATAATTGTAAACATAACTGATAATAAGTCTATAACTATATAACAAAAGCATTCAAAAAAAAATCATGGGTGCATTGTCACTGTTCATCATTAGAAGAATCAAACGAAGCGAGTTCCTTCACTGTAGAACCAGGCAACTCCAGTTGAGGTATGCATTAGATGTGTTGCTCGATCGGGCTCAGCCTTCCACTCTACTACTGCAACTGAAATTGGATTTTTTACAATTCCTTGGTAAAATATGACTTCTCTTAATGCCCGTGAGGGGCTGCATGCAGGTCCGTAGAAAACTTCTCCATAGCCTTTGCCAGGATACTCTTCATCATCCAGAATAGGTGCATAGTTTTCTTGTACTGAGTTACTCTCCCTCTAGTATGACCTGCATTTGGGGCCACTGCTTGCAACTCATCCAGGTCCAACTCGAAGTCTTCCACTATCTTTCGAATTTCTTCTTCCCACTTTGTTATTAATTTCTTAACTGGGTTAAAGTTGCTTGTGTGGTAAGCTTGGGTTGCTTCACCAATGATACGCGAGGATGGCTTATGCCCACGTCTTGTCCTTGTCACCCTACTGGAGGAGTTGGGCAAGCTTCCCAGAGACGGGACCCCCTTTCTCTACCTCCCTCGACCATGATTCGCTCATCCATTCTTCTTTATCCCCTTCGCTCGAGCCATTTTGTTACCTTTGACTGTCAATTTCTCTTCACTTCCCTGCACTCTTACCTTTTCTACTACCTAGGGATGTCGGTTGGGTGCTCGACGCTACCATCAGTCTCGCCTCCATTGCAGACCTGCTTCAAAGTCAAATGACACCAACCGAGTAAGGATACCCTTCCACTGTTTGCAAGGAATTGAATACCAACACAGAATTATAATATCCTCATGATTGCAAGCCTTCCTCTGCCCATTTAAGAGATTAAATGAATAGTATAGAGCCATAATGATTATCACCATGTCAACCATAATATAGCTACAGTTTCTAGAATAATTCAAATTCATCAACCAAACACAATTACAAGGAATGGAGTGGGTTTCAAGCATACCGTAGGGCTGAGCCATTTGCCCACCAAACCTTTTGCAAATCAACCCCTTACAAGATCCTCGGACACTGAAATTTAGGCCTGCTTTGACCACAGTCGGGTTCAATTGTTTGGCGTGACTCCAAACCCTCCCCAAATCTTTGAAATGAATACCTTTCATGCCAATATTCCCAACCCGGGAATTTTGGGACCAAAGGACTAGACTGATCCAAGGCTTGACAGACCTGGCTTCATTGTATTCCCCTCTGCCACTAGATGGTATATATGGGGTTTCTTGAGCCCCTGGCTCTCTCTTTACCGCGCTAAATGAAATACCCCCCCAAACTCTGCAAATCCAACCCCCTGTCCACTTTTCTAGCCCCTTGGGTGGAGGACTTACACTATCCCTACTCTCGAAGCCCTCTCCCATGCATGCACCCATCAATGACAGACATATCCTGAATTCCAAAGACACTAGGGTAAGCAAGACAATTGACACTGACCCGACCTGGAGCCCGGCGAGGCCATGCCTCTAACCCCTCCTAAACCTGTCACCCCCCAGCCCAGACACAGGAAAATCCTCGACATAAGGTTGAATACTCATCACCATTTTAACTAAATTTGCAGGGTGAAGACTGATTACATACCAGGTTTCGCTACCGATTTCTACAGATGTCGACTACCTTGGACTATGAATTACCCTTTCTCTCCACCTCCACATGACCATTATCACCCACACTAATCTCATTAACATTCAAAACAAGTTTCTGCCCTCTCTAGATGGCCTTAAACTCTACTTCTCCCATGCAATAACTCTCTCTTGCTTTCCACCACCGCTCCAAGTGTTGGTTGCATGCGAAGGGTGGTGAGGACACTCTTAATTAATTACATTATGCCTTGGGCCTGTACACCCCACTAATGTCGGCTTGCACCCCGATCGGGAATGGTGATTCATGTTCACCTCTTGTTGTTGATTATCTTTGTTATATTTCTCAAGGATAACTTGGAGTAGAGTTAGCTCGCTCTCCATCGGGTTTGGTAGCCAGGACATTCCTATCATCCTTCCTGGATGTCCATAGCCCCAGTTTACGAGGAAATTAGTTGCTTTGTTCCCTTCTCGTCTGAAATGAGAGGTGATGATGTAGTCAAACATGGGCAAGATCTCTCCCACCTCCTGCACTAAATGGGTTATGTGCCAACTGTGACTCATTTTCTCCCAATGGGAGCCCTGACTTAACTTCTTAATTGTGTCCACTACCAATCGTGAATCCCCTTCTATCACCAGTCTTTTGTAGCCTACTTTTTGAGCTAAGAGCAAGCCTTGTTTGACTGCAGTGAACTCTGCCTCATTGTTACTGACATACCCACAGTCTGCAGTGAAGATTAATCTGGTTTTCATTTTATGATCCCTGAATAATCCCCCAAAATCCGCATTTCTAGGATTTCCTTTCGAGGCCCACGTCAAAGTTTAATTTTATAAAACCTTGTGGAGGCCTTGTAAAATGTATTGATGATGATGTAGGGGAATGTAAGACTTTCCATGAATTGGGGGTTGTCATGCTTGCTGATAAATTAAATAGTTCCAATACTCGTGCTTCTGTTGTGGTGACTTTCCAGTCATCTGGGTGCCATTTCTCTGATAGAATAGTCTCTCTTATGTTTTGTGTGATCCCTTCCCATATTATCTCCTGAGCATTCTGTCTATCTTTGAAAATTATACTGTTTCTTTCTTTCCATATGGCCCAAACTATAAATCCCAAGGCTAAGTTCCAAGCTCTGTTGACAACGGGGCTCGAGAAAATCCCTTTACGCCATTGGATTATGGTTTCTTTGATACTCAGGGGATCTCTATCTAGATGGCCAAAAACATTCCTGAGCTGGTTCCATTTTTGGTTTGCAAAAGGGCAAGTGTTCAATAGATGTTCCAGAGTTTCGATGTGTTGTCCACAAAGAACGCACCAGGAGGGGCCTTGCTGGCCTCTTTTCTGAAGTTGGTCCCATGTGAGGATTCTCCTGTGACCAACCAACCATAGGAACTGAATAATTTTCAGCCATAATTTGCTCATCCATATCTTCTTCCATAGAGGGAATTGGTGATTTTGGTGCTCCTCTATTCTAAGCTTATATGCCTCCTTAATGTTGAAGGTGCCTTTAGTCATGTATCCCCACCTCAGAATGTCTTCCCCCTCTTGATACGTTATCTTCCTTGATTGGAGTTCTTGATCCATAGTTTTCCATTGCTCTAAGGGTGGTGGGTTTGGCCAGTCTCCTATCTCCTTCCATTTACACCATCCTGCGTTTTGGGGGTTGTTTTTCCAGAACTGATCCACTGTATAATAATTCATGCTTGTTGTATACAGGAAAATCTCTCTAAGATCTTGTTGACTTAATAGTTTTTCTCTTTGTTTCCAAGAGTCCTGCAAAAAGAAGGTTGTACGACTGTTTCGAATTTCCCAGAAGAACTGTTGACTGATAAGGTCCATGTTCTTTGCTGCCAAATTCTAGATGGTTGATCCTTGAGGAGGGTCCCTGTATCTAAGGATATCTTCAGGTTGGATTGGCATATTATACTTCCGGGTCCATATTTTTTTCCATAAGTTAGGTCCACCTTTTATCCATCTCCACCATAACTTAGCTCCCATGACTTGGTTTACTATGTACAGGTCTCTGAGGCTTAGGCCACCAGTCATCTTAGGGAGAGTTAATGTATTCTAAGAAACCAAGGCCCATTTCCTTCCTTTCTAAGCCCCTTTCCATAAAAATTTTATAAATATATCAACCATGGCAGAGCAGGAGGTTTTAGGGGCCGCCATACTAGAGAGTTGGTATATCGGGATAGATTGGAGGATGGCTTTGAGAAACACAGTTCTACCCGCTAAGTTGAGAGCACGGAATGCCCATCCACTCAACTTCGCTTGGATTTTAACAAGGAGGTCTTGCCAATAGGAGATTTTGAGGGAATTGAACGCTAAAGGCATCCCTAGATACTTCATCGACATATTCCATATGCAAAACCCCATCACACGGGCCAAGAAAGCTTGAGTAGCTCTAGGGGTATTGAAAAAGAAGATGTTTGATTTCTCGTTGTTAATCAGCATACCTGAGGCCATCATAAACTCCTGCAGAATTTCCTTGATTTTTTGGGCTTCCCTTAAAGATACCTGGCAAAAAAGCATTATGTCATCTACAAATTGTTGTTGGGTGGTGGGTAAATCTGAAACCCAAGACCTAATACCCTTCAAGTGGGAGGATTGGACAGCAGCTTTCAAGAACTGACCCAATCCCTCAGCTGCAAGAATAAAAATGAATGGGGAGATCAGGTCCCCTTTCCGAAGGCCCCAGGTAGGATTAAAGGTTCTAGATGGGGAACCATTGAGCATAATGGAGCACATCGGGGTTGACACCAGCGCTAGAATCCAATTTATCCATCGATGATCAAAACCAAAGGATATCAAGACCTTTTTCAGGTAGGACCAACTCAGATGGTCATAGGCTTTAGGAGAGGTCCAGCTTAATCATCATACCAGGCGATTTGAGGTGCTTGAGGGAGTGAACCATTTCTTGAGAGGTGATGATAACATCCATAATTTTCCAACCTTCCACAAAACCTGATTGCTCTGACGAAATCGAGGTTGACAGGAAAGGTTTTAGACGCTTGAATATGACAGTGGAGATGATTTTATAAATGTCGTTACATAGTGCAATTGGTCTAAACCCCTGAGGGTTTTCCGATTTAGCAGATTTAGGAATTAATGCAATGAATGTAGAATTGAGGCTTGGAAATACCTTACAATTTCTCTGTGATTCTTTTACCACTTCTAGGATATCCTTATCTATAAATTTCCATATAGATTGCTAGAATTCCAACATAAACTGATCTGGTCCCAAAGCTTTATTCTTCGTCATTCCCTTGGCAACCTCTTCTACCTCCGTCAGCATCACTGCCTGCATAAAGGTCATGTTCTCATCCTGTGGGACTAACTAGGGATGTGTTGTGTAACTCTCGTAATAGCATTCACTATATCTTGATCTAGTTCTAAGAGAAAATTATTGAAGTGGTTGACCACCAACTCTTCCATTTCATGTTGTACCAGTCGGTTCCCCTCCTCGTCTTTGAGTGAGAATATACAGTTATGTTGCCTATGTTGAATCATTGCCTTATGGAAAAACCGTGTGTTGCGCTCTCCCTCCTGAAGCCATTGAATTCAGGATTTCTTCTTCCAAAGGATCTCTTCTTTCTTTCTTCATTCTTCTAGTTGATTAAGGAGCCTTCCTTCAGTCTCTACTAGACTTTCTGATCTGCCCTCTATTATGATTCTTTGTTGCACGTCTTTCATACTCTCTTCTAGTTTCTTCTGATCTTTCTGAATGTTCCCAAACTCTTCCTGGTTCCATTTCTTGATCTGGGTTTTAAGATCTTTTAGCTTGAGTTGAAAGGTGTGCATGTGGTTTCTCCCCTGCACCTCACTTTCATTCCACCAACCCTCCACTTTTTGCATAAATAGCGGGTCCTGTAGCCAGAATGTTTCAAAGCGAAAGGGTCTGTTATTTGGGCCTACTTTTCTATCTAGCTATATCCTTACTGGCCAATGATTTGATCCCATGCCAGGTAGGATTGAGGCTTCTAAAAAGATGTCACAGCTTATGACTTGTTCAGACACCAAGAATCGATCCAGTCTTGATGCTACCTGTTGTGCTCCTCCCCTCTTGTTGTTCCAAGTAAATACTCCATCGAATGTTGGTATGTCTACTAGATGCAAACCTTCTATTGTGTCCCTGAATGCCTCCATATCAGCATCCATCCTTCGAATTCCACCCTTCTTTTCCTGAAGCAAAGTGATAACATTAAAATCCCCTCCCAGGATCCATAACTCCTCCTCATATAATCTTTTTAGTTTTCCTAGATTGTCAAGGAAAACTTTTTTCCCCTAGAATGTGAGGTCTGTATACCCCCTTCAACATAGCCCAATGTCTGGACCCAATGTGTCGGTACTTTCCTAATAGGATCCTTGGAAAGCTCACCCATTCATAAAATATCACCTCCATCGAGTTCTAAAGGATAGCCAATACTCCCGAGCTCCAATTGGAATCCTGTGCCACCACCTCCTATTGCAGTTTCATGCTTTTTACAATTTCTTTCAGTCGGCTTTCTAAAATTTTTGTCTCTTGAATGATCATTATACTCAAGTGGTCCTTATGAATCCTATCTTTTAGGTACCTTTGATTTCCCATACTATTGATGCCTTGAACATTCCAGGATGTAATCATCATTGGGAAGGTTTATTAAGGTGGTGGAACACCGCTAATAATGATACCACTCAAATTTTCCTTGAAGTTGTCATAAGAAGGAAAGGGGTCCGAGGTAACCACAAACCAACTTTTAAGTACAGAATCTAGCCAATTTGTACTCAGAGAGGGATCTCTCTTTATGATTTAGCTTTGTTTTATAAGATATTAGGCTAGTTATGAAAGCTTGGGGGTTTTGATTGTGCTTGGTGGTGGAATTTAGGAGCAGATGGATAGAACAGAGTATCCCAGGCCATTGGGCTATGGAGTCAACTGCAGATGGCTAAACTAGATTAAGATGATTCAACAAAGGAGAGCTTCACAGGGCAAGATAGCTAAACAAGGAACAAATGGTAACTTGAAAGGATGAAATTAAAAGGGAAGAAGGGTAGTTAAGAATCCTTCAACATGTTTTAAGAAGAGGGAAATTGGGTGATCACTAATAAAAAGCAATTAAGAATTTCTTATTAAATGGCGACAGTGAATAAACTACGAAACAAGGAGCAATTAAGAATTCCCTGCCTATGATAGCTTAGAAGAAAACATTTAGAATAAAAATGATTTTAAAGACAGATTGCAATTAAGCACTTTCTGAAATATACTTTTTTGTTTTAATATTCAGATATGAAACACAAGTGAAATATTAAACCAGAAAACAATAACACATAAGATATAGAATACTTATTTGTCCGGTGTTTGACACATGAATCCTGTAAAAGTCCTTTGCTTTATTTCTTCATCCAGCCAGCCATACAAAATTTGTTCAATAGCTTTTCTTTTCCAAAATAATAAGTCTACAGAAATGTCTAAGAATCCACACTAAGTACTCCGAATGAGGGAGTATTTATACAAAGATTTACAATAAAATATCTCATAACTGAGAGAGATATAATCTAGGATGACTAACTACATTTTACATAAATGTAGAGACAGATGATCTTGAAGATAGAAGCTAAAGGTGGACTGATGGTTTGTTGTCCTTGTTTTTGTGAATGAGCTGGAGGAAGGCCCTATGATGGAGCATCTTGCTATCTTCCTCGTAACCCTGTGCTAGCTATTTGATTTTTATCTTCTTACTGATACTCTTTGACCTGTTCTGATACTCTTTACCTACTTTATCCTTTTTCACCTTCTTTTACCAAAATTGACTATGGTAAATATTGAAAGCTTACTTTTTTACCAAGGTAAATTATAAAAATTTTGTCATATCTGTCCACCAATCATCCTTTGGTATTCTAGTCCTTTGTAGCTTCCTGAAGATTTCATCAGCCTCTGTGTATTTTACAAAATTAGGTTGCACTGGAAACAAATGTTTTATTTCAAGTTCAGCATAGAAAAGGTTCTCTAGACTGTCATAGAGAACTCTGCCTGTAAGTAGTGCCTTGGGTGTAGATGCACTAGCTTATGAACTGGCCTGGTTATTTGCATACTAACCCAATTTGTTGACATAATCTTCATGCCTCATCAATTTATCATTAATCACTAGAGGACTGGGAAGTCCTTTGCTCTGTAAAATGCCAAGTTTTCCCATAAAATTATCAACGTCCTTTTGCATGTTCTGTCATTTCCTTTCCAAATTTTTCATCAAATACCTTTTGGTCAATACCTTCTTGATTTCTAGGATAGTCCCAGTTCTATCCTCAATGTTCAACTCTTCTAGCTGGTACTTATTTCTGTTGTTCAAAAAATTTATTAGCCTGATGGCTTCCTTAGGCTTCCCTCCCAGCTCTTCCTTAGTTTTCTGAATCTCTTGAAGAGCCACTTTCACCAAGTCAATCTGTTCAAAAATAATTTATATGGATGACCAAGCATCATTTATTGATTGAGTAATGTTGGTCCATAAAAATTTCCTAATGTCTGTTAAGCGCTTTTCAAAGGTGAGGTCCTTCTCTAATGTTTTCACCTGCTGAGCTAACCCTGTATTCTTCCTCACTTCTTCAACAAAATTAATCTTTGAAACATCATATTTCTACTCTAAGGTGACAAATTTTTCTTTTACCTTTGAGAGTTCAGAAACTTGGAGTTTCATCTCCTCCATTGACTTGATTAATTCTTCTGTGCTCAAACCTGAAGTTCCTAGCTGTGTTGTTCCTGAGCTTGTACCTGTAATTGTTTCTGTTGTGGCCAAAGGGACATTGGGTGCCAGAGCTGTTGCAAGTGTTGAAGGGATTGCCGTGGAGACCACTGGTATCACATTTTGAGGCTGAGAGGTCGACTCACTCTGCCTGCTTTTCAATGACTTTTCTAATTCCTACTCAGTCTTCCTCAATTGTTCATTTAGCTTGAGGACTAAATCCATAAGCTCTTCTTCAGACTTCTTTTTGAATGACTTCAGCAGTTTGTGGATGCCTTGATGGAGGTAACTTTAACTGCTTTCTCAAGGCAGCTATGTCTTCATCTTTCTTCTTTATCAAGGCATCTGCAGCTTTTACATCCTTTGGGTTATGTCCCAATCCAATAACCAACTCCTCCAGTGATTTGATTCTATTGTCTTTAGCCTGTGAGGAGGCTCTTTCTGGTTGTAGTTGAGCAGTTGTGTTATTTAATGAATTTTCCAATCTTTGGGCCATCATAGCTTTGCTTGTCAAGGTGGAATACACCATCTCCCCTGTCTGCTTATTTAATTCAATCTAATCTAGGGGGTGAATGTCCTTGGCCATGACCTCAAAATTAGTTTTGAGGTAATCTGCAATTGATTGAGGCTGTTGTACTTTGGGCTTGAAAAAGCTCATCTGCATCTTGCCTTCCTTGATGTCATAGGCTGACATCAACCTATTCTGATTGGTGGGAGCCATCTTCAAATACTGATTGTAGACCTGGACCCTTAGTGGTTCATTTCTGGCTTTTATTTCTTTGAACTTCTCTTTAATGTCTAAGTTCTTATTACCTGAAGGATGATACTTCAGCACTTTGTTGTCTCTCCAGCTCCTGTCTTTGTGAGCTAGAAGGTGTCCCACCTGCTAGGAAAGTATGCTGACTATCTGCACCTTCTTTTCTTTGACTCTCTGTAGTTTCTTCAAAAAATTCCTCCTCTGAATGGGGATTTAGCCGGTGCCTCTTAGCACCAAGCTAATCTGATGGACCACTGGCAGGGGTAGCTACTTCCCTGTCTCTCTTTAAGCTATTTTCCTCATTCAGAGGAGTCTACAAAATTGGCGGGTGTCCCATGTTGACTTGAGTTGGGTGGGCCTGTGTTTGAGCCTGCTCCTGAGAGGTTTGAGGTTGCTTTGACATGGTTGATTGTTCTATTGTTGGAGTGTTGGTCTCTTTTTCTCTTCCCTATGATGTCTCTGCAAGTGGTGCACTGGTCTCCTGTGAGTGCCTTTGTGAGGTATCAGCTGTTGAGGTACTAGTCCCTGATATTGGATTCTAAGAAGTCTCAAATTGCACCTATCCAAAAGAATGCAGGTCAAGTGTCTTTTCCAGATCTTTAGTTACATTTTCTACATTGACCTGATCACTATCCATTTCTACTAGGGTCCCTTCCCTCCATTCATCCATGTTATCATATTGCTTAATCTCTGGAATTATGTGATAAAAATATGGTGATAGTCTATTTTTCATTCTTCTATCACAAATGAAACTGTGGGGGTCATATGGAGTCCAACTAAAACTTTTGTTTAATTTCATGTAGTCTTCTAGGATTTGTTTTGCTGCTTTCCATGCTTCCCTACTATTGCAAATAAATGCGCCTAAGTGATCCTTGATCCTCAGTTATGCTTTCTTCATGGCCTTAGTAAAATAAATCAGATCTGAGTTTATCATCTGTCTATAATACTCCAATGCAAACAACCTCATTGGAACATATTTAGGTAGCTTGAATGGGGAAAGCTCACACCCATATACCCTGATTTCTGTGTGATTTTGGTACAAGTACCAATCACCTACTCTGTACTATTTTGATAGCTAAAGGATCCTTTTGATTTCATCATTAATCCTAGGAGGAGGATTTCCTGTCAGCAAGGTGGTCGCTGGGTGGACAAACTGGTTAATGAACTCATTATATGAATAAGGGCAAGCAAAAGATTCATGGAAGATAGAAGTCCAAAAGATGAAAGACCTTGGATTACCCTTTGTATCAAGTTTCTTGACAGAAAATGGGAATTTTTCAGATTGATAGTAGAGGATGAGGTGATATATGAAGGTGGAATACTTGAAAACCCTTTCATTCTCCAGTCTCATGAACTGGTCATGGATTTTCTCAACAATGAATGAAGCATAATCGTACTTGACAACAGGGGGTTGTCCAGGGGTAAAGATAGACGTCAACACTAGGGTCAATTCATCTACATACTCACTAGTGTTGAATCCCATGACTGCATATATCATATCAACTAGGATTTTGCTTGTATCTGTGAAGAAAGCTAACATATAAAGAAGGGGATCTTTAGGTTGATGCTCTTTTAATATGAAATTCTAGCAGAGGCGATTGAGTTCAGATTGGGATAATTTAGTTGATTTCTAAAGTAAATTTCCAAGGGAAATGGGGGTGAGGGCTTGACTAGGATGAAATTGTAGCATCTCATTGATTGAGTCAGCAGTTATTGTGAAGAGGATTGTTTGGTTGGGAGACATCACTACTCTAAAGTTGGGGTCGTAATTTGCATGGCACTGATGGATTATGTCAGGGAAAACGTGCACAAAGGGGAGAAAATACATTGGAAGATTAGATTCCCATAGTCTTATGGGATCATAGCCATTCAAGTGATTATCTCGGCATTGGCAGAACACTTTTAGACGGTCTTTATCAGTGATTATGTCTTTTATTTGAAATTCCTTATTTTCCAGGGGTAGATAGTCTAAATCCCGACGAGGGGTGGTAATAGGCGCAATATTTAGGGCTGCCAGAGTTTCCATACTGGTTCTTGTGGATTCAGAAAGGAAACTGAGGTTTTTTAAGTGAAAATGATGGGATAGCAGGTCTGGGAACTTGAATTTCAAGTATAGTGACTGAATTATGGTGAATTGAGATTCTTTTCAATTAAATTTGCAGTGAAAGCAAGTATTAAGAGGGTTTCTTGACGGGAAATTGGTAAATACCTGCTTTTAGGGACGAGCAATAGAATGCAGGTACACTAGGTGTGAATGGATGGCTCTAGGCGGTGTCGACTACAAAGTTTGAAATTGGTTGGAAGCTGGCAGCACAAGCTAGTTGACCTCGTCTTTAAGTTTGCATGGATGTAAAGGTTCGTAGAATAGAACGACGAAATTATTTGCTTTTGTTTTTTATACAAAGTCAACAATTTGGTGGGTTTGGGGATTTGGACAGGTGGCATCAGCAGGTGAATGATATGATGTTTTGTTGTTTAGTGGGAAGCAATATGCAGTTTTTATCGCACTGCTTATGGAGGGGAAGCGGTATTTGGGCTCATCTGCGCGATACCATGGGATGGGTGGCGCGTGGCGAGGGCACTGTTCACAAAACCGCTTTGCGATCGCACGCTAACGTTCGGTCGCGGAGGGCCGTGCGATATACACTACAGTCGTCGAATCTCAGAGGCTCGATTGGACAGCTATCGGGGAGGTAAGGTGACGGGGGTTTAATGAAGGCGCGGCCCGATATAATTAAAAGTTTTTTAATCATATTGGGAGCAGTTGGATTGGCCGGGAAAGTTATTAATTAACCACAGGGGTTAATTAATCCTTTTTTAATGTGGCTGGGAGGCGGGATTCTTAATTAGTTACAGATTAACTAATTAATCCCATTCACAAATTTATTATGGTTATATTTTAACTGAAGTGGCGGGATATTAAGATTTTGGGTTTTTTCATATTTACAGTAATATGGGAAAGGGTAGATTTTTATAGGGGAAATATATATTAATATCAATTAGTAGTTAATATGACCAAGTGAAGTAAGCGCTAAGTCTAAACATTTTCATGTATATATTAAAACTTAGGCTAAGTGAGAAATGAGGGTTTTTTATGGAAAATGTTTTAATTTCCCTAAGTAAAATAGGATTTTACTTAGGAAAAACTTTATCAAGGAAATGAATGATTTATGAAGGGATGTGATCTTTGATGAATGGGCTTAAGTACTTAGGCATTATAAATTATTGGGCCGAGGGTTCGGTCCCTCTAGAAGTCAGAGAAATGCTCTGAGCCCCTCTAATTTGATAGATACCTTGGCACTTAGGGGAAATTAGTGAAAATTTAGGGGAAATGAGTAGGGGAGTTAATTATTTTGATTTTGTTTGCTTGATATGTCTTTAATGTGTTGCATACCATTTTCCTTGTGATGAAAGTAAAATATTTACACATTTAAACTTATCATTCAACACACATTTATTCTGCAACCATCATCTACCTACCCTACCTGCTTAACCTAGCATTTTTACTTCTTTATTAGGGTGCACTTAGACTGGCAAACCCTTATCAAACTTTCTTTTCTTTTACATGGTAATGCCTATCTAACTCTGCACTTATTACATCCAAGGGCTCAAATTAAATTGTTGAGCTCCTTTTTTCACTCTACATATCTACTTATCTGCCAAGATTAAACTATTTGGTCAGATTTTAATTCTCTACTTCTAAAACATGAAATTGAAAATATGAACTAGTCAATCTTAAACTATTTGACTATTCATGAATTGTGGCATGAGTGACAAACTTTACACAATTGTTTATTATACAAAAAGTGAAAAAGTAGTGGCATTTAGACTTACACACTTTCCTGGTCTTTTCTTTTTGGTGGGGTTCATTTTCTTTCCTTTTTTGACCATCTTTTTATTCTTTTCACCCTTTGATTTTTCTTTTAGGGTATACCCTCTTACATTTTTTAAACTTTTCAATTTTTTCACAAATATGGAAAACCTTTGCAACAAGTAAAAGTATGAACATATTACATAGCTCATCAAGTCAATCATGATATATGACACCTATTGGTATAGGGGCATAACAGTGGCTCCACTTGGGGATGGCTTTCCCTGGTCGAAAGTCAAGAATAGTAGATTAGTGGCCTCTTTATAAATTTGACTATTTTCTACAATTTGCTTTTGCTTGTTGCTTTATTGTATGTATGACAATAATACTTCTGAAGATTAGGGCCTTCTCTTCGGGCTTCAACTCCAAAATGTTACTGTCCAATCAACACTTTGACATTACAAAGGATATAATATGTACATAAAGAACTTAGTAACATTAGTAAGTAGGATCAAAGTAATGCTTTAACATCCGACCATTAACTGGTCCTTCTTCTACTTCTATACCATCTAAGTTTTTAAGAAAATATGCATTGTTTCCCTTGAAAGCATAGATGATGTATGGTCCTTTGCACAGGAAGTCAAACTTCCAATGTTTCCCCTTATCCTCTCTTCTGGAATCCCATCTTAGCACTTTATCTCCAAGGTAAAAATCTTCTGCCTTGGTTCTTTTGTCAAATATCTTCTTAAGCTTCTCCTGCAACACTTGGGATCTTTGGTACACCTCCTCTCTGGTCTGCTGTAAATTGATAGTCTAATTTATCCTTCTTTGAATATCATTAGGTTCTACTTGAGCTTCTTGGAGTGATTTCATAACATGAACACCTAGTGATGAAGGAAATATAGCTTCCATGCCATATACTAACTCACAAGGACTGGTTCCAATGGATTTCTTGGTTGTAAGGTTGTCTGCCCACAATGCATTTATCAATTTTTTGTTCCAAGTTTTCTTGTTTTCCTCCAATAGTTTTTTGATGATATTAATTAGAATCTTGTTGGAGGATTCAGCCAGTTCGTTCCCTTGAGGGTAATAGGTTGTGGAATGGCCCAGTGTAATATGATACTTGTTATATAAACTGATCATTTTCTTCGACTTGAAAGTTGCAACATTATTAGTAATGATTTTAGTAGGGCAACCAAACCTGGACAATATATTGGTCTCTAAGAAACCTATGATCATTGTGTCATTAGCCTGTCTAGAGGGGATGACCTCTATCCATTTAGTAAAGTAGTCAGTGGCAATAAGTATCCATTTGTGTTGGCCTGAAGAGGGTGGATGGATTTCTCCAATGAAGTCAAGACCCCATTGTTGAAAAGGTTTCTCGGTGGAAATGGGTTTCAGGGGTAAAGGTAACAACTTTCTTTTGCCTTCAAAAATTTGACATTTATGGCAAGAAGTCACAAATTTCTTCACATCTGCAAACAAGGTTGGCCAATAGAATCCAGCCCTTAGGATCTTATCTGCAGTTGACTTCCAGTATAGATGCCCACCACAGTCTCCTGCATGAAATTCTTGGAGAGCCTTGTCAGCTTCATCTTTTAATAAACAATTCAATAAAATTCCTTCATGATTTTTCCAAAAAAGAGTATTATCTAAGATACAAAACTTTGAAGCTTTCATTTTTAAAAACCTATTCTTTGTTCTGGATAACCCTGGAGGAGCCTGCAGGTTTTTTAAAACATAAATTACATCAGCATACCAAGGTGAGTCTGAAAAGGCCTGGCTGATTTGTGGAGTCACCATCTCTTGTTCGTCATCCAGTTCATTTATATCCAGGGCTTGACAATTAGTTTCTGCCATGAGTTTTGCCAATCCCTATCCTTTTATCAATTTTGTAGGTTTTATCTCTATATCATACTCTAAGATGGTAGCAATCCATTTACCTCTTTTGCCCTCAATTCCATCCTGAGTCAGGATGTCTTTGACAACTGCATTAGGTACATAAGCTATCACATGAGAGTATAATATGTAGACTCTGAAGTCCTTAATGGCTTTTACAAGTGCAAAGGCTTGTTTCTCCATTATTTTGTATTTTAATGATGTATCTCTAAGGGCTTTACTAAAAAAGGCTATAGGTTTTTCAGATCCCTGATCATCCTTTTGTAATAAAACAGCTGCTATGGTGTGTTCTGATGCAAAAGAAAAAATGATGAAATCTCTATCAAATTGTGGACTAGTTAGGATCGGTGTTCTGGTTAAGGCCATTTTGATTTCTTCAAATGATTGCTTGGCCTCTACTGTCCATTTGATACTTGAATCCTTTTTAAGCATGTTATTTAGTAATCTAATGAGTTCTTCTAAGTTAGAAATGAATCTTCTTAAAAAAATTATCTTCCCTAGAAAAACTTGAAGTTTTTTAATACTTCTTGGATGAGGTATCTGTAGTATAGCTTCGATCCTAGAAGGGTCAATTCGAATGCCATCCTTGTATATGATGTGACCTAAAAGTTTACCTTCCTCTAGACCGAACAAGGACTTCTTTGGATTCAAGGAAATGCCATCTTTTCTGCATTTTAAAAAGACTTGTCTGAGATGGTCTAAGTGTTGTTGATCAGATTTAGAAAAAAATAATTAAATCATCCAGATATATAACAAGAAAATCATGAATTTCTTTGGCAAAGGCAATGTCCATTGCCCTTTGGAAGGTTGCTCCTGCGTTTTTTAGTCCAAATGGCATTTTTATGTACATAAAAGTGCCCCATGGTGTTGTAAAAGAATTTTTTTCTTGGTCATCAGGATGAACCAAAATCTGGTTATATCCTAAAAACCCATCTAAAAGTGAAATTCTAGAAGAATCCACTACCCTTTGCAAAATATGATGCATTTTGGGTAAAGGGTAGTTATCTTTAAGAGAGACCTTATTCACATTCCTCAGATCAACACATAACCTTATTTCCCCAGTCTTCTTTCTAGTAGGCACTAAGTTAGACACCCGCTCTGAAAATATAATAGGGGCAATAATCCCTGCTTCATACATGCATTTAAATGGTAATAGCATAGGGTTGATTCTTCTGAGTTTTTGTTTGAAGGGCTTTTGATTTTCTTCAGAGGTATAGTATGCTGGATAATGGAGGTGTCATATGACTTCAAATCCTTGTAATATGACTTCATACTAGAATTCCCTCATAAGCTCAACATACTTTAGCTTCTGATCAGGAGGTAAAGACTTCGACAATTTTATCATTTTTGGATTGTCCTCTGTACCTAAGTTGTATTCTTCAATATCTGCTTTTAATGGTGTCCATCTTTAGGTATCTCTTGGGGTTCCATAGGTCATCATTTGAATCAAAGAGGTCTTCTAGGGGAGTCAATCCTTTAGGAAAATGATTGTCTTTTAAGTTGATAACCTTTGTTTCTTCTTCAATTATCTCATCAAGGTCCATTTGTTTTAGGTCTTGAACTTCTTTTTGTGTGAATTTTGTGGGATGAAGCATATTTATTGAATATTCCTCAAAAATGTTTGTCTCTACCTCATCTATTTGATTAGAATTAATAACTGTATCAACATCTATGTAACTATTAGAAAACTCTTCATCTAAAGTTAAAAAGTTATTGATCTGCTCATCACTATCAAAGACCTGCCAGTTCTTCAGATTATCAGGGATGGCTAGTCTATGCCTAATTTCAGCAGTAAACTGATGATTAGGTTCGAAAGGTAATTTGCAGGTGCTAGCAAACATGGCCAGGTTGTGGGCTTGCAAGTTGTGTTTTCTAGGAATTGTAGCAAGCTGAGTTTCCAGAAAAGTATTAAGGATCTCTATGACTGTTCCTCTATAATATCCTAATCTAGGATCCCTAGTTAGATATTTCCCTTTAATCTGTTTGATTATTAATTATGAATCTCCTATGACAGATACTCTGATTGCTCCTAATCCTTTGACCAGTTTAAGACCCAACAAGAGAGCCTCATAATCTGCCATATTATTGGTGCACTTAAAATTTAATCTGTAGGCATGGCCTTCAGCATGATCATTTTCTAAATTTTACACCCAAACTCCTGCTCCTACCCCTAGTTTATTGATTGATCCATCAAATTCTAAATGCCAAAGAATTTCATGTTCATAATTGGTGTCAGGGGTGGTAGGAATTTGTTTAACAGTGGGATCTGGTTTTTCTTTGTTATTTGATATTTCCTTAATGTGAACACTTGATTTTTCTTTTTTAATTTATTTTGGTTCTGCTGCTAAAACTTCTAAAGTATTGGAAGGATTCGTTTCTGCATTGTAAAGAATGAATGAGCCCATATCAGAGTGCACTGAGTAGATGGGGAAATTTTGTGGTTTTTCCTAACTACTTACTACATATTTCATCAATGTTTCTCTGTATAGCTTCTTTGGTTGGCCAAAAACCGAGATAGTAGCATATGACATATCCAATTGAAGAGATCCCTGAAGCTTAGCACCCCAGGACCTGGACAATAACATGCCATATTTTGTTGGTATATCTGCTACCACTGTATCCATTAAAATTGTTTTTGCAGGGTATTGAACCAATGAGACACACAAGTCTTTTATTAATCCTAAACATCTCATCTGACTAGAATCAAAAGAAAAGAGATCTTTGTATGGTCTAGTGATGTCTAGGTCTAGTTTTTCCGTTACAAACTTGGGCATGAGGTTATGAGATGCCCTGGAGTCAAACATGGCATTGTGAAGAATCTTATCATGTATGTATAAGCTCACGTAGAAAGGAGGAATTCCTCCTTCTAATGGTTTTCCATTCACTTCTGGGCCAAAGATTAATTCAGGCTGGTCATCAAAAACATTAACTGAGTCTTCAGTTCCATTAATTTTCATTGATCTATTGATTTGAGTTCGGTAAGCATCATGTTTAGCTAATTTAGATAATGGGACAGCAATTTTTAGCTTACCTACTTCAATCTCCAGATTAAAGGGTTTTTCTGTTTGGGCCTTTGGATTTCGAACAACAGTATTTTCTCTGTTTTCTGTGTTTTTCTCCTTTTCAGGAGTGGAATCATGATTTGTTGGTTCTCCTAAATCAACTTCTAGAGGTTCTTCCACAGTTCCCTTGGAAGGAAGGGGAGTGGAGGGCTGTCTATTGTTTGGTTGATTATCAGAGACATCTTCAATTATTGGGTTAGAAGGATTATTGTTTGATCTAGAAAGAATATGTACAGGTGTGGTGACTGTCTTACCTTTTATGGGCTGTTTTGGAACCTTTTGTTTGTTTGCTTCAGGAACATCAATTCTCCTACTTCTTAAGTTGTATTGCTTATGCACCTCAAAGATGGTTGTGTCATATCCTTCCCTAAAGTCGAATGATTCACCTGACTGAGTTTGAAACTGCTTAAGAATGTGGGCCTCTTGATCTTCTTGGGTCAAGAAAACTTCTCCTTCATTACTGAGTCCCATCAGATTAATTTGAGTATCTTCTTCTGGTTCTTCAGAGTTGGAAGCTTCTACATAATTCTCCTGGAAAGGGGGTCTAATGTTTTGGTCTGGACCAGTCTTCCCAATGTTCTGGTTTTGATTTTTTCTGAAGTTAGGATTTCTCCCAATGTTGGTTAGTTGACCTTCCCAAGGAGCTTTCCTTTCAATTGTTTCCACTCTATCTCCTAGTCTATCCATCCCTTTAATTATAGCATCTAGCTTCTGTTCAAAGGGTTAGGATTCTTCCTTTAATGGTATTCTCCTTTGAATCCTAATCTTGGCTCTTTTAGACATCAAGTTGGCTTCAACACTGACTGCTATGCTTTGCATATCTTCCAAAGTACGAGGGGCTCGTTCCCTCAGCTGGAAAGCCATGTCAGAATCAAATCCATTTGGGAATTTGATTAAGGCTAAATCAGGTGGGGGTCTAAGATTTTGAGGGATGGCATTATAGACATTATTGAATCTAGTGCAATAATCCTGCACAGTTTCTTGTGTTCCTTTTTTTAGGTTTTCATACTCAGATAGAATCTGAAGAGGATCTTTCTTTTTCTCCTATCGGTTCAAGAATTGTCTATAGAGAGTTTCTACATTGTCTATATTGTTTGCTGCTAGAGCTCTGAAAAAGGTTCTAACTTCCCAATTAAACTCTGAACAAATATTCTCATTCGCACATCATCAGCATCTATGTCATAAATTTCAAAGTAATCAGTCATTTTCTTGGTGTGTTGATGGGCTGTATAGGTACCAGTACCATCAAATTGAGTGATATTACTTTGGTAATCCTGGGGCATGGCAACCAGGTTTGCTGGTAGTACCAGGGGGGCATATTTGTTTGCCATTGCTGTAGGTAACGAGGAAACAAGAGCTGGGGTTGGAATGACAGTGGGTGTTTGAGTTGTGGATGGATGGCTAGAAGGGGTGGTCTGATGTGGAGTGGTTTGAGGTTGAGATGAATGAGGAAATGGTGATGAGCTTGCAGAGGCAGAAGTGACTACAGAGGGATTAGGTGTTCCTTCAGTGGTAAGATCAGATTATAGTGAGTTCTGCAAATATCTGTCAACTGACAAATTGACAGCTTGAAGTTGTAATTCTTCGATGAACAATGGGTCTGGGATCAGGTCAATTAATTCAAAATCAGATGAAGTCCTAAACAAAGAGGTCTCAAAGTATTCATCAAAGGGTTGGTCTTCAAGGTAAATCCACCTAACAGGGCAAGATGTGGACCTGAAGGTGGGCCGAGAACTAGCAGAACTTTCTTGACTTTCTTGTCTCCTAAGAATTTTGGGGATTAGATTGGGGTTCTCAAACACTTGTGGTGGATTGGGATCAGGATTAGCTCTAGTGTAACGAGTCCTTTACAAACCCAGGTTTTAAGGTTTTGTTTTTTGTTTTTCTTAATTGGTATCAATAAACAACTTCTGTGATTTATTTAATATGCTTTAGATTTAGAATTTAAACTTTCTTAAAGATTTGTTATGATTGAGGAATTGGTTTCCCCAGTGGAGTCGCCACTATGTTATCACTCAGATTTTCCTTGAAGTTGTCATAAGAAGGAAAGGGGTCTGAGGTAACCACAAACCAGCTTTTAAGTACATAATCTAGCCAATCTGTACTCAGAGAGGGCTCTCTCTTTATGATTTAGCTTTGCTTTATAAGATATTAGGCTAGTTATGAAAGCTTGGGGTTTTCTATTGTGTTTGGTGGTGGAATTTAGGAGCGGATGGATAGAACAGAGTATCTCAGGCCATTGGGCTATGGAGTCAACTGCATATGGCTAAATTGTATTAAGATGATTCAAAAAAGGAGGACTTCATAGGGCAAGATAGCTAAACAAGGAACAAATGGTAACTTGAAAGGGTGAAATGGACTTAAAAGGGAAGAAGGGCAGTTAAGAATCCTTCAACATGTTTTAAGAAGAGGGAAATTGGGTGATCATTAATAAAAAGAAATTAAGAATTTCTTAATAAATGGCCACAGTGAATAAACTAATAAACAAGGAGCAATTAAGAATTCCCTGCCTATGATAGCTTAGAAGAAAACATTTAGAATAAAAACGATTTTAAAGACAGATTGCAATTAAGCACTTTCTGAAATATACTTTTTCGTTTTAATATTCAGATATGAAACACAAGTGAAATATTAAACCAGAAAACAATAACACATAAGATATAGAATACTTATTTGTCCGGTGTTTGACACATGAATCCTATAAAAGTCCTTTGCTTTATTTCTTCATCCAACCAGCCATACAAAAGTTGTTCAATAGATTTTCTTTTCCAAAATAATAAGTCTACAGAAATGTCTAAGAATCCACACTAAGTACTCTGAATGAGGGAGTATTTATACAAAGATTTACAATAAAATATCTCATAACTGAGAGAGATATAATCTAGGATGACTAACTAAATTTTACATAAAAGTAGAGACAGATGGTCTCAAAGATAGAAGCTAAAGGTGGACTGATGGTTTGTTGTCCCTGTTTTTGTGAATGAGCTGGAGGCAGGCCCTATGATGGAGCATCTTGCTATCTTCCTCGTAACCCTATGCTGGCTATTTGCTTTTTATCTTATTACTGATACTATTTGACTTGTTCTAATACTCTTTACCTACTTTATCCTTATTCACCTTATTTTACCAAAATTGACTATGGTAAATACTGAAAACTTACTTTTTTACCAAGGTAAATTATAAAATTTCTGTCATATCTGTCCACCAATCTTCCTTTGGTATTCTGGTCCTTTGTAGCTTCCTGAAGATTTCATCAGCCTCTGTGTATTTTACAAAATTAGGTTGCACTGGAAACAAATGTTTTATTTCATGTTCAACATAGAAAAGGTTCTCTAGACTGTCATAGAGAACTCTGCATGTAGGTAGTGCCTTGGGTGCAGATGCACTAGCTGATGAACTGGCCTAGTTATTTGCATAATGACCCAATTTGTTGACATAATCTTCATGCCTCATCAATTTATCATTAATCACCAGAGGACTGGGAAATCCTTTGCTCTATAAAATGCCAAGTTTTCTCATAAAATTATCAATGTCCTCTTGCATGTTCTTGTATTTCCTTTCGAAATTTTGCATCAAAGACCTTTTGGTCAATACCTTCTTGATTTCTAGGATAGTCCCAGTTCTATCCTCAATGTTCAGCTCTTCTAGCTGGTACTTATTTCTGTTGTCCAAAAAAACTATTAGCCTGATGGCTTCCTCAGGCTTCCCTCCCAGCTCTTCCTTAGTTTTCTGAATCTCTTGAAGAGCCACTTTCACCAGGTCAATCTATTCAAAAATAATTTGTATGGATGACCAAGCATCATTTATTGATTGAGTAATGTTGGTCCATAAAATTTTCCTAATGTCTGTTAAGGGCTTTTCAAAGGTGAGGTCCTTCTCTAGTGTTTTCACCTGCTGAGCTAAGCCTTTATTCTTCCTCACTTCTTCAGCAAAATTAATCTTTGAAACATCATATTTCTGCTCTAAGGTGACAAATTTTTCTTTTACCTTTTGGAGTTCAGAAACTTGGAGTTTCATCTCCTCCATTGACTTGATTAATTCCTCTGTACTCAAACCTGAAGTTCCTAGTTGTGATGTTCCTGAGCTTGTACCTGTAATTGTTTCTGTTGTGGCCAAAGGGACATTGGGTGCCAGAGCTATTGCAAGTGTTGAAGGGACTACCGTGGAGACCACTGGTATCACATTTTGAGGCTGAGAGGTCGACTCACTCTACCTGCTTTTCAATGACTTTTCTAATTCCTGCACAGTCTCCTTCAACTGTTCATTTAACTTGAGGACTAAATCCATAAGCTCTTCTTCGGACTTCTTTTGAATGACTTCAGCGGTTTGTGGATGCCTTGATGGAGGTAACTATAACTGCTTTCTCAAGGCAACTATGTCTTCATCTTTCTTCTTTATCAAAGCGTCTGCAGCTTTTACATCCTTTGGGTTATGTCCCAATCCAATAACCAACTCCTCTAGTGATTTGATTCTATTGTCTTTAGCCTGTGAGGAAGCTCTTTCTAGCTGTAGTTGAACAGTTGTGTTACTTAATGAATTTTCCAATCTTTGGGCCATCATAGCTTTGCTTGTCAAGGTGGAATACACGATATCCTCTGTATGCTTATTTAATTCAATCTGATCTGGGGGGTGAATGTCCTTGGCCATGACCTCAAAATCATTTTTGAGGTAATTTGCAATTGACTGAGGCTGTTGTACTTTGGGCTTGAAAAAGCTCATCTACATCTTACCTTCCTTGATGTCATAAGCTGACATCAACCTATTCTAATTGGTGGGAGCCATCTTTAAATACTGATTGTAGACCTGGACCCTTAGTGGTTCATTTCTGGCTTTTATTTCTTTGAACTTCTCTTTAATGTCTAAGTTCTTATTACCTGAAGGCCTGAAGGATGATACTTCAGCACTTTGTTGTCTCTCCAGCCTGTGTCTTTGTGAGCTAGAAGGTGTCCCACCTGCTGGGAAAGTATGCTGACTGTCTACACCTTCTTTTCTTCGACTCTCTGTAGTTTCTTCAAAAAATTCCTCCTCTGAATGAGGGTTTAGCCGGTGCCTCTTAGCACCAGGCTGGTCTGATGGACCACTGGCAGGGGTAGCTACTTCCCTGTCTCTCTTTGAGCTCTTTTCCTCATTCATAGGAGTCTACAAAATTGGAGGGTCTCCCATGTTGGCTTGAGTTGGGTGGGCCTGTGTTTGAGCCTGCTCCTGAGAGGTTTGAGGTTGCTTTGACATGGTTGATTGTTTTGTTGCTGGAGTGCTGGTCTCTTTTTCTCTTCCCTGTGATGTCTCTGCAAGTGGTGCACTGGTCTCTTATGAGTGCCTTTGTGAGGTATCAGCTGTTGAGGCACTAGTCCCTAATGTTGGATTCTGAGAAGTCTCAAATTGCACCTGTCCAAAAGAATCCAGGTCAAATGTCTTTTCCAGATCTTTCATTACATTTTCTACATTGACCTGATCACTATCCATTTCTACTAGGGTCCCTTCCCTCCATTCATCCATGTTAGCATATTGCTCAATCTCTGGAATTCTGTGATGAAAATATGGTGATAGTCTATTTTTCATTCTTCTATCACAGATGAAATTGTGGGGGTCATATGGAGTCCAACTAAAACTTTTGTTTAATTTTGTGTAGTCTTCTAGGATTTGTTCTGCTACTTTCCATGCTTCCCTACTGTTGCAAACAAATGGGCCTAAGTGATCCTTGATCCTCAGTTGTGCTTTCTTCTTTGCCTTAGTAAAATGAATCAAATCCGAGTTTATCATCTGTCTATAAGACTCCAATGCAAACAACCTCATTGGAACATATTTAAGTAGCTTGAATAGGGAAAGCTCACACCCATATACCATGATTTCTGTGTGATTCTGGTACAAGTACCAGTCACCTACTCTGTATTGTTTTCATAGCTAAAGGATCCTTTTGATTTCATCATTAATCCTAGGAGGAGGATTTCCTGTCAGCAAGGTGGTCGCTGGGTGGACAAACTGGTCAATGAACTCATTATATGAATAAGGGCAAGCAAAAGATTCATGGAAGATAGAAGTCCAAAAGATGACAGACCTTGGATCACCCTTTGTATCAAGTTTCTTGACATAAAATTCGAATTTGTTAGATTGATAGTAGAGGATGAGGTGATATATGAAGGTGGAATACTTGAAAACCCTTTCATTCTCCAGCCTCATGAACTGGTCATGGATTTTCTCAACAATGAATGAAGCATAATCGTACTTGACAACAGGGGGTTGTCCAGGGGTATAGATAGACATCAACACTAGGGTCAATTCATCTACATACTCACTAGTGTTGAATCCCATGATTGCAGATATCATATCAACTAGGATTTTGCATGTATCTTTGAAGAAAACTGACATATAAGGAGGGGGATCTTTAGGTTGATGCTCTTTTAATATGAAAGTCTGGCAGAGGCAATTGAGTTCAGATTGGGATAATTTAGTTGATTTCTCAAGTAAATTTCCAAGGTAAATGGGGGTGAGGGCTTGACTAGGATGAAATTGCAGCATCTCATTGATTCAGTCAGCGGTTATTGTGAAGAGGACTGTTTCGTTGGGAGACATCACTGCTCTAAGGTTGGGGTCGTAATTTGCATGGCACTGATGGATTATGTCAGGGAAAACGTGCACAGAGGGGAGAAAATACATTGGAAGATTGGATTCCCACAGTCTTATGGGATCATTGCCATTCAAGTGATTATCTCGGCATTGGCAGAACACTTTTAGATGGTCTTTATCAGTGATTAGGTCTTTTATTTGAAATTCCTTATCTACCAGGGGTAGATAGTCTAAATCCCGATGAGGGGTGGTAATGGGTGCAATATTTAGGGTTGTCGGAGTTTCCATACTGGTTCTTGTGGATTCAGAAAGGAAATTGAGGTTTTTTAAGTGAAAATGATGGAATAGCAGGTCTGGGAACTTGAATTTCAAGTATAGTGACTGAATTATGGTGAATTGGGATTCTTTTCAATTAAATTTGCAGTGACAGCAAGTATTCAGAGGGTTTCTTGATGGGAAATTGGTAAATACCTGCTTTTAGGGACGAGAAATAGAATGTAGGTACACTGGGTGTGAATAGATGACTCTGGGCGGCATCGACTGCAAAGTTTGAAATTCGTTGGGGGCTGGGAGCACAAGCTGGTTGACCTCGTCGTTAAGTTTCCATGGATGTACAAGTTCACAGAATAGAACGACGAAATGATTTTCTTTTTTTTATATACAAAGTTAAGAATTTGGCGGGTTTGGGGATTTGGACGGGTGGCATCAGCGGGCGAATGATATGATGTTTTGTCATTTAGTGGGAAGTGGTAAGCAGTTTTTATTACACCGCTTATGGAGGGGAGGCGGTATTTGGGCTCATTCGTGTGATACCATAGGATGGGTGACGTGTGGCGAGGGCACTATTCACAAAATCGTTTCGTGGTCGCACGCTAATGTTCAGTCGCGGAGGGCCATGTGATATACACGACAGTCATCGGATCTCAGAGGCTTGATCAGACAGCTATCAGGGAGGTAAGGTGACGGGGGTTTAATGAAGGCGCGGCCCGATATAATTAAGAGTTTTTTAATCATATCGGGAGCAGCAGGATTGGCCGGGAAAGTTATTAATTTACCATGGGGGTTAATTAATCTTTTTTTAATGTGGCTAGGAGTCGGGGTTCTTAATTAGTTACAGATTAACTAATTAATCCCATTCACAAATGTATTATGGTTATATTTCAACCAAAGGGGCGGGATATTAAGATTTTGGGGTTTTTCATATTTATAGTAATATGGGAATGGGTAGATTTTTATAAGGGAAATATATATTAATATCAATTAGTAGTTAATATGACCAAGTGAAGTAAGCGCTAAGTCTAAACATTTTCATGTATATATTAAAACTTAGGCAAAGTGAGAAATGAGGGTTTTTTATGGAAAATGTTTTAATTTCCCTAAGTAAAATAGGATTTTACTTAAGAAAAACTTTATCAAGGGAATGAATGATTTATGAAAGGGTGTGATCTTTGATGAATGCGCTTAAGTACTTAGGCATTATAAATTATTGGGCCAAGGGTCCGATCCCTTCAGAAGTCAGAGAAACGCTCTGAGCCCCTCTAATTTGATAGATAACTTGGCACTTAGGGGAAATTAGTGAAAATTTAGGGGAAATGAGTAGGGGAGTTAATTGTTTTGATTTTTCTTACTTGATATGTCTTTCATGTGTTGCATGCCATTTGCCTTGTGATGAAAGTAAAATATTTACACATTTAAACTTATCATTTAGCACACATTTATTCTGCAACCATCATCTACCTACCCTACCTACTTAACCTAGAATTTTTACTTCTTTATTAGGGTGCACTTAGACTGGCAAACCCTTATCAAACTTTCTTTTCTTTTATATGGTAATGCCTATCTAAATCTACACTTATTACATCTAAGGGCTCAGATTAAACTGTTGAGCTCCTTTTTTCACTCTACATATCTACTTATCTGCCAAGATTAAACTGTTTGGTCAGATTTTTATTCTCTACTTCTAAAATATGAAATTGAAAATATGAACTAGTCAAGCTT
Source organism: Pinus tabuliformis (assembly GCA_031772625.1). Taxonomy (NCBI): domain Eukaryota; kingdom Viridiplantae; phylum Streptophyta; class Pinopsida; order Pinales; family Pinaceae; genus Pinus; species Pinus tabuliformis. The sequence continues at coordinate 887,763,527 of CM062818.1, forward strand.
AAACTATTTGACTATTCATGAATTGTGGCATGAGTGACAAACTGCACACAATTGTTTATTATACAAAAAGTGAAAAGGTAGTGGTATTTAGACTTGCACACTTTCCTAGTCTTTTATTTTCGGTGGGGTTCATTTTCTTTCCTTTTTTGACCATATTTTTATTCTTTTCACCCTTTGATTTTTCTTTTAGGGTATACCCTCTTTACATTTTTTAAACTTTTCAATTTTTTCACAAATATGGAAAACCTTTGCAACAAGTAAAGGTATGAACATATTACATAGCTTATCAAGTCAATCATGATATATGACACCTATTGGTATAGGGGCATAACACCTTCATATCGGCATCCATCCTTCGAATTCCACCCTTCTTTTCCTGAAGCAAAGTGATAACGTTAAAATCCCCTCCCAAGATCCATAACTCCTCCTCATCTAGTCTTTTTGGTTTTCCTAGATTGTCAAGGAAAACTTTTTTCCCCTAGAATGTGAGGCCCGTATACCCCCTTCAACATAGCCCAATGTCTGGACCCAATTTGTCGGTACTTTCCTAATAGGATCCTTGGAAAGCTCACCCATTCATAAAATATCACCTACATCGAGTTCCAAAGGATAGCCAATACCCCCGAGCTCCAATTGGAATGCTATGCTACCACCTCATATTGCAGTTTCATGCTTTTTACAAGTTCTTTCAGTTGGCTTTCTAAAATTTTTGTCTCTTGAATGTTCATTATACTCAAGTGGTCCTTGTGAATCCTATCTTTCAGGTACCTTTGATTTCCCATGCTATTGAGGCCTTGAACATTCCAGGATGTAATCATCATTGGGAAGGTTTATTAAGGTGGTGGAACACCGCTAGTAACGATACCACCTTTCCAAAATTTACCAACATATCTCCCACCATCTATATGGATTCTTGTAGGTTTTTGCGACCTCTTTTCTTCCCGCCTTTCGCTATTATGGTTGGTTCTGTCCCCTGCCTTAGTTGTGAGCCCAGATGAAATGGTGGATCTGAGGTTAGCGGACCCTACTTAGCTTTAAAATTATGGAAGGCTTCCCGATATAGTTGTTTTTGTTCTTCGAGGATGAATCTCTCGTCTAAATGCTTCCATTCATTCAGTAACCTTCTCATCACCTGTTCCTATGTGCTCAATTCCTATTTCACTCCATCTATTTCCATATTTTCATGATCCTCCTGCAATGTTGGGGCTTCTTTCTCTTGGGGTTCGTCTTCCGCTTTCCTTTTAGGTTTTTGTCCATTTTTTTACCATTTCTAGGGGTTCTCCAGTTTTACTGTGTCCCTAGATTCATTTACACTCTCCTCTTCCTCCTATGTCAAAACCTCGAATTGATTTCTCTAGCTCGATCCTTTCTTTGGTTGTTGTTTAGTCGAGTTAGTTGGGGTTTCGCGTTCCTTTTCTTCTTTTGAACCTCTTGAAACCCTTCCTTATACTCCTTCCCTTTACCATTGCCTTTAGCTTCTGGCTAGTCCACCATTTCACTTTGGTTTAGAGGGCATGCTTTGTACAAATATCTATACTCATAAAATTGCCTGCATTGAAAGGGAATATGTTCGTAATCCAGGGTTTGTTGCCATACCTCGTATTGATATTCCAGCTCTATAAACTCCGACAATGGTTCTGTTATGTTCATGTAAACACAGATTCGTGCGTAGGAGGTGTATCTTCCTCTTTTGGTAGTGTCTGCCACTTTCACAAAACTCCCTATTGAGTTTCATATACCTTCTAGTATCTCTGGATCCCAAAAATCCATCAGAAGTCCAAACAATCTGATGCACACTGGGGCGGCCATTAGTTTCTCCTGATCAGGGTTATAGCATTCCTCCCAGTGCCTCATGAAGAGTCCTACATTGTAATAGAAATATGGGTCATTCTCAAAGATTCGTTCCTTGTCTTCGAGGTTGGTGAAGATCACTGTAAAGAACCCTCGAGCCCCCAAATTCATATATATATGTCCTTTTAGCTACCATTTTTGTTGTATCCATTTCACAAGTTCTTTATCTTAAGGCCATTCCCTAATAAAATTGCAAATTAAGGTATGGTCCTTTATATACTTCTGGTATGTATCTAATTTGCAAATTAAGGCATGGTCCTTCATATACTTCTAGTATGTATCTAATTTGTTCTTCGGTATTACATACCTCGGTTTCTTAATGGATTTGGGCATGCATTTTCCTCTGAATCTGTTCTACCATTCAACCCCTAATTCTAGCATTCCATTGACTCCACTAGTTTCATCACTGCTTCTCGTTGCTGTTGCGCCTTGTGCGCTTGTTTCTCCCGTTGTTACATTTTTGTAGGAGGGGACCTCCCCCCCCCCCCATGTGAATGCTCATCCCTGCCGTCAGAGCCTATAGGGGTCGCGTCAATCCTACCTAGGTCAGAAGGAATTCAAAATGTTTGCAGGGTTTGCAGCAACCCTAACCATGCTCATTCGTTTCGCTTTACCATATTCTAGATAATATTTAACTTTAATTTATTTTTTATAATTTGAATTGTAATATAATTTTAATTAATTAATTTTATAATTGTAGTTAGATTGTATATTTAATTAATATAATAATTGTAATTAATTAATTTTAATTGTTTATTTAATTTATTTTAGACTAGGATTTTTAATTAAATTGCCTAATTTTCGCCCATGCATGCATTTTTCTAGAATTGTAACAGTTTTGACACTTCAACTTTGGAGGCTCATAAGTTGACTTTTACTTGTCTAAATGAGGTCGAGGATGGCTCGTTAGAAAGATAAAATCATGGAGAATATTTCTAAAGTGGTTGCATTACCAGATTTGGTTATTAACTTAGCCTAAAATTAGCATAAAATTAAGCTTTGAATTTGCAATCAAAACTAATTTTCTAAGTTTTGTTTTTTGCATTTTGATTTGCCCAAAGCTTCTGTTGATCACACATCCATTTGATTATGTCATATTTTACCAAAAAGATCTTACAGGGATCAATGGGAAGCTCTGATTTTTTTTTTTTGTTTATTTATTTGAATTTTGATTGGAGAAGTTTGTTTTCCCAGATTTTGTAATTCTGATTTTGATTTGCAATTTAAATTATTTTTGATTGGTTTTTGGCAAGAGATAAGTTGAGGAGATGAAGAAAAGAATATATGGAGCAATGGAAAGAGACCAACAAAGAGAATAATGGAAAATTTAGATCTTTAATTGAATATTTGGAGAACCACTCCTAACAGCGCTCATATTTTATATTTTTGTAAATTATTAAATAACAATCTTGAGAATGAAGAAAGGGTTCCTCTTCTCTGCGACTAGAGGCTCTAAAATCAATATTGTAATAGGATATTATAGTTGTAGGTGATGGGAAAACTTCAAATCTTAGGTTTGGGGAAAATTTTGTGATTTTTCTTGTTGTGTATTTGCACTATTACAATGTACTGTGAATTGAATTATGGAGAGACAGAGTATTTTTAGTTCTGAAAGAGAAGGTTGTTTAGCACTATTGTTAGAAATTTCTCCAAGGAGTTAAGGCTACTCAAGGACTGCAGATTCTTGTAATGATATTTTGGTATGCTTTTAATTAATTTTGATTTCATGTGCACTATTGTCTGGGATGTAAATTAATCATTTTGTTATCAGAATTTCTGCAATTGATTTTAATTCTTGTTCTAAATAGTGTATGACATTCTAATATTGAGCGCTACTATTGTATCGATTTTTTTATGCTATTGAAGTTTTGTAAGAGCTATCTCTGAGGAACATAACAGAATTAGAGTTAATATGAATTCATCGAGATAGGAATTTATTGGGCAGTAACTTTTTGTTGTTTAAATACAATCCCATTTTGTTTTCTCTTTCATTAATTGAATGAACTACTTCTTTAATTAATGAAAATTATATAATGGATTCAATCATATAAACAATCCTCTTCCCCTGATTAGCTAGTTCATCTACTCTTGAATTGAGAGAAGGTTATCCTATTCCAATTCAAGATAGGATTAGATTTGTGTTTTCATATGATCATAAATATGCAGTAGACTTAATTCTACATTCTAGAAGTCCCCTCATACAGGGGAAAACCTTAGTTTCGGTTTGGCTAAGTTGTAGATTCAGCTTAAGGATCACTTTCTTGCATGAGCTCTACTAGAGGGCGGATCTGATTTCTCTTTTTCTATTGGAAAGTAATAAACATACTATAAGCCAGCAGAGAGAGAGAGGGTAACTAGACCCAATTGGACCAGTCAAAATCACTACACCAAACAAATAAGAGCTTAGTTGGGGCTCTGACCAGGTGGTCTCCCTTACATGTTGATAAGGCCAATTTTGACCATCAACATTTTTGGCACTAAAAGGAGGGCCACAGTAAATTTTTTCTTTGAAGTTTTTGTGCTTTAAGATTTTATATTATTACTATGGATCCATTTAAAATACCTCCTTAGAGTTTCTTTATTGGACCTCACCCAACTACTACTCCGATAAAGGCAGTTCAGACCCTGTCTAACGTAAATTATAATGGTGTGTCATCAGCTTTTAATCATCTACTTCAATATATTTTAAGTTGCAATAATTTGAATATTGATGAAGATATTATTTGAAGGATCTTCACTCTTACTTTGACGGGTAAAGCCAAAGACTAGTGCTTATCTCTTCCAGTTGCCTCCATACGTAGTTGGGATGAATTTTCGAAGATTTTCCTTCACGAATTTCAGGAATGTGATTATGAACAGGGGTGTGATTAGTTAGAAGAATTATGTAGGATGAGAGGTGAGACTTTGGATCATTTTTACATTAGATTTAAATTAACTTTAATGCAATTTCAGTCCAAAGATTTGCCTCCTCAATTTCAATTAATTGGATGGTTACGACATTTAGTGTCTTTGTCCTGTGATAATTATGAAGAACTAGACATCATATCCATTATTGATAAAGAATCAATTACTCAAAATGACAACATTGATCCTTCACAAAATGAAATTGCAAATATTCTTAATCAACAAACATAAATTGTTGTTGCTCAAATAAATGATTCTTATGCCAGAATTTCTCCAAATTTTCATGATGTTGATGACGTAGGAATTCGACAAGATGCACAATTCATTAGCAGCAATCATCATCAAATAAATCAGCAACAATTAAATCATCCAAAGAATGTTAGCAACGCACAAACTGTTGCAATTAATTTAGAATCCTCTTCTGTTGATAATAAATTGCAAGTTATGGAGCAACTTAGCAACAATTTGCATATCTATCAAATGCACAAAAAATCTATTTTTTACGAAGAAATTGATCAGCAGTTTGAAGTTTGCAATGACTCAAATGTAGAAGAATCTGAAAATGAGCAATCTTTTATAAACAGATAAGCTTTCAGGTATCTATCTTTAACCTCTTATTTATGTCTCTATCCTAATCTTTTCAATAATGATGATTTAATTGTTAATCAATTAATAGTGCCCCTGGACACAAATTTAATTTTAAAAAACAAAGGAGTTGTTACTAATTTATTTGATATTGAATCATCGTCTATTTCTGATTTTGATAGAGAAATTTTAATTAATAATATTTACAATGATCCTGGAGATTTTTCTTATCTTGCATATGGTCTTCTACCTGGTTCTGATTTATTTCATTCTAAGGAATAGAAAACTAATGAAGTAATTTATAATGAAGACTTAAAGACTGAAAATGTTGAGCCTCTTTTCTCTTCAAAAATGATTTTGTTTGACTCTCATATTCCCAATTCCTTAAGAAAATCTATTTTTGAAGATGAAAAGAACACTAATCAAGAAACTATTTCAGTCCAAGCTCAATCATTCAATTATCATAGTGATTTCAGTAGTCGTGAATCCATTCCAATTTATGATTCATACAACGATGAAATAGTATTTTTAAATCATAATCTTGAAATTTTCTCATCCTTGCAAGTGAATGCAAACAATGATTTTAACTTCATAATTTTTGTTGACACTTGTGGGAAGGAAAATTTTGCAAATGAATCACAACCATGTTGTACCATTATTTGTAACATTAATGTAAATTGAATTAATTCATTTTTCTTAGTTTGAATTAATGTATCTTTCAAATTTCATTTTTAAATTTCTGAGCACATTGTACTGGCACTTTGAGAATTCAAACTCTAGACACTCGTCAGGTGCATTAATAAGATTGTATGAAAATCAATTTTAGAATTTCAAGCATGAACATTGGCTACTTCTTATTTTGAAATTTTATATGATAATCATGTTTGTTAAATTTATTTTGGACTTTCAAATAAGTTCTTCACAAATTCTGGCACTTGAGAGTGCATCATTACATTTTGGCCAGTAATGTAACACTTCTAGAAATATTCTAGATGTTCATTCATGCTTTATTGGTTCATGTGGAACATGTCTGGAAGTTCCAGTTCTGGAGGTTATTTCTGACTTTGTCAGTTTTTAATGGGCTTCAATATTTGAAAATATATCATTCAAGCATGGCCTAATGTTTCCTCTTCCTTTGAACATCTTCCAATCATTCATTGAAATACATCTTGATTTTTACAATCCTGTAGGCATATGGTTGGAAGAATTTCAAGGTATGATTTTTGTAAATAAATTTATTTTGCCAAATTTTGATGTAAATAGTAGGTTGAGTTTTCCTTTTAATAATTTAGCTGCAGTTTTATTTTTGCTAATTTTTTACATTTTCATTAGTGCAGAAATAAAACTAAGAGAATGGCTTCACTGGAAGTATGAGTATACTTAGTCATATGCTTTCTCAGTCAGTTAGATTAGGAATAGAATTAGTTTAGTTATATTTCTCTTTCTTGTTTTTATTTATTTCAATATTGTTGATTTTTAATAAACAGGTAATGAATCCCAAACATTTACCTTAATATTCACTGGATTTTTGGTAAAGAGTGGCTCAGAGCATATTTACCATCTTGTATTTTCATATCATTTTCATGCTTATGGTGCACTTGTTTATCTTGCTCCTTTACAGCTAGGCACTTTTGAAATAATAATTTCTCAAGTAGTGCTAAGTGATATCATTCACCACTCTTTCTCTTCCACCACTTTTGTTCTTCAATATGAAGTTGATATAAATTAATGGCTCATTACTTAGTATTTAATTTAGATTGAATAATGAGATGATTTTGAACATATGCAAAATTGAAGATAATACACAGGAGAATGTCGAGATCTACAAGGTAAACTCACAATTAGACTCTTTCAGGTATGCATAGGCATGTTCATCTCCATCTGTTGTTAATTTCTCTTTTTCATAGTTTATTTCTTATTCATGTTTTGCTTCTTTTTCCAGGTCTTCATTAGCTTGGTTTGGAGACTTAATTTTTACAGGCAAATTTAATTAGCTTTAGAATAAAGCAAGCAATCAGCCCTTTCCATACCATTAACATGTCCAGGGAAATATTTTCTTTCTCATCAGAGTTTTGGTATTTTGTATTTGTGCTTATGTTCATATTTCTTTTCTTTGCAAATTTTCGAGATTAGTCAAGATTCATATTTCGCTTTGCAGTTGAAATTGAATGCTTGGCTTCTTCTTGTTTAGATTTTTCACGGGCTTGTAGCTTTCTACATTTCAAATATTTAATCAAAGGGCCTACAAGCAAAGGAAAATTGCAAAATCTTGTAGCAAATACTCTTGTCCATGATATTACCTTTGCTTCTTCTGAATCGTTCATTTGTTGAGTTGAGTCAAATCATTGCATCACACTTGTTCATCTTGTTACCCCTTTAGTCACATTTCCTTCTCCCGAGATTATTCAGAGCCTTTATTTTATAAATCTCAGAATCTCAAACTCCTTTTCTCGGAAGTTTATTTTACATATAATACGATGTTTCTCTTTTGATATTTCCATTTCCCTCTATATTGAGCCTCTTAATTTCTCGAATTAGTGAGATATCAGACGAATGTAATCTTATTTTACTTTCATCAATTCACCCATTATTTGACAATTTGACTCATCACTATGTTCACATGGAGTATTCTTTGATTATCTTTGTATCTTCAGGTTGAATTTCATGTTACTCGAGTATTCGAGATCTTGGATGCATTTTTAATTACAATATCATCAAACCCCAAGCATTCATTTCTCGAGATGACTTTGTGACTTTAGGTATATCTATTTTTCATGGTGTGTGCACATGTATCTTATCGTTATGTCTTCATTGGACATACTTCCTCACATGTATAGTTGGGCCTTTTTTTACTCTTCACGATAGTATTCCTCGTTAATGAAAAGTTCATCACCTACGGCTTACTCGTATTTTGGTCTTTATTCTGCTATTGGATGCCCATCTCTTTTTCTTTTGTCATATAACATGCATCCTTTTAGCTTTTCAAGGCATTCTTGAGCAACCACTATGGTAACGCAACAGTTGGTAAAGAAATTTGGAACACGCAAAGGCAATGGATTATGGTAAATTTATGTTTGAATCCTCGTGGTTTTTGTTAGTGTGAAAATTCCTGGAAGGTGTACCAAAAACCCTCGCTTAAGTCACTAAGTGACAAGACAAGTGACCCTAACAACGAGTTGATGGTTGTTGTCATTCTAGATCTGCAATACAAATGGAAAATCTACAGTAAAAGAAAACAGGATATAAAACAAATAGTAGCAGAATAATGTATCTAGAATAATAACCCAATTGGAAAGACAATTTTAAATGAATAAATCTTTACTGATAACACCTAGTGAAGGAGATCTACAAATTGGTTTGTAAGTCCCCCTCCATGGGATGGGTCCTTTGATATCCTTGATGCTTCAGAAATAGAATTCCCTCTCTCAATCGTGTGAAAAACCCAAACAAAGTGAAGAACTCAAATGGGAGCTCAAGAAAATGATGATAATGTTGACGATGATAATGATCATGGTGAAGAATGAATGAAAAACCCTCCTTTATATAGCAAAGTATGGAGTTAATCTCGAAAATGGAGAATAATAAAATATTATTGACCAAATTCAGATCTAACTACTTGGAATACTTTATTATATTTATTGGAGAGAGAAAAGGAATTTAAAATGGTTAAATTCCTTTATTTAGAAATAATTAACAAATAAAATTATTTATTAACTATTTCACGAGAAACAAGAAAGGTGTGAAATCAAAATAATTATTAAATAGTGATTTAATAATTATTCTAATAACATAAATAAGGAAATTCAAATAAATAATGATTTATTTAAATATTCCTAAGAGATTTTGTCAATTGTGACAATGAATAATTATTAAATAATGATTTAATAATAATTCCTAGAGAAAATTAAATAAATAATGATTTATCTAATTATTCTCATGGGGTTTTCTTATTTAAATCATAAAATAATTTAATAAAAGCAGTTTACTAAATTATTTTCCACAATGAAAGTGATTTTATTATGGTAAAATTAAATCCACATGGTGTATTTCAATCCACCTAGTTATAAATGGCTAGGTGATCATTTTTTGGTGATAACGGATTGCCCCCACACGTATGAGTGTTAGGATCAAATCGTATGACTGAAATACGTTGTAGATTACACTTCTACAAGACACCAAATGGGGAGTCAGAGAGAGAGAGAGATCTGAAGCAAGTTAAAGGTGGACAAATAATGGAGGGGGCGAGACCTACAATACTGATAGAAGTCTCCTTTTATGTGGTAGTACATGATCTCAAATGAGGCGGGGGAGTGATACCCATACTCACTGAGATAACTGAGTACAAAGAATAATGGTGAGCCCGGGAATGTGGGATTGAGCTACAAAGTACATGGTAGATGATACATGATACACTGGCATCAATAGGCCATAAAATAATACAATGGATCCCATATACATAATGTGCTTGGAAAAACATAGGTCAAGATTGAATACAATAACATATTAGTACATGAGATACAATGCCCCTCAAACTGACATGGGAAGGGGGGATGTCAACCGAAGAAGCCTTGTTGAACAGGGAAGGGGTCTGAAGATCTGAATGGATCATATGCATGTTATGGGCACTGCAAGCGGCGGAAACCAAACCCATCAAATCTACGAAACTACATCAGAGGCTGGATCAACATATGTGGTCATCCAGGCATGTGGGGGGCTACCTGAAGGGCCACCCCCTCATGAGGTCTGAAACATCTCACACTCACCCGGGAATCACTAGGACTATCGTATGGATCACCGAACCATTAAGCGTACGAATCTCAATCATGCAATAAGGATTGATGTCGACCACGTGAGAAATAGCCAACTCAAAGGGAAATAATGAGTCCCTGTGCCTAATGCAAGGCACAGAAAAAATATGGAAGTTGGAACCAAGGTACACCACCCTCTAGACTACTCTTCTAGAATAAATGTGCTGAGGTCGACAGAAGAGAGCCCGCCAGAGTTAAGGCAATGAGGAATCCTTAACAAAGGCACGAGGGAATATAACAAAGTGACTGATGGACTAACACCAGGGATGATGATGGAAGGAAACATGATGGATGGTGGACTGACGACTTCCCTTGTCAGAGCATAATAAAAATGGTTGACTTAGTAATGACTGACTCAAATCTAGAGAGGATGGTCGATGACTCAAACGGGGATTCATAAAAGACAAAGCAGAAGGACTGGAGGCCAAATATAAGTATAATGGAAGAAATGTCGCATGACAACGAATGAAACATTGTAATGGGATGCAATGTGGACTCGAAACAGACTCCATAAGTACAACGGTGACACATCTGAGATGCTCTGAACAAGGGTGACTCAATGTTACTACCACATGGGGGAGGCCCAGTGGGGACCATAAAAACATGAGTAAATGATGGTTACTCATGATGAAAATTGACACGAAAGTCAACCAATACAAAGGTAAAGTGGTACCAGAGAACAGGTGGCTCGAATGAAGATATTTGATTTTAAAGGGCAACGAAGTGAAACTTCATGGAAAAATGGCTTCCAGGTGAAGTGTCAAATTACTATAAAAAAAAGAGACCCATTATAAAACTCGATGAAATATTTCCAATGGTGTTGATGCTTCATCAAATGGAGCAACAGTTTGATCACAGTGGACGAAGGAAAATACTATCGTTTTTCCTATAAAAGGGCTTCTTGCCTCTAAATTCAATTCATTTGCATAGTGAGCTGTGAAGAATTGGTAAAGGAGGAGAAGGCCCTAAATCTTGTGGAGATTGTGGCGAACAAACCAACCATCAGAATCAAGATTTGCGAGTTGGAGGTAGGTGGCCTAACCATACTAATCAATTTCAGTGGTTTAGATTTTCAAATTAGGTCCTCAGTTTTTGCTAGGAGACCCCTGTCGTCCCTTACAGTTGTAGTGCACTATTTGGGGCCAAATTTGTGCTCCAGAGCGCAGAAATAGGGCCCAAAAGTGCACTCAGTGCAGTTTTTGAGGCAAAAATTGCGCTCTAGACGAAGAGGGTGGGCAGGACGGTGGTCTGCTGGGAACTAAGGTTAAGTGCACCCATGACTGTCTTTTGTATTTTGAACTGACAAAACTTAGTGGTGTCTTGCAGGTATGGTAGAGTTAAAGATATCATGGCAAGAAAGATATTTTGATACCCTTTGTGCTAAGATTCAGGGGAATCAAGTAGTGAGAGGGATACTAACATGATGTGGCATGCTAAAGTTCTTGGAGAATTCACTAATGAGGGTTGGTGAGCCCTTTCTATCAAGGATAGTGAGCTATTAGGATCCAAATTAGGTGGCCTTTGTAGTGCAAGGGCATCGGATCGAGCTCGCGATCCAGGATATATACTTTTTTATTAGATTGCCCCCCTTAGGGGTGGTAGGGGAGATACATCCAGTGCTGCCTCATGGGAGGCATATTGAAGAGTTTGTTTAGCGTCATTGTAGATGGGGTAGTCATGCGATGGGTAAGGCTATTTGAATTGATGACATGGAGAGATTGGAGACACGAGCTACAACCGCAACGACGCTGTGAATTTGTGGTAGCCATGCCTTCCATCATATCACTGGAGGGCAAATGATGCTGGTGGAGAGTGTTTTAGGAGGGACCTACTATGGGTGGGCACAAATTTTGTTGTCGTCGTTGAAATGACAGTTGACATTATGCAGACAAGGAACCAATGATAGTTGTTCATTTGGGACAATATTATGCTCACTCTTCTTTGAGAAGATCCCCACTATTCGACCTCATGTTTAGATTCGTGATGGGGGCCCACAGGAACCCAAGATGCATTTTTGGGGGCAACTACTGAGACGAGGAGGTGGAGGAGGAGTTAGACGAGTGTTCCGCCCTGAGTTTTTTTCTCATTAGGACTAGATGTCGCTATACATAGATGACTATCCATACAGTGGCATGAACTATCAGGGGGATCCTGACTTACCACTTCCACCAAGACGAGCATGGGGCCCAGATGGTAAGTGAAATTTATTATATATTTGGTGCATTTATAGTTTAAGAAATATGTGTATATGGTACTGATTTCTAAACTTTGTGATATGCAAATATAGCACCGGTGAGGCCGGCAGGATATGTAGGGCAAGTCGCAGCACCTGGGGCTGCAAATCAGGGTGGAACCTCATCACGACAGAGGTTGGATGATAGGGCTCTGCTGGAGGACCTCCGACTTAGATACAACATACTACTGATTGGGGTGACAGAGTGCAGACGGCATGATCTAGAAGATCAATACATAGATGAGTACATAGGTCTTCCCCCATAATGGCGGGGAAGCACATGGCACCTTATGATGGTTGGTCAGGTAGTACGAGATATACGGGTTGGTGGGATGGAGCCATTGGCTCGAGGATCTATAGAGGAGAGTGATTAGGCATAGGGGCATGTGGTTCCCCATTTTTATTTTTTGATAACATGCTAGTGGGCATGTTGGATTTATTTAGAGTTATGGACTCAAAACACTTGTATGAAGATACATACATATATATATATATATATATATATATATATATATATATATATATATATATATGATTATGCATATTTTTTGTGATGAATGTGGTTCACCATTTGTTTTATGGATGTCTGCTTACATGTGATAAATGCCAATTTAGAATGTTATTAGAAATGGTATCTACATAGTGATTTTGGGCTCTAGGTACATGATTGAATGAAATGGATTCAATCCATACATCAAAAGCTTAACTCGTAGATATTTTCTAAATAGGACAGGATTATGCACAAAATAAACGTCATTCAATTGCATGACAAGTAGCAAGGAATATAGACAAACATGAAGTTGAAGGATGCGATGATCAAGGGCATCGACTAACAAACCTATTACTGCATCATATTCAATCTGGTTATTAGTGACAAGTCCAATACAAATGCCATTGGAGTGGACTAACGAATGCATGGGGGTAAAAATGGCCCAAGATGTCGAGGCAAGATTCCTAGTGAAGCAACTCACACCATCGGCAAAACCGATATAAGGTGTGGATGATGGATCCATCTGAAAGACGCAAGAAGATAAAGTGTAAGAAATTTGGGGATGCAAGCTACCTAAATGCAAGAAGAAAGACAGAGATACACGCACTTCGATGGGAAATGTTATGGGTAAAATTTCTTGAGGTAGAGCGCATTCTAAGGATTAGGAAGGATTTGGCCCTCTAGATCCTCTAATAGGTATGCCCCTTTGCCCAAACACTTATGGATGATATAAGGCCCTAGCCATAAAGGTTCAAACTTTCCACGTCCCAGGACATCATGAGCTTGGTCATACACGAGAACAAGGTCACCTTCATGGAAGGTACGAGGGTGGACTTTGCAGTCATATTGAGCTTTGGTATGTTTATTTTCCACTTCAGTGGAGTCACCATTTGTTAGTGTGAAAATTCCTAGAAGGTGTACCAAAAACCCTCACTTAAGTCACTAGGTGAAAAGTGACCCTAACAACAAGTTGATGGTTGTTGTCATTCTAGTTCTGCAATACAAATAGAAAATCTAGAGTAAAAGAAAACAAGATCTAAAACAAATAGCAGCAGAATAATAACTCAATTGGAAAGATAATTTTAAACGAACAAATCTTTATTGATAACACCTAGTGAAGGAGATCTATAGATTGTTCTGTGAGTCCCCCTCCGTGGGATGGATCCTTTGATATCCTTGATGCTTCAGAAATAGAATTCCCTCTCCCAATTGTGTGAAAAACCCAAGAAAAGTGAAGAACTCAAATGAGAGCTCAAGAAAATGACGATAATGTTGATGATGATAATGATCATGGTGAGGAATGAATGAAAAATCCTCCTTTGTATAGCAAAATATGGAGTTAATCTCGAAAATGGAGAATAGTAAAATATTATTGATCAAATTCAGATCTAACTACTTGGAATACTTTATTATATTTATTGGAGAGGGAAAATGAATTTAAAATGGTTGAATTCCTTTATTTAGAAATAATTAACAAATAAAATGATTTATTAACTATTTCACGAGAAACAAGAAAGTGTGAAATCAAAATAATTATTAAATAGTGATTTAATAATTATTCTAATAACATAAATAAGGAAATTCAAATAAATAATGATTTATTAAATATTCCTAAGGGATTTAGTCAAATGTGACAAGGAAAAATTATTAAATAATGATTTAATAATAATCCTTAGAGAAAATTAAATAAATAATGATTTATCTACTTATTCCATGGGGTTTTTTTATTTAAATCATAAAATAATTTAATAAAAGTCATTTACGTATTCCAGCTTCTGTGATCCATAATGAATTAAACAAATTCTTTCAGTAGAAATCACATGAGAGAACTTTTTGGCCGACGTGTTTCGAACCAAAAAGTGTGGTTCATCATCTGGTCCAACAAGTGTGGTTCATCATCAGGACCGGATGATGAACTACACTTGTTGGTTCAAAACGTGTCGGCCAAAAAATTCTCTCATGTGATTTCTACCAAAAGACTTTGTTTAAAAGTCATTTAATAAATTATTTTCCACAATGAAAGTGATTTTACTATGGTTAAATTAAATCCACATCGTGTATTTTGATCCACCTAGTTAGAAATGGTTAGGTGGTCATTTTTTGGTGATAACAGTTTTCTTATCTTTAACATATCGCTCCATATTTATCCTGCAAAATATTTAAGTCTTCTCCATACACACATAAGTACTATATAGGTTGGGGCTTGATCTTGATTTTATAAAAAAACTTGGAGTTGATATGAAATTTGAAAAAGATAATGAAAAATTTCCGCTCCAATTAATTGTGAATCACATCTTAATTTCCATTCCTGATGGATTTTGTTCAATTCCAATTCTTGAACATGAATCATTATTTTTCCTAGCTTTATTGCTTGTTTTAATTTAGATTTAATAAGTTATGATTTTGGGTCAATGATATTTCATAGAATACAACTTGTTCATGCTTTTAATTCCAATTTAAAGAAGAAGTTATCTTTTGTTGGAGAAAATCAACATCTTTCAAGTAAAATTTTAATGAGATTCTTCAAATGGTAAGTTTTGTATTCCCATTTTAATCCTTTTCTATTTCTTTGCATTTTTGTTTCAACTTTGTTTTAGTTTTTGCTGATATAAAACTATGTTTTGCAGGACTTCAAGAATTGTTTTGTACCCCTACCAGCTCAGATTTGGCATTCATTCTCCTTTATTTTGTTTGATTTCGAGTTTTTGGGAGAAACAATAATGATGTTTATCAAGTCAGCTAAATTGGAGAGTCCCTAAACCTTCAATTTTTTTTATAAGCAGCTATTTTATTAAAAAATTGTTAAGATGTTCTTATGAAACCAAAAAATTGCAAAGGGCAGAAACTTCTCATTTGGCTTCATTTTACCTCATCGTTGCTAGTCATTTTATGGTTTGAGAGCCTAATTGCTTATAACTTTGCAAGATAAAATTTATTAAAATCTCAACATAAGACGATCACACACATGCTTGTCTTATTTCACCTTTTTTTGAGACATTTTTATAGTTAGTCTTATTGGGGTTGTCTTTTTAATTTCGGCTTTTCTTTCATTTTTCCTTTCCTCATTTTGACATTTTTGGAGTTTGTTGAGTTATTCTTTCACTGCAGTTTGTATTTCTTTTTCCTTTTTGATTTTGGTGATTCCGCCAAGATTTATGTAGAAGGAATTTTTCTCACCCAATAGTGATTGGCATACATGGGAAATTTGTACTCTATCTATTTCAATGGGTTTCATTTACCTTAAAGGGATATTCTTTGAATCCTAAAACCCTCTTCCCTTAAATATTTTCCATGGAGGAACATACATCATTTCTAAGTAATATAGTTCATATTTTCAAGGAAAGAACTGAACTTGAGTTTAACTCAATGAATCCTTCCCATCCCTTTGCTTCATACAAAAGTCTTTGAATGAATATTCGTGGGGAAGGATATGGCGTCAACATTATGGAAGTATTATATCCATTTGCTTAAGTCTCTTTTACCATTCTACCTCTTTCACTTAGGTACATCATAAACGTAACTCACAAATGTTCTTATCAAAAGGGTGATTAAAAGGGGAAGCAAGGGAAATACAAGTAAACTTGGCGGGGATATGGACGCTCGCTAGTAGCGGGGCCATGCTTGTATGGCATAAAATACAACTTCATCGGGGTACTGACTAGGCTCACTGGCAACGAAGCAATGTGAGAGACCATTCATATCGACGGATATATACTTTATCAAAAAAGTATTATATTTACTTTCTTTTACCACTCATACGAGGTAACCTTAAATATTAAATATTCCCCAAATTCAGATTCATGACTTTAGACTCAGTCTACTTTTAGTACTTATCTTTTTGAACTGATATTGCTTAATCTATTAACATGGGACCCATGTGAAATGTTTTACTGTTTGATGGATTAATATAATTCATCATTTTTAACCTTTGGGTAAAATGGATTTCATCGCCTTTTAAGCATAGATAATTGGTTCTTCCCCGTGTGTCATCATTGCTGTGGTGAAATCACAACACCCCTATTTTTAACTTATTATTTCATAATAATAATGGGGACCCTTTTCATAAATTTTGGCTAAATCGCATTTTAATATTTTCTTTTGGTTAAGTATCTCACAATTTTAGGAGAATTTCGTTTTCTTCGAATTTCTATTATGATTGCTTCATTGCGTTTAGTTTTTCGCTAGCTTTCCATCGGTATTCATTTCATCTCATTTGGACCCAAGGTTTATAAATAATGCTTATCCGAAGTTCGGTGATTTTTATTGCCTAGGCTAAAATATCTACAAAATGTATATTATTTTAATTTTTGAAAATTAATTGTAAATATTGATTTTGTATTAATATTTATTAATTTTTATTTTATTTTGTTAACGGTCTTACAAAACTGCCACAGCAAAAATTGTAGAACAATTAAAATGATGTGTTATTGAATTTCGAAAGTTAATTTAAATTTCAATTCTTAACGCTTCTGAAATCTCATCGTTGTAGTTTTTATGTAATCGGGACTTTTGTTATAAAATGGCTATAGTTTATGATGGAGGGTCCCACTCAACGTGGACCTCATCTCACACCTTACCTCACCTCCCTTTTTCCCACTTCATTCGGAACTTTCCCATTTCAGGATTTCTATTTTTAGGCCGATAGGCCTTCCTATGCATCAACAATTGTCAACACTTTTAACCTGAACCGTTTGATCAAGTTTGACAGTTTCAACCGTTGATTTGAAGTTCACTGCTTTTTCCAAATATATGAGTTGCCTTCTTTTCACCTCCAGTTCTGTTGTGCATTGAACCTGGCCCTTTGAGTTGCATTACTGCTTTTTCCAATTCTTTTGTCTCTTGAAGATATTTTCACTGTGGAAGATATTTTCACTGCTTTTTCCTTGACAGTTGTTGTTGTTGTTTTTGGCCAGCACTGAGCTTCATCTACCATCACCTTACAAATTCTCATGAGAAACTTCACACAGGAGATACTCTGTCCCCTGCAATCCTCGGAGCCATTCAAAGTGCATCAGTTCATATTGCCCTTTTTATTGAGCGTTACGCTGAATCCCCTTGGTGTTTGGAAGAGAACATTGACCTCAGCAGTGGATCCAGATACTCTGTCCCCTGCAATCCTCGGAGCGTCAGTTCATATTGCCCTTTTATTGACCATTACGCTGAATCCCCTTGGTGTTTGGAAGAGAACATTGACCTAAGCAGTGGATCCGTTGTTGAAATTGCAGGCATAAACGTAGCGCAGGTACTTACTACACCAATAAATTTCTTTTAATACAGTACATTTAAACTAACAATTGTTTGCTCAGAACATCTCAATGGTTTGTTTTAATGTTTAGGCTAATTAATTGTCCCAATATTGATTTTACGTATCGAGTTAGTAGTTCTTTCGTTGGTTTTTAAGATTCTTATAGGAGGGAAATCGGGATTTTCTTTTTAATGCAACTGACCATTGTTCTTGTTCTAAATCTGAGTACTGCTGAAAGTGGTTTTGTTATCTTTTATTTAACAGTTTGTTTTGTAATGGACATTAACGTGTTAAATCCAATTTTTTAATTCAATAGATCTATCAATTAGAAATGATGTAAATCAATGTGGAGTTTTCATATCGGAAATCGATGTAGTTAGTCTTTAGCTTTAAGTTGCAGGTCTAACATATACACATCAACTCACAATCAATGGTTTCTAATGGTAATATGTCTACCCAATGGATCTGACGATTGTCACCTCATTGTTCGAAACCTTAAATGGTTGCTTCGCTATAAGAATCTTAAAAACCAGCGAAAAGATTCTTCGTTATAAGTAATTGATTTTACGTTAACGAGTTAGTAGTTCTTTCGCTAGCTAACTCGCTGTCTGTTATGTTGCATCCAACAGAGAATAAATGTACAGAGAGCTTATGGAAAACAATGCATCAATTTTTATTTGTATTTTAATTTGTGTGTGGTTTATGGAGAGATCCAGATATTGGTGAAATGACTGCTATGTTTGTGTGCGATATTCAATTTTGTAAATTTTTTTTTTGGGTAACTAGGCTGAGTTTAGATTCGGATCAGCTTGCCTATTAAATAGAAAAATGATATATTCACTAATTAAATGCTATATTATATTCATGGGGTCTTTTACCGTCTTATTTATAGTTTGCAAGCTTCTTATATCGTCTTCTGGAATAGGCGTGGGGGCAGAAACGCCAGGTGAGACAGGCAGAGGGACCAAAACGCCAATGGCTCTGTCTGCTGGCAATGGCCCAAGTAGCACAAGCACAACAACCCAAACTCTAGCCAAAATAGCAATTGTTGCCATTCTAAAAACCCTGTAATTCCTCTTTCTTTGTCAGAAATAAATTTCAAATCTACATCCCTTGGATCCTGGCTTTCCAAGCATCAAAACCCGGCTCAGAAGCGAAAAACGAATTGAAATTTTATGTTTTCAATTTTGTAAATATTTTTTTTTGGATAACTAGGCTGAGTTTAGATCCGGATCAGCTTGCCTATTAAATAGAAAAATGATAATATTCACTAATAAAATGCTATATTACCAAAATTATGAGAAACTCTATGAAACTTGGAGAAGCATCAGTCTCTTTGCAACATCCGTATCAACACACTTCTGATTTTAAGCTTCAAAGTTTCCCACGCCAATTTCCATCACAGCGTTCTTCAATGAGCGGCAGCGGATTTTGGACAACAAAGCAATGGAACAAAACCAGATATAACAGATACGACTGAATCTACATCAATAAGCTTCAAAGTTTCCCACGCCAATTTCCATCACAGCGTTCTTCAATGAGCAGCAACGGATTTTGGACAACAAAGCAATGGAACAAAACCAGATATAACAGATACCACTGAATCTACATCAATATAGGGAATGTTAGCCTTTAACACCTTGGGAGTCTGAGTCAAGTCGTTTGAATTAATTAACAAAGATGACCATACCTCATATGAGTATTGCTGGGAACTTGGGACCCTTGACGATTCAAGGAAGCTTGAAAGGGAACTTGGGACTTGGGAGCGTTGGTGGATTTTTTTTATTTATTAAGTTTTATTTTAGTTAGATATCAAAAATGCTTGAAAGGGAACTTGGGAGTCTGGGTGGATTATTTTTTTAATTTATTAAGTTTTATTTTAGTTAGATATCAAAATGGTTTGTGCACTAAATAGGATAAAGACAGCCAATAGTGAAACTGTCAGTCAATTATTATGTTTTAGGTCGAAAGAAATGTGAGATTAAAGTTTATATAAATGTGGTTTGTTTAATGATATGATGTTGGCTTAATAATTTATGATTTTTTTTTATACTTGTCGAGATTAAGTTCTATTGTAATTAGTTTTAGTTGATTTTAATTAAAATAAAATAAAATTATAATTTTTTTTATTATTTTCAAAAAATTTATTAAAACAAAATTTGGATTGAAAATTGATTTTATTTAAATAATTTTTTTAAATTAATAATATAGATTTCACAAGTTTAAATTATATTTATCAGAACAAAAAAAAAATATATATATATATATATATATTAAATAATAAATTGAAAAAAGCCATAACATAACACTGCTCCAGAACATTAATTATAAATTTTGATTGGATAGATGCATGACATTATTTCATTAATTGCTTGATGCTTTGTCATGCACAACCAAAATGATTTTTGGTCCACTACTCATGTCTTTTATGTAATAAAGCTTATACTTTAGCCAACTCAAATTGCTCATCCGTTAGGCTTGAACCAACATCTCTTCTAAAGAAATTCAACAATTCTAATTTAATAATCCTATCGGCCACAACATGTTGATATTGCTAGAATACCCAATACCTCCCTCTCTGGGATTCTCAATACTAATGGTCTTGGACTAAGACATGATAAAGTTTAATATTCCTCAGTATCATGTTTGGCTTTCGAGCTTCTTTAGTTAACGTCACAATCATTCTTTTGTGCAGGAATCATCTTGGAGCCGGTCAGGAGGAGTTCTTCTTACCGCACAGAGATCCCCAAGCGAATCTAGAAAGAACCAAAGGTGATCCTTTCTACACTTCCTGTCAATATATGTCAAATAGATGAACATGTGTGTAACAGGTACCTTTTGCAGATAACCTTACGGTCTGTCGGAAGTCTCAGGAAGACTTTCGAGGGTAGTTTTCATCCCGTGCATTTTACCCCTTAGCAAAAATGACGTTCTTCGTATCCTTCTCTGATCCACCATCTAACTTGTTGCATCCTTCAAAGTTGCTTTCTCTTCATAAACTGATCCCAAAAGCCCACTTTTTGAGCTCTTTCTCTCACTAACGCATGTTGCCAATCAACACAGAGCTTTATAAAGCTCTTTGACTGTGCAGATGGAGCATTAGTGGCCAAGCTAAAGCTCTGTTTACACATAGACAGAGCCTTAGTGAACCATTTCCATGTTTTTCAAGAGATTTTGTGGACCAAAAGGGGGGGAAACTTGTCCCAATGGCTAAATTAGGATCTGCAACAGTATCATGCTAACAAATTTGGTGTCTTAAAATTTATTTTTTAAGAAAATGCTTTAGTTTTTCTCTCATAAAAGAAATTCTTGTTGAAAGAAAAGTTGATAAACTGTATATCTCCTTCTGTTGAAATAGTTGTAGGTTGCTTTGTTTTGGTTCAATAGTTGTTAGGGAATATTGAGAAAATGAACTTTCAGTTGTGCATTAGTGACCCATTTCCATGTTTTTCAAGTGATTTTGTGGACCAAAAGGGGGGGAAACTTGTCCCAAGGGCTAAATTAGGATATGCAATATTATCATGCCAACAAATTTGGTGTCTTAAAATTTATTTTTTAAGAAAATGCTTTAGTTTTTCTCTCATAAAAGAATTTTTTGTTGAAAGAAAAGTTGATAAACTGTATATCGCCTTTTGTCGAAATAGTTGTAGGCTGCTTTGTTTTGGTTCAATAATTGTTAGGGAATATTGAGAAAAGGAACCTTCGTCTATGCAAAGTGTTGAATGACTTTATATGCACTGATGAATACATGAATATGTGAAATAATACATGTGTAGAATAAGACTTGTTTGCATAAGAAATTGAATTTTTTTTTACAGCATTGTTCTGCACAGTTTATTGAGTCAAGAGTCTCATCATATTCATACGTCAACACCCCCTCCGAAGACAAATAAGAAAGTACACTAAAATCAATCAGATACTCTTTTTTAGAGCAAACCAACATTAGATAGATTAGGACCTTGGGATAAGAGAGTGAGTCAACTACCCAAGGTTGCAAATCAAACTAGTGTCGTTAAAGAGTGAAAAATCCTTCTGCACTCATATTACCAGGACCACTCCACTCACAACGGAGCGAAATACGAGACAACATTGGATTGTAATCGAAGGTAGCCCGCCTTCTTTTACAACTCCTTTGGGCATTTTGTGTAATGGGGGTCCCTTCGAGGATTTCAGAACTGAGTCGGGGACTCAGGTATCCTGCCCACACAACATGCTGTCTACGACTATGTCCCCCCTGGTAATGTCTGTGATTTGAGGTATCTCTAGTGGCCAATACTTCTAGGTACTTACCTAAGGTGACTGGGACGGGCTGTCCTGGTACCTCAAACGGACGGACCTACTTTGTCTTCATTTTTTGGGAGGGTGCTCGTCTTCACGAGAGTACTTGGCCCCTCAATCTAAGGTTCAAGCGAAGCTCAAAAGTAACCGTAACCGTACATTTGGCCATCCTTCTCTGTTACTCATTGAGAGACTGGGTTTCATCTCCAGTAATTGGTGTTTATCAGACAAGGTAATTTCACTTTGTTTGTTGATTGTCATTCTTAGTGTATTTTTTCTTTTTAAGTACCTGAGTGCTATCGTTTTTGAGACTTAAAGAATATCACCTTAAAATTTATCTGATAAAATATACCAGTCATTGTGACTACATCCGGCCCTCACCATCAATCCAGATGGTTGTTAGGACTTCCTCCACTCACTGTGGAGAATCTACCAAGATCCACTAACTCGGATTCTTCATCTTCAAGGAATCAGTCTCCTAAATTGCACATGGGGTCTATGTGGACAACTGACAATTTGTTTATTTGATTCAGCAACAACTAATATGAAATCCCCTGTTCTTCCTACAGAAGAATTCCATTCCTAATTTCACTTGCAAGGCTGCAAGAGATTTATGTTTGAAATCTTCTCAGAATTGATGGAAGCAATAGATGTTACTATTGAAAAAACAGATGAGTCCAAATTAATATCACATGGATCTTTTGATGCACTAGTACTTCTACCTAAGCTAACCTTAACTGACAACACCTACAAGGTCATCTCATCTTTAATAGTGTTGTGAATGACAATTTACTCTCAAACCTTCTGCCCTTATTATTGTTTCACCATCGAAAGTTAGCCTTGCTAGATTAGTTCCCTCATTCACATCACATTATTCTTTACATGACTTTTGTGTTGTGGTGATTTGATGAATTACAGGTACTACTATCACAGAAATATAATCCCTCTATTAATATTATGGAGCCAGCATTGACTACAAATGCCATTCCTCTGCTGTTGAATGGTTCCACTGATATTCAACCACTGCTCTAGATAATCGATATTGGTTATGTTACATCATTAAAAACAACATCCTCACACTTTTGCATTACTCTATCTGATGGAACACATCAACACAAGACTTTGCTACCATCAACATATAGCCAACAAGTTGCATCTGAAGACATTCAAATTGGCTCAATAATTCTGCTTAAAAAAGCAGCTTGCATGGTGCTTCAAAACTCCTCGTAAGGCCCAACATTTGAATTTACCCTTTTATATTTTTTTTCTTCTATACACTTCCTGCATTACACAAAAAAAAACTTCATTAATTCATTTCTCATTTGTTTACATAAGGTCCATCCGAGTCGTTGAGCTTGAAGTTGTGATGCGCTCAGCAGCATTGACGAAGGACTCATCAACACTGCTACATGCAAAGGTAGGTACATCCCAAGTTAGCTCTTCATCAACAGAAGATACCTTGCCCTCTGTATTTACTCCACCAATTATGGCAACAACTACAACAATTCCATTCACGGCACTCAATCTTGCTCGAAAATATTGGTCAATCCAAGGTAGAGCATCTGCAAAAACATCATTGAAGACTTACAACAATGTGCGAGGGTCAGGAAAAGTTTTTGGGTTTGACCTTATCAATCGTGATAAGGAAGAGATCCACCTTTCTGCATTTGTTGAATTGGCTGAATCTCTTTACAGTCTAGTTCAAGTTGGGCAGTTATACATTGTTTCAAATGGCACAATTAAAGAAGCAAATCCAAATTACAACCACCTCAAGAACAAATGGTAGATTTACTTGTTTGCTGCTTCCACTATCAATCCATGTCCCATAGATGATCTCACGTTTCCTTACCAGAGCTTTCACTTCAAGACTATTGCCGAAATAAAAAGTGCAAGTCCAAATACGAATGTGGATGTCATTGGTGTTGTTACTTCCACCTCACCTGCATCAACAATTCGACGAAAAGACGGAAGTGAAACATTAAGGAGAACACTCATATTAAAAGACAAGTTGGGTTTTAGCTTTGATGTAACATTATGGGGAGACCATTGTGACTCTATAGGACAAAACCTTGTTGAATTCTACTCTTTCGACAACCCACCAATCCTTGCAATCAAAGGAGGTCGTGTATCTGAATTTAATGGCACCACAATAGGGACGATATCAACAAGCACTCTCATCATAAATCCACAAGTTGAAGAAACTCATCAACTACATGCATGGTTTCGTGAAACAGGTTATAGCTCTTCTTCTCCATCTTTGAGTAGAAACTATGGTGTTGCTTCGAAACGTGCCCTACCACGAAAGACATTTCATGAAATTGCTGGCATGCAAACCTCCGATAAAGCAATATGGGTTTCAGTTCGTGCAACAATAATTGCTCTTCACATGGACGACTTCTACTTTCTAGCATGTCCATTAGATTTCAATGGAAAACAATGCATGAAGAAGGTTGTGGAGCATTCTAACAATCTTTGGCATTGTACAAAATGTAACGGCGACTTCCCAGAATGTGACTATCGTTACAAACTTAAAATTGAGCTACATGACCACACCGGGCACCTGCAGAATGTCACAGCTTTCAATGATGCAGGAAACGAGCTCATGGGCATCACGGCAAAAGACCTGTTCCTTCTTTCTATCGAACCAACTGATCTGCAGGAAATTTGTGGCCGAATTTCAGGATGCCGCTTCCTGCTAACACTTTCCATTAAAGCAAATTACTTCAATGGTGTTCAACGCTTGCAACCAATACTGATAAATTCAGAAGAAATTCAATATGCCTCTGCATGCAAAGAAGCCCTCAATGACATTCAAGCAATGTCCACTTCAAAACGACCTGTTGTTCGCCGCCTTTGAAAAGTTTTTTAGGGTCTCTTCAAACACTACTATTTTTACATAAACAAACATTTCTGCACAACTCATTGTTTCATATTGTTGTAAATTACACCCATGTTATTGTGATGCACACTGTTGCTGCAAATACTCTCTTCTAGTTATTCCAAAATATGTATGTTTACCACTTTTCATTTTACATAATATAGATATCAACATTTGTAAAGACTTACTACATAATTTTCCCGTTCGTTGTTTACATGTCTATACATTGATCTCTTGCTTGCTAATCTATTCATGCTATCGTTCAAACTTGTAAAAAAAAAAAGAAGAAGAAGGAAGCAAAATCTTGGTTATCTTGCTCCTCTCCTCTCAATAATAGATGCTAGAATAACATATGATTTTATAGTACTCCTAATTGCATATTTTTCCTTCTACCTAATCTACCTACATTCGTTGATGTTCAAATAATTTTTTTTTTTCTAAAACTTGTAATACATTCTCCAAACATGCAATAATTGTTTATGAAAACTAACACTAATTGTTTGTACTTGTTTAGATATGCCAAAAAACAATCAAAATGCGGACAAACACGAGCGGCGACGTCTTCTTTATGCACAGCAAAAGGATACAATAAATGCATGGCGGCGACTACTTTATAAAAACCGCAACAACCCTACTACTTCCTCTACATCCCTTCCCACCTCAAATGCTCTCCCAACTATACAAACCAACCCATCTCACCTTCATCAAATCCCATATAACCCTCCCCTTAATGAAGAACACCGTCGCTTTCGAGAAAGGATTGATGAACTTTCTAGCATGCATGTTTGCACAATATGCGAAGAAGCATACCCAGGAATGAAAACAAAGCTTTTACACGGTAGGCTTTCTTATTTTCGTTGTGCACCATCTAAATCCACCAATCGTTTTTCTGAACTAAACAACATGAACCCTGGTGAACAACCCTATGTCCTTCAACAGTTAACACAAGTTGAAGAAATGCTCATTGCACGTGTAAACCCCATTCTACAAGTCACTCATGCTCGTGGTGGTCAATACAAATATAGTGGCCATACAATTAGCTTCCCTCAAGACATCACCACTATTGCCAAATACTTACCCCGAATGATTTCTGACTTAGACATCCTCATTGTGAAAAGGCAAAATCCATCTGAAAAGGCTTATAAATTCTTCGTTTGCAAATCACGTGTCCTTGCAACCCTTGAATACAAAACAAAAAATGACCCTTACTACTGTGATGTTCAATTCAATTCATCTGCTATTTCTGCACTACCAGATCACCCTACTGATATTTCTTCTCTTCCCCATAATGTAACCACCTCCTCTTTTGAACCCCATCAAACCAATATTGATTCTACTCATGATACTGATGTCATGCTACCTCCATTAGAAATCCAACCCTCTTCTTTCGTTCCAATACTCCCAAATTCAAGTACTGAGCTTGAGCACATTTGTAATTATTTGCACTTGACCCATTCAAATTCAACAAGCTCTATCGATTGACCTCCAATATCTTTACCAGCTATGAATGAATACAACACCATAGGCCTCTTTTCCATGGCATTCCCCACACTCTTCCCTACAGGCATTGCCATGATCATGCAAACAAGACTTACAAAAGTTGAGATGCATGAATATGCTTTACACTTGATGCACTACCATGATAACCGATTTGGCCAACACCCAAGATTCCGCTACTATCTTTATAACATTCTAATGCACCATCGTAGCCAAACTACTACTAGTGTTTTTGTGAAAAAGTACATCGAGAACAACTTGCCAACATCGGTTTCAGACCTACGACAGTGTCTTTGTGACTCTCCAGATTCAAGATTGCCAGAGCAAATAATGCGGTTCGGTTCAGGCCTATGGGGAACACAGTCTTTCTGGAACAGACGACGATCTGAGCTGACTGACATGATCACGCAAATAGGAAGTCCGACATTCTTTTTCACTCTCAGTGCAGCTGATACTAAATGGCATGACTTGCACATGATCATGCCTGCCAGTGTTCCTTCCAATTCAGTCAACCACTTCCAATGGAAAATCCAAAACATAATTAAGAACCCACATCTAACAGCCCAATATATGCATTGCAGATTTACAGTTTTTCTCGAAGAAATCCTGCAAAAAGGCCTCCATGCAGTAGACTATTGGTGCAGGTATTTTTTAATATCCATTTCCTTCTACATTAATTTTCTACATTGCATATATATGTTTTAACAAGATTTTACCTTCATATTATATTCAGATACGAATGGTAACATAGAGGATCCACACACATTCATGGCTTCCTCTGGCTGAAAAATGCACCAAACATGGACACAATTGACTGGAACAATGCATTAGAAATTGCTAATGCACAGAAATATTTCGACCACTACGTAACTGCCTGGAATCCACGTCAAGCAGAACACCGAAATATTTCGCTTCACCAATCAACAATTCATAACCCATGTCTTCTTGACACAGCATCAATATTCACATCCAATCAGTTTGAAGACTATACAGAGCTTGTCAACTGCATTCAACGTCATACAAAGTGTCATGAGTCTTCTTGTCTTCGCAAGAAAGACAATGTACTTAGCTGCCGATATGGAGTACCGTGGGAGTTGAAGTCCACATCTTCACTTTTCATTGATGATAAAGGTCATAAAACCTATGTCCCTACACGCAATGATGAAAGATTGAATATTCACAATGCCGATCTACTCTCTATTTGGAGAGCAAATGTTGATTGCCAACCGGTTCTTTCTTGCCATGCTGTGTTAAAATATATTTCAAAATATGCAGCAAAATCAGAAACAAGATCTGAGAGCTACCGTCAAATGCTATCACGGCTATCACAAAGTGCCATTCCAGAAGCACTTATTGCTATTGTTATCAGAAAACTCCTTACAGAAACCATTGCAGATAGAGACATTGGAGCACAAGAAATATGCCATATGTTACAAAAGCTACCTCTTTCTCTCAGCAGCCGTACATTTCGGTCTTTGAATGTCAACAAGACTGTTTTCAAACGCGTTTCACAAGATACTGAGAACCCTGGTTTGACACCAAACTTTATCCTTGCATACATGAACAGGCCTGTCTCATTGGAATCACTGCCCCTCCTTGAAGCTTCACGCTCATGGTCATATTCTTCCCAGCGAAAAAAAAACCAATGGAAACACATATTCCCACCAATGATTGTACATGTATTGCCTCGTTACAATATCATTCCTTCCTCTGATGATCCTTCTTATGCCACTTTTTGCTGGAGTGAGTTACTATTGTATTTCCCCTTCCGAACACTCCCCAATGATATTGGTTCAACTGATGCAGAAATTATTGCACACTGGGAACAAAAAAAGGGTACATATACACCATGGCATGTCCATCGAGAAATTGAAAACCCACAAACCCCACATACTGAAGATCAAACTACCCCCGACATCCCTCCTGATTCCATGCAGATGAATGAATGGCAAATCCTCTCTCAGCTGCACCCAGGTTACAATATTTCAATTGATGACCTTAACATGATTGGCTACCGCGACTTTGATGCCAACCACAATTGGTCACATAATACTATCCCTCCCCACTTGCAAGAAACTGCCATAAATTTCGTTGAATTCAACCGCTCAATGATTCAAAACCAACATCATTCTTTTTCCAACCTCCCCCAAGATCACACATTATCTCCTACCCAAAACATAGCCTTCACCACTATTTTTTCACACTTTAAAACCCCTTCGCCAAAACCCCCACGCAAAATCATCATACAAGGAACAGCTGGGACAAGAAAATCCCATTTGATTAAATGTCTGCACCATGCATTTGTGGAAAACTCACCAGCAAACAAAAACCATTTGTTGTTACTTGCACCAACAGGCGTTGCAGCTTTCAACATAAATGCCCTCACAATTCATTCCGCCCTTCGTATCCCTATCCAAACAATGCATCCTCTTGAAGGCCAACCACTCCTACAACTGCAAGAGCAACTCCGTCATGTAGAGTGCATTCTCATTGATGAAATGAGCTTCATTGGTCCAAGAATGCTTACTCACATTGACGATCGTCTAAGACAGGCATTCCCTCTTCACCGAAATGCACCATTTGGTAATCACTCAATTATCCTTGTCGGAGATTTAGGCCAGCTACCACCTGTAAAAGACATTCCTTTACACGTTGGGACATCGCGTGGCACTGCACTTTGGCGCAACTTCGACATATTCATAACACTTTTAACCGTTTTTCGTCAACAAGGAGCTAGCCCGTCCCAGGTTGCTTTCCGGCAAATACTCACCAATCTCAGAAATGGAATATCTACACTTGAATATTGGCAACACCTAATGTCAAGAACAAGTTCGTCTCTTACACATGAAGAGCAACGCACATTTGAAGAATCCATGCACATATATGCAATAAACAACTTAGTTGTTTTGCATAATAAGAAAATGCTTAAAAAATTGAACATCCCAGTAGCGTTTTGCTCTGCAGAACAACAAAGGCAGAAAACTCCTACTACAACAAAAGATGAGCATTTGCCTGCAGAAGTGCTCTTATGCAATGAACAAAAAGTTATGCTGACCAATAACTTATGGGTACATGTAGGCCTCGTCAATGGCGCACTTGGGAAGGTCATCTCAATATTTTATTTTATTGGTTCAAAGCCCCCAGAATTACCATCCTTCGTGGTTGTCGACTTTATACAATACAAAGGAACACCATGGGACATTTCACAGCCAACATATGTACCCATTTCTCCCATCACAATGGGTGCACGCTGTCAGATACCACTTCAAATGGCATGGGCTTTAACGATACACAAGTCACAAGGAATGACATTAGACAAAGCAACAGTAGACATCGGCACCAAAAAACGACAAGGGCTAACGTTCACTGCAATTTCAAGAGTGCGGTCATTGGCAGACATTCAAATCAATCCAGCATTCCCATTCTCACGCATTGCACAAATGCACGAGAATCCATATCTTAAGCGTAGACAACAAGAGGAATCATTGCTTGCATCAAAATCTATGCAGGAGAATATACTCTAGCCAATCATACAACCTGTTTTCCAGAATTACCCACATGGTAAACACCACTTGCTGCAATAACCAAATTTCACATACATTTGCTTTCTATTACATTTAACCTCATATGATTTTATATTAGTTTGAAATCATTTATTTTATTTCAAATATTCAAGCAAAATATTTCCCGCCAAGAACAGCAAGGTCTAGCATTCACTGCAATTTAGAAATTTCTTTAAAAATTTATTTATTTTACTTCAGCGCTTTAAAAAACATGCTTTCGTCAAACACATCCATTGTCACTTACAATGTTTTCTTTTTGGATGGAAACAGGTATGAATACAGGCTATTTATGATTGTTGTATGAGTATTGCCAAGAAATTCAGCATCCTGCCCCAACAAACATTGCCTCTTTACCGTTTGTGTCCAACCACTGAATTGTTAAAGAAGGTAAAACAAATACTCAAGATAATAATTCACATCCATGAAAGTGACACACACAGGAAAATGCAGCGTCAATTGCAGGAACAACTATGTTGCCGATGTCATGCCCCATCATGCATATATAGCTGCTCATTGTCAATTACATCTATATGTAATAGAATGCTCTTATTTTACATATGTTTAGAAGCCAAAGAATACTTTCATTGTATATATGTTTAGTTATTACCTACCAAACATGTCTCTATGTGTAGACCATATGTAAAATTTCAAAAAATACATTGCAAAGCATGTAACTATCTCCTGTATAATTGCTTGTGATAAACACACAATACCAAGTAAAATATTTAGAAGTATTCAATTGTAATAAGTCTAGTATGTTCCACCAGACATGATGCATAGTTATGGAGTGTCATAAGTGTTTCTATACCTACAATTTTAATAAAAACTCAGTTTACATAGATTTGGCCTTTTGAATGTGGTTTCTATTGTTCATGGAATGCCAGATGTTATGCTACTCACGTTAAGTTATCTTTGTTTTTGTTTTCAAATATGTTATATAGGAATATGTATACCTTACATGGGCTTCTGCAATGACATTTATAGAGTGGTTAGTTGTTTGTTTTTAAATTAGAATACATTTACATGAAATTTTCAAATTCTCTTATTTTTTGTTTCAGTCATGTCAGCATTTTTAAATACATGTGAAGGAATAGAAAGTCTTGTGGTTTTCTTTAAGTATTTCTGCTTTGACATGCTGCTTTGTTCTCTTTTTCACTTCCAATATAAAGAACTTACATTCCCAGTCTATTCTGTCTCCTATATCTTTTACCCTATTTCAGATTTAATAAACTGTACAATATCAATAGTAGTTGAGAAATAAAAATTCAACAATTCCAACTTTATAAATCTATCGGCCTCTCTTTGTACCTTTTGGGACAATTGCTAGTTATTTCCTTTCGAAATCCATACTCCCTCCTCTCATCTCACTTCTCACTCTCTCACTCATTGGGACATCAGAGCTTGTGATTTTCGTAACATTCATTTTCTATGACCTCTTAAATTTGAACCCCTGAAATCATGCATCCACCTTATACCTCCCTTACTCCTTATCCATTATATCTCTCGAGCTGTGAAACTCCTTATCTCTCCACTTCCACCTCCCTCTTACCTCACACCACATTTCGGAACTTTTAATTATCAGAGCAACTATTTCAAAACCTCCGAAATTTTCATTCCCGAAATCCCTTATCATTCCACCTTAGCTTAAAACCCTTTAAATTTGGAAACTCCTATCTATTTCCCCTCCGAAATTTTTCTTCCTGAAATCCAATCACCCCTTATACCTCCCTCCCTCCTTATGCCTACCACTATGATCCATTACATGGGCCAATAGCCACTAATACCATGACATGTTTTACTATGTTGTTTTTTATATTAAATTAAATTATTTTAATTTATATTCTTAATTATTTTAATTAATTTAATTTTTATAATTTGAATTATAATACAATTTGAATTAATTAATTTTATAATTGTAATTAAATTGTATATTTAATTAATGTAATAACTGTAATTAATTAATTTTAATTGTTTAGTTTATTAATAATTATTAATTTAGTTTAGATTCTTCAATGAGGGTGAGAACCTCAGAGCATGTGGCAATCAAGTCCCATGAATGACAACAAATGGCTTGACGGCGGAGGATTGGCCTCATGGTCCCCTCATCTCAATTGGCGCAAAGGGAGGTGTAGTGGCAAAGTTTATTGCAATCGTGTGAGACTTTGTTTCATCTCGGAAAACGAGGTTGGTGTAAGGTTAACGGGCAGGATGGCGAGGAAGGTTGGCATTTGCATTTGTGTCTTGGTCTAGTGTTGGGATCCTGGGTGGTATCATGCGCATAAGTAGGGAAAATTTTAAGAACCATCCTAAATTTATATGTATAATAAATGGTGAATCCCCATGATACATAGGAAAAACGGGAGGCGATTTTATCAATAATATAATATGTATATATAATTTTTTTGGTGAATCTCTCACCAAATTATATTATCTTGTAAAGTCATGGCGAATCTTTCACTGAATTATAAAATCTTGTAAGATCTTGGCAAATCTTTCATTGAATAATAAAACATTTTGAAGTCTTGGCAAATGTTTTGTTAAAGTATGAAACCATATATGATACTAGGAAAACATATTCATTAAATTGTAATATACTAACATACATGTTTGGAAAAAAGAAACATAATTTTCTCTTCCTACAAGCAATGTTGCAAGTTTCAGTGGTCGTGTTTGTCAAGGTTCTTACTGTACACTCTTTCATATCCTTCTATTAGTTTTGATAATATTCCACAACAAAATTCTTGTAGGTGTTGATCTTGACCACCAGTTCTGTCAAGGTAGGAGAGATTAATATTTTCTCTACCACTTTTTTCAAGCTATGAGAGATTAATTTTTGTACAAATTTTGTTTTACTTTTCTCCCAACTTTTGTTTCTTTGAGTGTTTCCATCACTACCTTGTTGATTCCATATCAAACCAATTTCTCAAATTCCAGCCTAACTATGACAAAGGACTTTCTTGCTTCTACAAATTTGCAACCTCATTGTAAGGAGAAGTTGTTATATTTGCAGGGGCAATTTATAAACACTTTCATTCGCTCTCCGGGTAGTTTTTAAGCCATCGACCTTCAGGTAGTTCATCCTTCCATATGATATTTGGTCATTACACTCTGTTCTTCAAGAAATATATAAGTTATGAAAGTCATTCTACCATGTCATGAAGTGTTGAATCGAGGGAATCCCATACCCATGAACCTTACATGTGGTCTTACGATGCAATCTTCTGTTTT
Source organism: Pinus tabuliformis (assembly GCA_031772625.1). Taxonomy (NCBI): domain Eukaryota; kingdom Viridiplantae; phylum Streptophyta; class Pinopsida; order Pinales; family Pinaceae; genus Pinus; species Pinus tabuliformis. Next base: position 887,797,087 of record CM062818.1, read on the forward strand.
GAGTCATTGTGTTAAAGTCCCTCCCCTTCAAGCAGGCTTTATGCAAGTAGGAAAATGAAACAGGGCCCCCTTACTTACCGACCTTCCTTTCTCTTACCTGAATAGTTGTATCTTACCCAACCAACAAATGGTTCCTACCTTGAATTATGGAGTTTAATAGACCAACAATAAAAGATTTATGTAACTCTGGTCCCCACCACCTGAACACCTTATGGCCCAGCACGAATGAAGGCATGTTAAGGATTTCTTCATTAGTCTTCGTAAAGATCATTTCAATTCATATTCATCATGGCTTCCGCTAACCACTCATGTAGGGTCACTTGGCTTGGCAATGCAAATTGCTCATTAATGCTTCCCATCACTTGACCACCTTCAATCATATTCATTTCAACAATTTCATTTTGATTAGCATTTGTAAAATTTGTATGTGGTTTTTGTCATCAACAACTACTATTTTTTCTTGAATTTCTCCATCATATTCTTAAGTAGCATTGCCATGTTCATCATCATCACCTAATAGATAATAACATCCTTGAGGTAGACTCAACATGTTTATAACAAATTTTGCATATTTATCACCAGGTATTTCAAAAACTTGGCTACAAGCCTCATCATTGGTAAGAGCATCATAATTGACTAGCCAAATTCCATTGCACCTACATTCCACATTAATATTAGAGGGTGTTAAGGTCCTTTCAATAGATATGCTAGCAATTTCAACTGTTTCAAACCTTTTTACCTCTCTCCATGGGTTCTTTTCCATCCAATTTATTCTCTCAAACCTTAAATAATTCTTAAAAGGCCCAAACACACTTCTAGGGGTTGCAACTTATGAGTAATGTCTAAGCAGTGCCAACACTATGTATGCCTATCATGTTTGCCTCTGTGGTTTGTAAAACTATGTTGTTGTGATGGCCATAAAAAATTAACAAGTATATGTTTGTAAGATAGACGCCTCCAGGTAAAAAGTGACAAAATGATATAGCCAAATCATAAACAATTATTTAGTCATCCATGCATTAGGATGTGCAACCACGATATTCCTTGCTCACAATTCTTGACATGGTTCTTCATATTTTTATTTCCCTAAAACAAATATAGCCTAGACATTGATAAACCAATTGTAATTGCACAACAAAATATAGCTATCCATGTTGTTGTTAGGAAACATTTTGGCACATTTTCACTCATTCTCTTGGCATTTATCCACATGCCACAATTCCTTCCAACTTGGAAAGGAAACTCATCACAATTGCATATATATTTTGTAAATTGTATGAATGATCTTTGTATGCCTTGGATAGAGTGTAATAGAACTTGGTCAGAATTGTAGGGTGTAAATCCATAGCTTTGTCTCTATTTAGGATTTCAATTGTTCATAATGTCAGCTCTTGATATATTTTCTTAACTCCTGCACACCCTGATTTCCCCAAAATCCATCTTTGAATGGACTCAAAGTGGAGCAACATTAGCCTTAAGTTGTATCAACTCTAGGTCATGGCCAATTTCAAGTATCTCCTTACACCAATCAACTATTTCCTCCTTTTGTTCAATTAACACTGTAATAACCCCTTTCTTCTTCTTCCTTGCATGAGGTATTTAGCCAATAATGTATTTATGCTAGTGAGTTCCATATTTTCTCACTACAACTCTTATTAAGCATCCATTGAAGTCAACATCATCAATTTCCTTCAGCATATCCTCTTTAGTTCGACCTTTGTTAACACTAATATTCTTGGTTAAACTTGCACCTTGCACTATAATTCATGCAGAAGCACCACCTTCAACATCTACATCATATGCTCTTCAGCTTTATATCATTATTCTCTTCAAAACCTACCAGATTTAACTCCTCATTTGAGGAAGAGTTTTGTCGATGATGCAGTGCATAGCAACAAGGAAACAAAAAACTTTAAGGTAAACATAGGTGACAAGAAACAAACATAGGTGCAATGAATATGTTTGCACTTGAAACAAGAGCTATCCTCTGTTCCCACTTCAAAATGTGAAAAATAATCAAATATCAGGAGACATGTGAATCTAGAACTTGATGTATTGTGGATGGTTCTCTGGCAGAGGTAGACATGAAAGACACCAAAAGCAGCACCAGTTCGAATTTGCCTCCTACACGTTGCTGACTTGGGTTTGAATCGCAGATAATATACAAAACAAGAATATCACACATGCAGGAGTAGTTGACTTGGGTTCGAATCGTAGATAATATATAGAACAAGAATATCACACATATTCACAGATAATATATATAACAAGAATATCACCTTGGCAAGCACCAACAAAGAAAGGCCATGGATAAGTTTTATCAACCTCCAGATTGCAACCCACCTTGGAACTTTAACCTTTGGAGTCATTTTTATGCCTTCATATAGGTATTTTATTTGATGATGTACCTGAAAAGGAGGGATCTCCTTGTCTACAAAATTGTTATTCCTTCTTTCCTGTCCAAATGGCTCTAGAGGCAATCAGGGGCAATGATCTATGTTATTTGAGTGCTCTATCATCAAACAGTCCAACAAGGAAGCCTCCTGCCAAGTACCCTATCCTCAAATAAGGGGAGAATAACACCCCATACCTCTTAAGCAAAAATACAAATGAACACCAGCACGTGGTCTATTGTTTCCCCTTCACATTTTGTTGGCTTATATGGGCCTGACCCAGGTGCGGAAGAGTTATTTAGCCAAACAAATCCCGCAGCTACTGGCCCTTTTGGCAACAGCCTTTGGAGCGCAGACTGAGGTCTCACCTGAGGTAGCAGGGGAGGGTGTTGGAACCAAGTTTCCACACCCTAGGGATGTCTAGATATGGTCTGGAGGTTTCGCGCACTGGTTTATAGCTCCGCGCTGCTCAGTAGTCGCGCAGATCCAAATTGATTATATCTTTCTTATTAGTGCGCTATTCTACTGGAGGATGCGGTTATAAATTAGATCTATTCAACAGGGCCTTTAAGCAAACATTTAACCAACGCAACTGATTCGCACATTTAAAATGAACCCAGATTTACATACATTCATACAATAAGTTGATTAATTAAACAGATATTATGAAAGTCAGATTCGCGATAGCTCAGAAGGAACACAGAATTTTCAGAAGAAACTTATCTTTATTTCCACTTATCCTCAATACATCCAGATCCGCCCTACACACTCAGCTGCAGGGGTCCACGCACATAGCTGCGGACTTTCCAGGCCTCTGCGCACACAGCTGCAAAGCCTCTATCTACTACCCCAACCCTCGACTCGGACTTACAGACGCTTCAGACTATCTTCTTCAAAAACCCATTACATTTCATATTCAAGATTAACTATCCAAACTTAACTTTTTCTACCCATAGAGCCTCGCTCTATTTATACCCTTCCTTGGCTCGCAACCCCTGCACAGGCCGACTCTATTTACATTTCTTTACATTATTTTCTGAGCGGACTACCCTTTGACTCAACCTATTATAATTCGCGCTCCGCGCTTTCATCGGAGTCTTTACCCAAAACTTCGAGCTTCGAACCCCCTAACCGTTGCGCGGGGCTTCTGCTACCCAACAATCCCCCAACACAATAATCATGACTCGTTCTGAGTCACTCGACTGGCGTGGTAATCTTCTCACGTAGGACAGTTAACAGCCTTTGTGCTTCGCTTGTACCAGCGGAAAATTCTTCTGTCATCCATTGCTTCATTTCCACGCGTGTGGCCGTCAACTCAGTCTCAGGCGACACTGTCTCAATGGTGGCATACTCGCTTTGCATATGAACTACCCTGCGCTCTATGGTAGTCGAAACTGCAAATGCCTCGTCCAGCCATGGCTTCGCAATTCAATGTCTTGCCCTCCTCCTGCACGTCGCGGCAATTGGTCTGAAACTCTTCACAAAGGAACTGCGACCAATTGAACCGTATGCCGGCTGCGCATTCCTCAGCAAGGGCGATAACTACGGCGGGGACCTCAGTGCCACGACATTTCCTCATGACTTTCCCTGCCAGCAACTAAGTGGAAACGCGGACTGCGTTGTCTAAGATACTGTCAATGATGTACCCTCGTTATCCCTTGGCGAGCTGATACTTCTTTTTTAGTCGCTCTATCATCACGACATCGTTACCTTTATCAGTAATCTCCCGAGGGTCTCTTCTGTCGCAGGGAAGGTGCGAAACCTGATGAACAAGTTCCGTTGTGATACTGATGGGTTTACCAACCCATAATATGTCCTCATGAACTAAATATAGCAATTGCTTTATGACCAACATGGTGATAGGGACCGGAAAAAGTGAGGAATCGACAAGAGATAGAGCAATCCATCTTTGTCCACCTCCTGTAGCCACTCCTTTGGTTGTAGGGTTGTCACCATCCCTTCTACCTTCCGGTCCATTAGTTCATCTGTCGCCAGGTGGGGAAATTTTACTATATCTGCAAGGTCCCAATCTTTGAACTTCATTGTCGCAACACGGTAAACCACCAAGTTTTCCACTAGAATAGCTTTTGGTAGCGACGGGGTAATGATTACAGAGTCAACTTCATCCAGATTTGCAGGTACTTTGGCCTTCCCTTTGCTTGGAAGCACATACTAGGGTCGTCGTACTGGCTGTATGGGATCTTCTTCAAGGAGGGTTTCTTTGACGTATGTCGGAGGACCCCAATCTTCTTCCTCGCTTTCAATTATAACAGTTTTAGCCTTCTCCTCCATCGTGAATTTTCCAAATTGCAGGTGTCAGGGCGACCTTCTTACTGGGTCTGGGCTCTGGGGATCCTTCTTGGTCCGCGGCATCCGGGGAGATTTGGGGAGCTCGGTGGTCTACAGCGTGGCTATCTGTGGGTTGTCTGCGGTAGAATTTTGCACCTTCCAGATTGCATCTTGGTAATACTTTGGCAATTCCTGAAACCACGGACTATTTTCGAATTGCTCGTCACTCATCATGTTGTTGATGCTGGGCGGTTTTCTTGCAGAGCGGTAAGACGTGGTGGTGTGACCCTGACTCTGATTATATATGGTTCAACATTCAAAATTGGCTACTTGCCCTTGCGATAGCTCATAAATGCGATTTTGGCAGTTATTCTTTTGCCTTAATTTCCTGCCGTCGGCTTCATAGTGCTTTAAATGGGTCATCATATCGTAAACAGTACCTGCAACGGTCGCTTTCCATCTTTCCTTCGCGGCAGCGAATTCCCAAGGACGCAGACGCGGTTTTTGTATGTATGCAGTGGTTCTGTCGTGCAACTTCACAGCAGCCTAGTTTATCATCCCGCACCCTCTTCCAACTACATGGGGTGCTGGGACTGGGCCTCCTACAGATAGTCAAGTGGGCGAACCCCTAGTGCGAGTCTTTCGTTTCCCGACTAGCCCGGGTCACGAGCACCCTATACGTTCCCTTGATTCTACTACTGAAGTATGGTGTGCGCATCCCTGTTCTCTCGGGTGCAGTCGCAACCACGCTAGCGGGGTCAATGCTTGTAGCAGGGTAGGAGAGCCAGCCACGTCGGTTTCCTTTGGTAATTCCTTTCCGTAATCCAGGTAGGCAACTTCTAACTGCAATTCCGCAATTGCTTTGTCCAGCTTCATACTTTGTGCGCGGAGTCGAGCCCCGGTTTCTTCTAACTTATCAAGTCGTAGTTTTCCCTACAGAATGGTTGCCCAAAGCTGCTGAACTCTGTCGTGGACGTCATCGCCGATGGAGTGAGCTGCACCTGTAGTGGTTGGTTGGGCCGTAGAGAGATGGTCCCCCCCGGCTTTGTGACCCTGTGTTCCATGCAAGTCCGGTTGAGTTGTCAGTCATCCGATGTGCACCCGTATCTTTCAAACTACCGCTTTATGCCATTGTGGCCACTGCGCACGTCCTCTAATCCAGACTTGAAATTGCCACCTATATCCCAGCTTCTGCGGCTCCTCTCCAAGTGCACGCAACCTGTCTTTCGGCACACTGGGCTACCCCTGTATTACGCATAATGTGCCGAGTGGGACGAGCTGCGCTTCAGCTGTCGCGCCACTTTCCTCTGGGCGTGGTCTTTCTTCTATTGTTACGTGCCATACTGACCGAGTCACCATATTACAGTTGAGTGTCGTAACTTCCTACAATCGATTCTGCCATTGCTCTACCTCCTCCTCGGAGTCCATGGTGCAGATGCTATCGCGTTCCCATGAGGTTCTTCTATTATCAGCGGAATGCATTTGATCTTGGTCTTGCGTTGTTATCTGATAAATGCAATCTAGTTCATCGTCACTTTCCTCATCACATACGGGTTCGGTGTAGCATTCCCCTTCCGCTGGGTCCAACAGAACTACTACCCGTAATGACTTCTTTTCGAATGTCATCTCGCATCTCTTTAAGTTAATGATCCCTTTCATGTCGGTGGCCCAATCAATTCCGAGCAATGCAAGGTAAGGATTGTTATCATCAACAATCTCTATGACTTCGAAATCGATCTGGGTAGTTACACCGTCAATATCCACTGTCACTCCTTGCAATCGGCCCATTGGTAAGATCTTTTGTTGGTTGGCCATTCGTAGCTGAATCGGGGACCATTGCAATGCGGGCTTGCCCATGCGCTCCCAGGTTTGTTTAGGCAGTACGTTTGCATCCGAGCCTAAATCCAGGATGACTTGATCCATTTCATAGTCACCGATTTGCGCTATCAGTCTCATCTCTCGTCCGGTGCGCAGAGCATGTCTTCCTATCTTCCAGACGACCTGGGGTTCGCTGGATCCAGCGCACCTGGTGATCAGCTCTTGCAACCCTTGAACAGCCTTACGATCGTGCAACAATTTCATGCAGGTTTCAAGAAAGGTAGTGATCATGGAGGGGTCCACTCCTGACTCCATTTGATCCCTCCTACCTGGGGTAGAAGCTTCCGCGAAGCTTCGTTGAGCTTCTCTTGGCCCCGTCCTCCCCTGTTCCGGCTCAGTGTCATGTTCCTGCATAGGTGTGTCGCACCTCTTCCTGCCTTCATTCCCTCCTACAGTTGCGCTGCTTCTTAGTACCATATTTATACTAGGGTCCTCTTCGCAAGGTTCCGCACACATCATCTGGATATTCTGGGTTGGTGGAGATTGGAGTACTCCCTTTTTACTCAATTGGGAAATTAAGGTTGGACAGTCTACCAATTCGTGATCAAACTACTCACAGTAGGGGCATGAGATCCTGGTTGGGTTAGTGTAGTCGCGAGCGTAGTGTCCCTGTCCACCACAATTATAACAAATTAACTATCTGTGGCCCCGTCCGGGCCCCAATCCTCTTCCCCGGCCGCGTCCTTGAAATCCTCCCTGCACTTCAATCTGCACCCGGTAGGCTGGGGTTCTCTCTATCATTAAGTCATAACTTCGACACGTTCGCTCATCGTGTCCCACCGATCGACAAAAGTTGCAATACAACTGCTGTGAGGTCTAGGTATACTTTTGTAATAGGTGGCAGTTATTTGTTGCATGCTTCCCTCCCACCTGGAAAATCGCGCACCAAAGCGCAGGCACGGCACTCGGTCTTGCTTGTACCTCCACTTTTAACGGCATCGGGCCTCCTCCTGCTAGATAGTTCGCAAAGACAGGGAAATGGTCCTTGTCGTGCGCTTGGCTCTTACATTTAATACAGCCTACCTCTGGACGTACCTCTAGTTGGGACACTCTTCCTTGCTTCAAGCTTTGCACTTCCAGACTCAAGTTTTGAAGTTGCGCGTGGATTTGCTGAACTCCCAACCCTGGGTCCGGTATTGGGGTTGCATGTAACCTCATTGTTGTCTCCAGTGCCTCAGCTTGGGTTGAGATCTTATGTTGTGACAAAGCCATCCTCAGATGGGGTGTCAATGATGCCACAAACCACGCGCAATGTTGCCCATCTATCAAAGTCATGTTAGCTTCGCGAATAGTACTCTTTAACCTTTGGTCCAGATCCCACGGAGTTTCGCCAGGCAACATTGCTATCTCCTTGAACCCAATGACTGACTGGGCTTCAGACTTTGGTCAGCCAAACTCTTTATTAAGCGCATCTTGGATTGCCACTATTCCCTCATTCGGATGGTCGGTTGAGTATTTTATGTACCATGTCAGCGTGCGGTCCTGTAGTGCACTGACCAGCGTAGCCTTTTTTATGTTTTCATCTATTATGCCTTGCGTGTCCCATACAGATTTTATCACAAACCAAAACCGACTTGGCTCTTCATTCCCTACACCCTGAAATGTCGGTAACTTGACTACGGTCACCATCCCAGCTTTTGGTGGTGGAGGGGGTGGAGGTGGTGTTGGTGTGGATGGACTCGACGTGGGTGAAGCGGGTGGCGGTGTAGACGGAGGTGGTATTAGTGGGAAGCGTTCTTTAATCAATCGGACCACACTTCCTGGCGAGAACCTAGCGAGATCCTCCTCGCTCTCCCGTGAGATAGAAATCAGAGGGTTGTTCTCTACTCCTCCTGCTCTTCGATAACCCCTTCCGCTCCATGTTACTCTAGACATCAATATACGCGCAGAATTTGTTTTTCGCACAACAGCATCTTAATCCAAGTATTCAATGATTTGATGTACCTACCTCGTGGTCCTTGGAGAAATTTCCTTTCTGCTTCATTGTAACTTACGGTTGTATCTATCGCGAATTCAGTGATAAATCCCCCTATGATTCGATCTAACCAGTGGTCTACCACGCACGTAAGTTTATCTTCGGTGGCTTCTAGCTTGTGCACCAGTTCTAGAGTCCACACTATCAGCTGGTCTAATCTGAACCTCCCCACACTATCAGCTAACTTCGCAATCCACTCGTACAATTCTATCAGAAATGTTACAAAGAAGATCTCGTGTATATCCATGAATATATAGCGATCCAACCACTCTTCTTCCGATATCTGCGACTTTCGGTTTTCCTGAACCGTGAACTCGTGAAGCTTCAGATCCCACCACTCTTCAAGCTCTTTCTTCATAGGATTCCAGTGTTCCCACATTAGACACCCCTTAGGCAAATCTCGGTCCCGGAAACGGAACCATTTGTTGGCTTATATGGGCCTGACCCAAGTTCGAAAGAGTTATTTAGCCAAACAAATCCCGCAACTACTGGCCCTTTCGGCAACAGCCCGCGGAGTGCAGACTGAGGTCTCACTCGAGGTAGCAGGGGAGGGTGCTGGAACTAGGTTTCCGCACCCTAGGGATGTCTAGATATGGTCTGGAGGTTTCGCGCACTGGTCTACAGCTCCGCGCTGCTCAGTATTCACACAGATCTAGATTGATTATATCTTTCTTATTAGTGCGCTATTCTACTGGAGGATGCAGTTATAAATCAGATCTGTTCAACAAGGTCTTTAAGCAAACATTTAACCAACGCAACCGATTCGCGCATTTAAAATGAACCCAGATTTACATACATTCATACAATAAGCAGATTAATTAAACAAATATTATGAAAATCAAATTCGCGATAGCTCAGAAGGAACACAGAATTTTCAGAAGAAACTTATCTTTATTTCCACTTATCCTCAATACATCCAGATCCGCCCTGCGCACTCAGCTGCAGGGGTCCACGCACACAGCTGCGGACTTTCTAGGCCTCTGCGCACACAGCTGCAGAGCCTCTATCTACTACCCCAACCCTCGACTCGGACTTATAGATGCTTCAGACTATCTTCTTCAAAAACCCATTACATTTCATATTCAAGATTAACTATCCAAACTTAACTTTTTCTACCCATAGAGCCTCGCTCTATTTATACCCTTCCTTGGCCCACGACCCCTGCGCAGGCCGACTCTATTTACATTTCTTTACATTATTTTCTGAGCGGACTACCCTTTGACTCAACCTATTATAATTCGCGCTTTGCGCTTTCATCGGAGTCTTTCCCCTATCTTTACCCAAAACTTCGGGCTTCGAACCCCCTAACCGTTGCACAGGGCTTCCGCTACTCAACACATTTGCATAGAGTACAAATTCCAAGACCCTACCTTGCCCTATTTTATAGAACCTCTCACGTCAAAACATTATTCGTTAGGGCCAACCACATAAAAATCATGGATTTCATTGAAGATTTAACTTTCCAAATCTTCCCCACCACCAAGCTACTACTACTACTTCATCATCAAAGATAGCCTTGTACCACAAGCTAGCTACCCACAGTCATATGGCAGGATCATTGGACCATACAACTTTCTTGCTTGAAGAAGACATGGAGACAACTCTTTGCTCCTAAATGCAGCCAATGCTGAGTTTTAAAAAAAAAATTGCTTGATTTTGTACTGAGCAACAACAAAATATACAAGATTTCCTTGTGACAGAGTTGTTAATATGGAATCTTAATCTACAAACATTTACCTATCAGGATGAGAAAATGAAAATCAAATTTCTTTCTTATTCCATAGACTCCAACTATGAGATAAAAAAAAAAACACATCAAGTTTGTTTACCCCAACACACCAACAAGTAGCAAGCCCCAACTATATAATATAAGAAAGTAGTAGGTATCCCAAAGGCCTAAAGGGGATCTAATGGAAAGAAGTGACCATTGTCAGAAGCCTTCCAATCAATATATAAATATATAAATGTAGATTTATTATTATTTTAATTGGAAATATTCAATTAAATAATAAAATTTAATTACGTCTCTCCCAATCTAAATTGCTTATTAGCATAATTCACTACCTTCATATGTCTTGCATTTTTTAACAGCATTGTAACATGTGGATTAATTTCCTTTTTGGTGCACAATCTCCACCTTTTAGGACAATATGGTGCAGTGGTCCAACCCCTACAGATCATTACGACAAACTAAGAATAATAGAGAAGATGAAAGGTTGTACAAACCAACATATTTTTCAAACAACTAATCCAACATCAGTACCTTAACTTTTTCATGAAGATATCATATTGAGAACGTTTAAAAAATGGTGGGAAATCTGGGCAGCGACTATCTCTCTTCTGCGAGGGTGATGTGGAAAGAGTGATAAGATTTCACTGTTTTGAAGTTAATGGAGATATTGGTATTTTTTACTAAATTTTGTGAAGTGACTAAATGTAGCTTTAACCATTCACCTTAAGATGTTTTTTACAATATCATTTTCTAAGTCTATTTCATATCGTCATTATCATAAAAACCAACCTATATCCATCTTAACTCCACATCTACCACTCTTAGAGAACTTGGTAGACCAGGAATTAAGATGGATCTAAGCTGATAGAATTTCCCCTTTAAATAGGCTATGCTCACATGAATACCATGGTATTACCATGGGTCAATACCATGGGTTATCATAAACATGGAGCTTAAAAACTACTATTAGTAATTTATAAAAATCAATAAATTTAATAATTTATTTTTATTTTATTTTTTTATTTTAACCGAGTTAAAATGTTTAAGTGACATTATATTACAAGATCCATTTTTACTCTTTATCTACCAAGCCCGGAGAGGGATCAAATATTTTTTCACTCTATGCTAGTTTGCATATCACGATATTTGATCCCTCTCGGCGCTTAGTAGATCTAGAGTAAAGATGGATCTATGTTGGTTTAATTCCCCCCTTTAAATAGGCTATATTCCACATGAATACCATGGGTCAATACCATGCACCATCTTTATTTTTATTAATACTAATATTACGGTTAATAATGTTTTTTTTCATGGTATTAGTAATAATTTGGCCCATGGTATTTGGCCCATAGGCTTCACCTAAATATAACGCATTTTACCATACCTCCACTTTATTTATATTTTTTTTTATTTACACCCTTGCGTGTTCATAAATATAAAGTGACTTAAGGAGTAAATATATGGTATTTGGCCCATAGGATTCACTTAAATAAAACCTCTTTTTTTAGCCTTCTTAAATAGAAAGAGGGTTGTGGACTAAATATAAAAAGAAGTTTTATTTATTTACCATACCTCTAGTTTATTTATATTTTTATTTATTTACAATATCTTTGGAGTAAGTATAAAAAGAGGTTTTATTTATTTACCATACCTCCACTTTATTTATATTTTTTTTTATTTACACCTCATCGATGAAAACCAGATTTGAAAACAGGGAGTTGTTCACACAAGAAATCGGAGCAATTGGGACCAAATACAACCTCCCAAACCAGAAAATGGGTGATTGCAAATAAATTTAACATTGCAAAGCAAAAAATCAGGCGATTGTAATGGAATATAACCTCCTAAACTAGGCAAATCGGGTCAAATGAGTCTTTTCATAGTTTATCCGCCCCTTTTTTTGGCCTAAAATGAAATAAATAAATAAATAAAAGTTGGGCTAAATATATGAAATGGGTGTTTTATAAAAATTTCGCCCCTCTAAAATGAAAAACCCCTTAAATTTCGCCCTTGGGCTAAAATTTGCCCTAAAATTTACCATGCGCATAAGCGTAAGCACTAACGGAGGACCTTCAGCACCAGAAGGTGGTATTCAATATTCTTCTGTGACTTTTGGTATGATGAATTTAGTAGAGATTTTTTCCCAAGATATCCCGAACTTTACTGCGCCTGCATTATGTGGACGCTGGTAAATAAGGGAAATTGTTATTTTGTTTTTCTATGGTTTTTAGCATGTTTGAGTGGTTGGATTGAGAGAGGAGCCCGGAGGTGGTATCGTAGGAGGTATAACTAGGAGTGGCAGTGTCTCTAGGTGGAATTCCCTATTTCTGAAGCATGGCCTGGAAATTGGCGTGACTGGTGGTTTGGTGGGTGGTTCTTGGTGGGCGGCGGTGACAGTAGAGTTGTCCTCGTGGAATACACAAGGTCGGCATCCTAGTGTGGGTTGTGCGAAGCTTCTTAGGTAGTGTCGGCCTGGGGCATGTTCTCCCCACCTTCTCCTTCTCCTGTTCCTCAAGCTCGTGTCAAGGTTCCGATCTGCTGGCAAGGCGGTGGCTGGGGCATAGTGGGTGGCCTTCCAAGGCATTTTAAGAGTGTTGGGAGTCTTGGCTCTCAGGGGTGGTGGTTGGGGCAAAGTCCAGTGGGCCGAAATTTGAAATCTGTTGGTGTTGGCCTTCCTAACTCAAGCCAAATGAAATCATTTGCATGATGTGGTTTCTCCTCCCTTTCAGCCATGCCAGACTCTGTGGGCTCAAATGATTCACAATAGTGTCGATTGGTGCATGTCAAGGTGGCAAGACTGTCAGTCGCTCCCGACGAGCTGGCATGGGATCGCGCGGTGGTCGTGGTGGAGGCAAGCGGGGTTCCTTTGGTGGCAATAGTGTGCAGGCACAAAAAAATCAGTGTCAAGGTGATAGACAATGAGGAGGAATAGCTAACCAGGGATCTAGGCAGCGTGCAGCTCTCGGCCCGTAGGAACTACAACACTGTTGTTTGGAAAATTGTCAGGAAATAATTCAAACTCTGATGGATCAAGTGGATGCACCAGAATGAGTTTGTCGGGAGGAGCATGTTGAGTTGATGGGCATGTTGGATAGGATGCAGTACTTCCAGTGCCAGGTCAAGAAGCGAATGGTGGTGGTCTGGCGAGGCCAAAACCACCTTGCAGAAAAAGTGGAAAAGCTGGAGACTTAGCTAGCGCACTTCGAAGGGCACGTCTAATGCAACTTTAGTCCCCCGCCTCCTCCAGGAACAACCCCGAACAACCCAACTTCCATTACGTCGAATGACTAGTATGCTCTTAGGTGTTTTTCATGTATTTTCTATCTTTTGGTGCCTTCGGCCCTCTTGTTTGTGGACATTGTCCTTAGCCTCCTTTTTGTATTTTTTTCACTTGTTGCAAACATTGGTCAACAAACTCGGTCGGGGTGAGACCACCTGCTTTTTGCTCTGTTGGTTGTACATATTTTTCTCCATATGAATAGAATATCAACTTACAAAAAAAATAGATTAGGATTTTAATTAAATTGCCTAATTTTAGCCAAGGCATGCATTTTTCCATAATTGTAACAGTTTTGACACTTCAATTTTGGAGGTTCATAAGTTGAGATTTACTTGGAAAAATGAGGCCCAAGACGGCTTGTTAGAAAGATAAAATCATGGAGAATATTTCTGAAGTAGCTACATGACCAGATTTGGTCATTAACTAAGCCTAAAATTAGCAAAAAATTAAGCTCCGAATTTGCAATCAAAACTAATTTTCCAAGTTTTGTTTTTTGCATTTTCATTTCCCCAAAGCCTTTGTTGATTGCAAATCCATTCAATTTTGTCCTATTTGACCAACAATATTCTCTAATTTCTTTTTATTTATTTATTTAATTGAATTTTGATTGGAGAAGTTTGTTTTCCCATATTTTGTAATTCTGATTTTGATTTGCAATTTAATTTATTTTTTATTGGTTTTTTGCAGGAGAGCAGTTGAGGAGATGAAGCAAAGAAGATATGGAGCAATGGAAAGATACCAACAAAGAGAATAATGGAAATTTTAGATCTTTAATTGAAGATATGGAGCAATTGAAAGAGACCAACAAAGAGAATAATGGAAATTTTAGATCTTTAAGTGAAGATCTCGAGAACCACTCCTAACAACTCTCCTATTTTGTATTTTTGTAAATTATTAAATAACAGTTTTGAGAATGAAGAAAGAGTTCCTCTTCTCTGCAACTAGAGGCTCTGAAAGAACTATTGTAATAGGAGATTATAGATGTAGGTGAGGGGAAAACTTCAGATCTGAGGTTTGGGGAAAACTCTATGATTTTTCTTGTTGTGGATTTGCATTATTGCAATGTATTGTGAATTGAATTATGGAGAGACGGAGTATTTTTAGTTATGGAAGAGAAGGTTGTTTTGCACTATTGTTAGCAATTTCTCCAAGGAGTTGAGGCTACTCAAGGACTGCAAATTCTTGTAATGATATTTTGGCATGCTTTTAATTAATTTTGATTTCATGTGAACTATTGTATGGGATGTAATTTAATCATTTTGTTATCAGAATTTCTGTAGTTGATTTTAGTTCTTGTTCTAAATAGTGTATGGAATCCTAATATTGAGCACTACTATCATATCAATTTTTTTATGCTATTGAAATTTTGTAAGATTTATCTCTGAGGAACATAAAAGAATTAGAGTTAATATGAATTGATCGAGATAAGAATGTATTGGGCAGTAACTATTTATTGTTTATGTACATTCCCGTTTTGTTTTCTCTTTCATTAATTGAATGAACTACTTATTTAATTAATGAAAATTATATAATGGATTCAATCGTAAAAACAATCCTCTTCCCCTAATTAGTTAGTTCATATGCTCTTGAATTGAGAGAAGGTTATCATTTTCCAATTCAAGATAGGATAAGATTTTTGCTTGCATATTAGTATAAATCTGCATTTAGATTTAATTATGCATTCTAGAAGTCCCCTCATACAGGGGAAAACCTTAATTATGGTTTTTCTGAGCCATAGAGTGATCACTTTCTTGCATGAGCTCTCCAAGAGGGCAGATCTGATTTCTCTTTTTCTATTGGCAAGTAATAGACGTACTATAAGCCAACAGAGAGAGAGAGGGTAATTGGACCTAACTGAACCTAATTGAACCAGTACGAGCCACTACACCAAATGGATAAGAGCTTAGTTTGGGCTCTGACTGGGTGGTCTCCCTTACATGTTGATAAGGCCATTTTTAACCATCAATAGGACTACAATAGACTATGGATTATGGTACAAAAAAGGGGCAGACTTTACATTGACATCATACACAAATGCGGACTAGGCCAGTTGTGTTGATGACAGAAAAAGTACAAGTGGTGGTGCGTTCTACCTAGGAGAGTCTCTAGTTGCATGGTTAAGAAAGAAGCAGTGATTAGTTTATCTGTCTACTGCAGAAGTCGAATACATAGCAGTTGTTGCTTGTTGCACACAAGTGTTGTGGATGAAACAAACTCTACAATAAATGAAGGTAATTTTTAGTGAACCTATATCAATTAAGTGTGACAATACAAGTTCAATAAGCATTTCAAAAAATCATGTGCTTCATTCAAAAACTAAACACATCCCTATAAAGTATCACTTCATCATAGAACAAGTGACTTAGCAAACAGTGAAGATGGAGTACATACCCTCAAAAGAACAAATCACAGATATATTTACAAATCCTCTTGCTAGAGACCTTTTTGAATATTTGAGAAACAAATTAGGGATAGTTTCTGCAGATTCTTCTTACTAATGTGACTTCAAAATGAGAACTTAAAACATTATAGAGAATATGAGATTAAGTGCACCATATAAGGGGGAGACTACAGAGTAGGAAGGAGTAAAGAAGAGGAACAAGAAGCATATGATTGTGTTAAGAATTTGAAGCAGTCAAGAACCATCAAGAATAAAGAACCATCATCAAATTGAGAAATCAAGTCATCTTCTTCATGAGCAAGCAACATCAATCAGGTTCATCATTCAAAAGTTCATTCTTTAATGCAAAATTTTATGAAAAAATGTACATATGTATATATCATGTATATAAGCATGTAAATAAATATTCTCAAATGTACATAGTCATGTTAGACATTTGCATATCTAGTCAAATCATGTTGAAAGATGAGTCTAGCTCATTGTATATTGGCATCATCAGAATTTTCTCAAAATTTTGATGAATCTAAATATGTATATGGAATGCATCAATGTACATTATGATGACTCATGTATTTAGCTGACATTTGGTTGAGGTAAGCAAAAACATGAGACCTCTACAATTATATGAAAGCAAAAGCATTGCCATCGATTCTAACTAGCGGATCTTATACATCTGTGTGTTTGGTTACTAATAGCCCTCATCATGAAGCATCATGAGGTCATCATCTGAACCATATTACATGAAATTTCTACATGTAAAGGCTTAGTAGACAACATTGGCATAAAGGATCGGAGTAGGCATATATTCTCTATGATTGCAAAAATTGTTATTGAAGAAGACTGTGAAATGGATTCTACAATTGGAAGGCCAACAAATGATGAAAGTCAACCAGTGATTAAACCACATGCTACATTTCATTACATCACTAGGATTTCTGTAAATCCTTCTGCACTGTTATTATGAACACAAAGATTTGGATGTTATTAATGTTATTTTTTAGTGCAAGAAGAGTTGAAGTGTAGCCATCATCAATAAAAGAAATTTATTGAAAAGCATAAATTTATATATCATATAAAGATCCACCACCTCATAAAGATTTGAATGAAAAATCAATTCATTAGAAGCTTATAGTTGTTCTAAAGCAAAGCATTTAAATTCAAAGAGGTATTTCCTTGACATGAGGCTATGTTTAAAAATTGCAGAAGACGAAATTGCATCATACTAAGAGGCCTCACTAGCATTAATTAATTGCTTACACTGAAAAACTTCAAAAAAAAAAAAAAAGAAAGAAAAAAGAAAAAAGAAAAAAGAAGAAGCAAAAGCATTTGAAAAGAAGCAAGAATAAAGGACCATTACATAACTCCTATATGTAATGGAAAGAATGAATGTTTACTTGAAAAGTAACGCTAACGCAAGGAAGAGTAACGACACATATGTCGTCAGAATTATAATTATGGCTATTCAGTATAAACAGGAATAGACATAGTTGCAATGATGATAGAAGGCATAGAGACAAATAATAAATATTGTGCATATGAATTCATTGAACGACCTCTTGAATCCTATGCAGTCGTTATGGGTTATTTTCAACCACCATAATCCTGAGAAATGCATTTATGCAACACATTTATACGTGCCCTAACATTTGTTTAATGCAGCAGTTCAAAATATATATATATATATATATATATATATATATATCCCTTATATTATTTACATTGGTGTGCATTTTTTTTTGAAGCAGCACTATTGATTCAATTATATGGAGCAGCACTATTAATTCAATTATGTGGAGCATCGATATATGGAGCGGTCTTTGGAGAGGCATTATTAATATTTTATTGAACCCAACGTTATAATTTTTGGAATTGCATTGTGAATATTGGAGTTGCATTATTAGTACAACAGTGAGCTTTGTGCCCTAATTAAGGTTCTCAACATATGGAAACCATTGGAGCAATATACTTGGAATGCCTTTTGAACATTTCTTCGAATGTTTCCTTGAACGTTGTTTTGAAATGCTTTGAATGCTGCCTGGAAGGCTACCCTAAACGCTGCCTAGAACAATGCCATAAATTCTATGTTTCAGAAGTGGATTAATGGTATATAGATGGACAATGTTATTTTATTATGGATGGATAGAGGTATAAGATAGATAGAAAGCATCATTAACGAATGTTGGCTTAATGCATTAACTTTAATGATGTAATAATCCTCAATGCCTTCTCTCGTTTAATGCTTTTTGCAACAGCATACACCAATGTTTTCTCTTGTTCAACACTTTTTGCAGCAGCTTATATGCATTAATGTTCAACGCCTTTTTCTCAATGCATATGACATTAATGAAGCGACTCGAAGCTTTTTGCTCAACTCCTTTCGAATGTGATATAACCAACGCTTCTTTGCTCAACACCTTTTTCTTAACGCCTTCTCTTGCCTGGATTAATGGAATAATGCTCAACGCCTTCTCTTATCTGGATTAATGTTCAATGTTATTTTTGCAGCAACATAGATATGTTCAACACTTTCTGCACTAGATAATGGATGTTTATGCCGAGTTTGCGCTCAGGTTCCCAACCTGATAAGTGAGCAGAATGGCGTAGGGTTTCTCATGTGAGAATGTTTTGTAATTTGAAATTACGTTTTTCTTGTTTCCAGAGCTCAGAAAGGCTAATTCTACGACCTAGATAGGGTGCCATCCACGAAGTCCCTGTTAGTTGGGAATGCTAATGGTGTGCAGGTTATTTATTTGAGTGTATTAGTAGCATATAAATAATTGGGTGACCCATACCAATCAAATGTTATGAGAAAATTACTTTCTGCAATTATGAATTTGTTATTGAATTGTTAGCAGCGTTGGAACTTTGAAATATTGTATCCGTGTTGAATCCTTGAAAGGAGAAGTATTAGTATTTTAATTGAGCAACGTCCATTTAATTTAATCCACTTTATAAACAATTTTGAAGAGCGTTGGCAAAATATTCAATATACAACGTTAATATATATGCTCCAGTGATAATATATAAATGATCCAGTGATAATATACAACGTTAATATATGCTACAACATTTAATATACAAATCCTCCAGCGTTACATGGTTTTCTAGCGATGAGGCAGCATTATATTATGAGACGGCATTATATTACGAGGGCAGCGTTATAAAGTTTGCAGTGTTATATGGTGGAAGGCAACGTTATATTATTGTTGGAAGTTGGCAACGTTAATATATTATTGTCAGAGCCATAGAATTTTATTGGGATGATATAATTGAAGGCAATGTTGATTTTATCTCACATTTTTTAATAAAGGCAGCATCTTATATTATTTATGTTGGCACATTACTTTGACACCAACATTTTTTAATTCAGAAACAGTGCATTCTCTATGGACAAGAAATAGCTACAGTTATAACAACATATGAATATTTGCAGCCTTAGCCTTTATGAAACATTCTTTATATTATCTCTTGGGTACTTGAATCCCTCTATGTAGCGTTAGCCTTGTATGAATATTGGTATTATATTCCTGGATATTATCTCTCTGGAGCAGCGTTCACCATTATTCTTTACAGCATTTACCTATACACAAATAGCATTGATGTCATTAGTGTTAATGTTATTTCAATTATGATGCAAGCCTTCAAATGTATCATGAAAAAGTGCTCAAGTTTATATTTATGTATTGTATTACATTAAAATTTGGTCACAATCAATGATGACAATTCCAAATCCACGACAGCGAATGTATATTCCACAGCTGCATTATGAATTGGGGTTCTATGCTCTAATAGCTTAATTATACCCCTACATTCATGGAGTAGTCTTCATTCTTAGAGATTTATAGCATGGAGACTTTGTGGAGAGTTTTTAATACATGGAATTTAGGGGACTATGCCCTAATTTATCAAAGGACAACAAGGTTAAAAACATTCTAATTAAAGGATATTGTGCATTTGAGAGACATTACCAAAAAGGTTTTTCATTCTCTATAGACATAACACAAAATCATTTCATGTGAACAACTCAAGTGACTTGGACAGCAGAATGTTTGATCACTACCACCCCTTACCATTGATGTCAAAGGGGGAGGTAAGCATAAGCGGAGGTGTGAGGCGGATGGAGGAATTGCTTTATTACCGTCAATGCCAAAGGGGGAGAATGTTGATAATGTTTGCATTGATGTCAAATGATTATATTAAGATCATTGATCTAATTGATTGGTGTTGATTGTGTTAAGATTAATTTATGTTGAAAGATTGCTTGGAATGCAAAGGTTGAAAGTAATGTGAAGTGCAAAGGCTATGATAATTAATGTGAAGGTTGAACATTGTTGATTGGTTGTCATTGACGCAAAATGAGACATGATAGGAGACTAGACTAGGTCATTCATGTCATTTATGTTGTTGATGCCCCAGCTCAGCCAGGAATTGCCAAAACTCTATTGATGTTCAAAATAGAGCATAGATAAAGAAACCCTAGCTACAGGAGACAACTGCAGCAACGGCGGAGATCTGTTGCAGACAGTGACTACCCGCCCAAGCGGTTCCTGCATAAAGATGTGTGAATTCCTCTTTGGGAGGACAGGTTTAGGATGCGCGTGAGGAGCTACCGGCACAGGGATCTACTACGCACAGCAACAGCACCATGGCCCCAAGAGGGGCCCCCAATCATGACCCTCCCCCTCCTCTTGAACCAGTCGTGTTCCAAAAACTGGTAACAGCATGCAATAAATGGCCAGCTAATGAAAACCAGCAGAAGTTCGTCAAAAGAATGGAAACCATTCCCACAGTAGCTCTACCGACTGAAGAACCCTGCAGATTGGCCTTGAACTTAGCAGAACGAGGACTTATTGGGTAGTTCACCAAGCTATGGCCCTCGCCTAAAGTCGTAGATACCTGGGTGCAAAGGAACTCGCGACCTCTTGTCAAGGAAGGAACCAAAATCCATTTCGTCGGCAAAGGCTTCTTTGTCTTCGTATTTGAATTGATAGAGGACAGGAATCTCATATTCAGAAATGGCCCGTATTTCATGGGCCCTCAGGGTTTGTACCTGAATAAATGGACTCCGGACTTCAATCCGACTCAGGATGTGCCCTCGGCTATTCCCGTCTGTTCCCGTCTGGGTGCGCTTGCCTCACTTACCATTGCACTGCTAGAATCCCAAATCACTAGAAACCATAGGCAATAAAATTGGCAAATACATTGATCAAGTAGAAAGGAGGGATCAGTACTCTTGCACGAGAATCTGTGTAGAAGTTGACTTGGAGGAAGGCCTCCCTGAAGCTATAAAGCTCACGGTGGTTGATTGGTCTCACATTCAAGTATTAGATTACGAGAAACTCCCATTTAAATTCCGGCACTGCCATGGCTATGGGCACTTTGCCAGGCATTGTAAAAAGAAATCAGAGGAGGAGGCAGAGAACTTGAAAGGAGAACAATGGACACAGGTTCAGAAACCAGCATCAGCTAAGCAGAACAACAGAACCAAAGGGAAAGGAGTGTCCACGGGGAGTGGTGCCCCACCCTCAGCACAAGGGGAGGGGAGCTTAGTCCCTCCAAGAGTAGACATTTCCACCAATCCCTTTGAAATACTCAGTACACCAGAAAAACTCCCAGATCCAGCAGATGAAGAGGACGAACAACAGGCCACTACTATGGAAGAAGATAAAAGACAGGAGGAAACAGGCCCTCTCCAAATCGGAACCCCAAGAGGTGTCCCTAGCCCCCCATCCTATGCAGATATGACAAGGAAGAAGACTACAGAGATCTTTGGATCCTTGGAAGATGAGACAACTGAGAGGCCTTCGAAAAGAGTTGGGAGGAAATCTCACAGAGAGGCAAGAGAAGAAGAGGCAGAGAGACAAAAAATGCAAGGCAGCCAGCCCATGATTGAGATGTCCATCGGTAGAAATACTAGAACCAGGCCTCCCAAGGGAGGGATGACCCTCCCCCTCTGCCAGTGAATAATGTGATTAGTCTATTGGAACTGTAGAGGTCTGGGGAATCCCTTAAAAGTTGAAGCAGTGAAGAACCTTCTGAAATCAGAATTTCCAGAGATCCTCATGCTCCAAGAGACTAAAATA
Organism: Pinus tabuliformis; assembly: GCA_031772625.1. Lineage (NCBI taxonomy): Eukaryota > Viridiplantae > Streptophyta > Pinopsida > Pinales > Pinaceae > Pinus > Pinus tabuliformis. Next base: position 887,819,118 of record CM062818.1, read on the forward strand.
GAAGGGGATGCCCTTCTAGACCTCAGCAAAGTAAAATGGAAAACAAAATCTGGCAAAGCAGTAAGTGTAAGGGGTACATGCGATGGGCTTGCCACCCTATGGGAGGAAGACAAATTCCAACTTGAGAGCTCCTTCCAAACGCAGCACTGGATTTACACTGAACTCCGGCACCTTGCTAGCAAGATTACCTTCGCCCTCTTCAACCTTTACGTCCCTATCCTCTACGTAGAAAAGAAAGACTGCTGGCAAACCCTGTCTGATTTCCTTGACGCTTATTCCCCCAAGAATATAATTCTAGCAGGAGACTTCAATCTCATCTTCGATCCAAAGGAAAAAAGAGGAGGTACCAGTAGCAAGGACCACTGCCTTCCCTTTGTGGAAGATTTGATTCAGCAATGGGATTTATTAGACTTTAAGCCAAAAACAGGGCTATATACTTGGTCAAACAACAGAACTGGGGTGGAGCACATATCAGCCCGATTGGACAGATTTCTACTTCAGAGCACCTTCCTCTCTGAAGAGATGATCATCTCCACCAAAATTCTAACAAAATTGACTTCAGATCATAAGCCTATTCTTTTGTTGTTTGAAAAAGAATAAAAAATGGGGCCCATCCCCTTCTAGTTCAGCCCTCCCTGGTCAGACAGGGAAGGGTTTATGGACATAGTCAAGAAGGCATGGTCCACCCCTGTTCTTGGTTCGCCCAGCTATGTGTGGGAACAAAAGTTAAAGGCCACCAAAACAGCCTTGAAAGAATGGATAAAAAATCCCTCTAACTCCCCCACTATGCATAGAAAGCAGAACATCAAGCAACTGCTCGACTTGCAAATGGACATGGAGTAGCAAGACATTACCTACTTAGAAATCCAGAATGAGCAAGAACTCCAAATCAACACTATGCACTCATTCATAAAGGAGGAAGAATCTTTGAGGCTCAAATCGCGTAACCTCTGGCTTGCGTCTGGAGACAAAAACTCGACCTTCTTCCACAAGCAAATTCAAACTCACCTTTCTAAAAACCACATTGTTGAAATCACCTCACCGAATGGGGATGTCCTCAAAGGCACAACTCTATAAAAAGAGGTTGCAACCTCTTATTTCCAGCAACTGTACAAGGAAGAAGGTTCGAATAATGATGAGGAATCGCAAGACTTCCTCACTCACTTTCCAAGACTGGTTAACGAGGAGGATAACTCAAGAATCCTGAAGCCCTTCACTCAAAACAAAATCAGCAATGTCATCTGGAAGATGGAACCAGACAAAGCCCCAAGACCTGATGGGTTCTCCATCCATTTCTATAGAATATGCTGGGACATCATCAAGGTCGATATGTTTCGAATGATTAAAGGCTTCCTCCAAAAATCCAAAGTGGTAGGAAGCATAAACTCCACTTTCCTAGCGCTAATCCCTAAAGAAGTGAACCTGGTGGCATTTGACTGCTTTAGGCCAATATCATTATTCAATGCGTCCTACAAAATCCTCACTAAGTTACTTGCAAATAGAATAAAGCCGCTACTGGAAAAACTCATCTCTCCTAACCAAGGTGGGTTTGTTAAAGGTAGGCATATCCTGGAAAATGTGATTCTGGGGCAGGAAATCATTCATTCCAGCGAATAACACCAAGAGCAAGGCATGCTCATTCTCTGGAAAATCTTCTCAAATCAACGACACCCGGTAAGTCAAGTTCTGATCAAAAAATATCTGCATAGGCTCTCTAAAAATAATATGGATGAAGGAGTTGCCTACAAAGGAACTACTCTATGGAAGCTATGCAACCGAGGTTGGGAGTTCTTTAAAGACCATCTCTACAGAATCCCTGGAAACAGAAAAAGAATTGGGTTGTGGGAAGACAAGATAATGGGCCTTCAACCTCTAAAATCTGCCCCTGAAATTGTAAATTTGCGAGACTGGCTTATTCAGAGTGGCATCCACAAGCTGGCTGATATTTCCTCTTGGGATTCTCGAGGGAATTGGAGTGACTGGGCTGTCCAACGCCTCCCTAATAGGCTGATTCCATAACTTCACCTCTTTCTAATAGCTATCTCAGGTCTGGCTCCAGTGCATCTTCATTCAAGGGACAAGTGGGGTTGGGGTAAGACTGGAGCTTACTCAGCAGCTCAGGGCTTTGCAGCTCTCCAAGAACATCATCCACAAATCCACTCCCCTTTGCTTTGGCAGCATGTATGGGACCCCTTTGGCCTCCCAAAGATTAACTTCTTTAGCTGGATTCTCATGCACAGAAGGGTCCTCACTAGAGATAACTTAGAGAAGCGTGGAATTACAGGACCCCACAGATGCCCTCTCTGTTGTTCAGCTCAAGAAACAATTGATCACCTGTTCATTGACTGCCCCTTTACTAAAGAAGTATGGTCTCAAGCAATGTTGGGGCTCAAGGCTCAAATACCAGTGTAGCTCTCAGTGGTTAGTCTATTCGCTTCCTGGAAAGAGCACTCCCCTCACGCACTGAAGAGCAAATCAATGTGGGCCAAAATATGGTATGCAATCCCAAAATACATCTGCTGGGAAGTGTGGTTAGCTAGGAATGAAGCCATCTTCAACAACAGATTACAAACCCCCAATGTAGTGGTTTCCAAAGCCAAAGCATTGTCGCTAGAAACTTATGAGAACCGTCCTCATAAGCAAGACAATGCGCTCCTCCCTGAAGAGATCGGTTGGCTCGATAAGTCCCTGAGGCGTGCCAACAATAAAAAGAATCCCTCCTTTCCCTGCCCCAATCCAGAGTGGAGGCTTCGAACCTCTGAATTGGATTTCCAAAGGTGGTGGAAAAATCAAGGCAAAGTTATGATATTCTTTGACGGAGCCTCCAAAGGAAACCCGGGGGTATTAGGAGCAAGGGGATTAATCTGCTTCCTGGATGGACACAAAAGAGACAGCTTCAGCTAGGGCTTAGGATTGAGCACTAATAACCAGGCAGAGATTCTTGGTCTGCTCAAAGCTTGCCAGCTAGCCCAGGGGAACAGAGGAATAAACCTACAAGTATTTGGGGATTCTGAAATATTGATAAAAATCCTCAACTCAGGTGATCATCTCAACAACCCAATGCTCAACAAAAATCTTGAAAGACTAAGGAAAGTGTTGTAGAGCTTCACTACCACTTCATTCTACCACGTCCTCTGAAGCCTAAACAAGGAAGCCGATATAAGGGAAAACATGGGTTGCCTCTTAGCCCAAGGTGCCCTATCAAAGAACAATGAAGCAACAGAATGGCACCCAATACCTTAACATATAATTCTGACCTGAGCAAGAACAGTCACTGGTGGCAATATCTCTTGGTTCTGTTGTTACCACGATTGCCCAAAAATCTGGCACAGGCTTCATTCTATACTCCTATAGCTCACACGTTGTGGCCTCCACACTATAACATTGACATCTTTTAATATATAGCTTGTTTTGGAGGCTCAGATCATATAATGCAGAGATCACATTATTCCATTGACTCTTCTATAGAGGCTCGGAGCTCACCTGCTATGGACTGAAATAATATTTAGAGGTTGTTTCAATATACAGTATGGCATCGCCTGTATGGCTCGTCCATACCTCAACAGCATTTCTCATAAGCCTCAGAGCACATTTCCTGTAGCTCGCATGTAGTAAAGTGGTTTTTTGCATTTACTTATGTTGGCAGCAATTAGACTTCTCTGCTCTAGCTTCAAACCCAAAACCTTAAATCATCTTATCTCTCCAAGAATTCATTTAATCAATGAGACAATGAGGATGCTCAGAAAATTTGCATTTACTTACGATGGCAACGCTCAGTCTTCTCTGCACCGGCGACAAAAACAGAATCTCAAATCGTGTTATCTCATCGCTCTCATTCATCTAATCAACCAAATAACAAAGATGTTCAGATATCTTTCAAGAACAGAGGACTCTCCTTATCCCACCAGAGAGAACTGGAACTGGATATGTTGTCTCCCTTTGATTTTGTGGGCTTTTGCGCATAGACCAAGGATCTTTGTAACCACGCTAGAGTATTTAAGCTGGTTCTTCATTGAATGGCCAATGGATCCATTTGGGCTCTGTTGAGACTGAGTTTTCTGAAATTAATGGTTGATGCATTATGTAATAGTGTTGTTAAGATTCAGTCCAACCTTTTTCTATAAATAAAATTCAATCTTTCTTGTTAAAAAAAAATGAGACATGATATATTAAGACACAAGATGGAAAATATATGCTTTCATTAATCAAGAAAATTGTATGGTACAAGTTTGGAAAATGTAGCCAGTACAAATCTGATTTGTCTCTTGTAATCATTACTATTGCGCTATATTGTTTTAGCTCTATTTTATACTATAATATTCAGTTTTTCAGATCTGAAAATGAAGAGATGGGTAGTGAAAAGTTTTAGAAGACCAAGAGACAATGCCTCATTTCATATTCCTGCAGAGAATACAAACAACCAATAAGATATGCTTATAAAATATACATTGTTGAATGGAATAAGGATTTTTGATGTTAAGTAGTTTGTATGAGAGCAGCATAAGAGGAACAAAATTGAAGAGAAGAAGCAGAGAAGATGTGCAGAAGACTTAACATCAGAAATTTATATCAGGTAACCAAAACTCTTGACTTGGTATTGTGATTGAGAGATTGCAGTCTCTTTTCAAGTTGTAGCTTGATAAAGAATATGTTGTAGGTTGTTGAGGTAGGAGCCTCCTGTGGGTTGTAGCCTACAGAAATTTGTGGGAGTTAGAGCTTCCTTTTAGGCAGGATCCTCTTGTACATTGGAGCCTACAAAAATTTGATGTAATTATGAAGTAGGAACTTTCCTTCACCTCACTTTCAACCAAAAATTCATGGTTTTCTCCCTTATGGGGTTTCACTTATATCTGGTGTCTTCATGTGTTGTTTATTATTGTGTGAATTATCTTAAATTTTGAAGAAGTATATCTGCAAATTTCTCTCTCTGGTAACTGCAAAAGGAAACCATCAATAATTGAGTATATACATAAATCATTAGCTACATAAACCCCAAAAATTATGTTGAGCAAAAGTTGTAGGGTTAAAATTATTGATTCAGCCCCCCTCTTAATATTTTTTTCCTGAACTTTGCCAGCCATAATCTCGATCTTCTAGCACAAGCCCGTCTGATTGCACCCACAAGGCTTTTCACAATTGGAAGTTCTTTATTCCTATTGATGTCAGCCATAATATGGTTTTCTGACATTACTAGTGTTGATAGCGCCTAAAAGCCAGGTTTTCACTACCATATCTTTTTATTATTTTTTATTTTTTGATGGACTGTAAGGTTAAAGAGTTGTAAAGGGGAGTGGGATATCGAATCACTCAATGAAATTCAGGTCAGATTGTTTTGTTGAAAATAGCAACAAGAAATTCTATAAATAGCATTTCAGGTACCAGTGTTTTAAATAGCAACAAGGAATGATAAAATAGAAATGCTAAAAATAGCATTGCTATAAATAGCATTTCAGGTTAAATTCTAATTTTAGTTAGTACCTGAACTAAAATTAAGAATTAAAATTCGAATTTGATCTTAGCAGTTCTTTGAAAAATAATTAATTAATTCATCTTGAGTTAATTAGTTGGAGAAAATCAAACTTGAAGTCTATGTGTAGACATGCAACAATTATCCCTTTGATTGAGGAAGTTATCCCTTAATTAAGGAGATCGGGATGAGTTGTACTTTGAGTTGTAATTAGTTAACTCAGTTAACTAAGTTAAGTCCAGTTAGATTAGTTCCAACAGTTTGTGGAACAGATTGTGAGTTCAGTTAGTTAATGCATGCATGCATGTAACTATTGTACTTCAGATAGTTGAATATTCTCTCATAAATAACTCATGCATGTCAGTTTAGTCAGAGACCCAGTTGAGATCAGAGGAAGGGACAATGTACTATCAGTTGGAGGAATTTTCCTATATAGGAAACTCATCCATGCAGAAGGAATCATCTCCTTCAAGATTGTGCAGTTATTTCAGAGGTCAGTGAGCAGTGTGTGAGGTAATTACACACAAGTGGCAGCTTGAGGACCCAGGAGAAACTGCGCAAGGAAATAGGAGGCTTGGAGGGCAGAGGAGAAGGTTTGTGAGAAGCCTTTGACTGTCTATGAGCAGTAGTGAGGGATTGTACTAAGAGCTGGATAGTTTGTGAGCTAAAGCTTTGTGTAATCCTGAGATATTTCCACTTGTATAATAATACAGATAGCGGGGTTTTTAGCTGAGGCTTTCCCCAGAGTATTCTTCTGTGTTTCATGTGTATGATTTCTACTTCTCTGTTATATGTGTTCTATTTGATCTTGCTCAAAATTGATTAAGCTTCCACAAGTTTGATTGTAGAAGTAGATTAAGTATTTTGCTTTAGTACATTGGATAGTCAGTTTAATCTACGGTGAAATTTCTACATGGTATCGAAGCAAAGGTGATCAAAGTGAAGAACAATATACAAAGAAGGAAGAAGTTCGAAGTTTGAAGTTCCTGATTATAGAATTCGAATTCTTAGCACATCTTAAATTTCACCAATGGCGTTCAACGGTTTGAGACTTGAGTATGCCCTTGATAGCAGCTCGAATTATATAGCCTAGAAGGCTCGCGTGGAAGCGGTATTAGAGGACAATGGTTTGAAGGACTTCATTGATCAAGAAGGCCCCAAGCGAGTAGCTGCTAATGCCCAAGAATTGGCAGAATGGAAGAAATGTGTGGCTAGAGCGAGGAGGATTCTTTTGGAGGGGGTTCGAGACCACATAGTCTCGAGTCTCCATGGGAAGGAGACACTATTTTCAATGTGGAAAACATTGAAGGATCTATATCAGAACAGCGACAACCAAAGGAAGTTGGCACTGGAAGACAAGCTTCGAAAAATCAAGTGTGAAAAGGGCGACATGATCTCTACATATCTGAACAAGCTCACCACCTACAGGGATGAGCTTAGAAGTGCAGGAATCACGACAGCCGATGATGATATGGTGAGTCTTGCTCTCCTCGGTCTTCCTAAGAGCTGGCATAGCTACCAGCACTTAGTGAATGGAAGAGAGAAACTGCCAGATTTGGAACGACTATGGTCAGATCTAATGCAGGAGGAGATCAGGAAAAGCACCAGAGATGGTTCTTTATCCAAGGAGGATGAAGAAAATATAGTGCTAGCCAGTAAGGCAAGGAAAGAGAAGGAGAAGGATTCTCATTCCAAATCGAGTTCTTCCCATGGTGGGAAGAAGATTGACAAATCTAAAGTGTGATGCTTTAATTGTCATGAGGTGGGACATTATGCAACAAACTGTCCATCGAAGAAATCCAAGAAGGGATCCTTGGAAGGATCTGAAGGTGAGGCCCTAGCCTCTCAATTCGAATTGGATTTTACCCTCATCGCATGCATGGTTTCATCGATGATGGGTTGTGGTTGGTTTCTTGACAGTGGAGCCTCATTCCACATGACCGGCGATAAGAGTTTGTTCAGTACCTTGGAGGAGAAAGACCTTCAAATACTCATAGCGATGGGTAATGATGAAAAGTATAGTGTTTCAGGTGTGGGCACAGTTTCTTTTCAGAGGGAGCATGGAGCTCGCATTACCTTGACAGATGTGAAGTATGTGCCAGGACTGAAGAAGAACTTGGTATCGATTGTGATGCTGGAAGACAAAGGCTATGATGTAGTCTTCAGTAAGGGAAAGGTTTTCCTTAGACACATCACCATGAGATAGGTGAAGCAGATCGGTTCACGAGTCAAGAACCTGTATGCTCTTGAGGTTCAAGATGCATGCAAAGCCTTGAAGAGCAAGGCAATTGTTGGAGACTTGGTGGTTGAGAGGGAGAATACATTACCTCTCAACATGCAGTGCCAGAAGAAGTCTCAGACAATTGTGGAGGAGACATAATTGGTGAAGTAGCTTCAAGAGGTTGTGGAGCATCCACAACTGGAGAAGCTGAGAGGAGATCGAGTGGAGGCATCCACTCATGCAGAGACCTCCAGTAGGGGGGAATTTTGAGCCAAGCGGGCAGAGGGATCGCATGCATCCATACCTCTAGGTGGGAGGTGGGGCGATGTGGAGTGATAGTCCCAAGAAGGCTAAAATAGGGGTAGCATCCTTGAGGTACCCAGCCTCTTTGATTAGACCTTGCTACAGGAGCCCCAACGAGGAGTAGTAAGACTGGCTGAGTGGGTAGAGACAGATGCAGATGGAGCGACAAAGGGGGTTTCAGCATCAGAGGGTGTTTCTAGCCCAATAGGGAGGGTAGTTGGGAGATCAGTTACTTACTTCTCAGTAACTGAGTAGCAGTGCAGCAATGGGTAGCACAATGCAACATGATGAGAGGAGGTGCAGTGCGGATGCAGTGCTGGGAAATAGGACCAGCAGTAGCACAGATGCAGCAGGAGGAATCAGTGTAATTGATGCAATCAGAGATCAAAGTGACAGAGGCTTGAGCAGTCAGATATTGAAGAGCACAGAGGTTGATCCAGGATGCTTTCGCTTATAGATGTATGAAAAGAATCACATGTAAAATTGCAGCTTAACACAGAATTTAATGTGCACACAAGAACAAAAGAAGAAGAAATGCATAAAGCATAAGGAAGACACAAAGACTTGATAACGGAGTTCATCCAACTCGGACTACGTCTCCGGGCCCTGCTCGAACAATGGGGAGGCCTTCTTATATTAAATGGCATGAAAAGAAGAGAATTACAATCATCAGCTGAATACAAGAGGCTTATACCTCCGTTCTGAAAGATGGCCGTAAAATGGAGGCCTCAGATGGAGAAGTGGGCAGCACCAATGTGTCCGTGGCATTGAAAGGGGCTGAAAACATCTAAAACTTGTCCAAAACAGACAAAATGCACTATCGGCCTCCTAGAAGCTCCCTGCCTCGAACAGCGTGCTAAGAAATCCTCTCCCCCTTCCTTTTTCCAATTGTTGGGCTTTATATGTGTCATTTAGGACAAAAGCCACTTAAATCAGGGATGTCTGGTTCAAAATAGAGTCCATTGGAGTAGAAGGATCAGTGGGCACAACCGACCCTTAAAAATAGCCTCTTTATCATTGTAGCGATAAAATACCAAAAACCCCGAAAAAACACTAAAATCCGGCAAAAAACCATTTACCCGGATTTCAAATTTATTAAATCAGGCTTATATTCTTATCGGGTCCGAGCCCGATATCACAATCACAAGTCGTGGAGGTCCAAGGCCCTATATATCGGGGAACTTTGACAACCATCGATCGCCGATATCGGCGTCGGCCGATCGCACCCCTGATCGCTGATGCCGATTACCCCGATATCGCTGACACCGATTTCACTAACCTGATCGCCCTTCGATCATTGATCCGATCTAATCAAATATCGCTAATCGGGGGTTCCGCTGCGCTCCTTAAGTCTGCCCCTTTGGATATGCCGATTGCAATTTTACCTTTTAGGCTTAAAATTCCATTTTTAAAGGAAAATGCCTCATTTTCCTAAGGAACAAAGGTTCCTTCTTTCCGTGATAACTTCATCATCCGGACTCGGATTGAAGTGTCGTTCACGCCGTTGGGATTAGGACGACAAGATCTACGCTCTGGTCCTAGGTTGACTTCATTCTGAGCACTTTGGTTCTGAGCTTTTCCATGCCATTGTATCTGAAGATCCACCTGGATCAATCCTCCCCATTGAGGAGCTTTTGGACAGCCAAAAGCTTTCATTAGTCAATTTGCAAATGGGGAAATTTTTCCCTCACCTTTTCCTTCTCCAGCCATTTGGCCTTGCTGGGGTGCATTCCCTTGAAACCAACCCGAAGGTATTCCACATCTCCTCGTCATGAAGTCTTGATCCTTCTATCAAGGATGATCTCCTCGAGCAACTCATCGAGATATTCTGGTGCAAAATCATCGACTGTAGGAACTGTGCCCACCTCATCAGTGTCCATGATCAAAGGTGGTTCATACAGCTTTAGGTTCTCCACATTCACTACTAAGTACATCTGCATATATACCAGCAAGTCAAGACGAAAGGCATTGTTCCCAATCTTCTCCAAAATGGTAAATGGTCCATACCGGATTGGTCGCAACTTCTTTCCTTCTCCCTTCATCCTGTCTTTGCTGATGTGGAACCACACTTTGTCGCCCACTTGGAATTGATGGTCGACTCGGTGTTTATCATGTCGAACCTTGTAATGAGCTTGACTTTTCTCCAACTTCTCTTGCACTGCTTAGTGAATCAATTGGATTCGTTGAATGAACTGCTGAGCTTTTTCCTTATCATTACGTCCATTGGAGCCATCTTCCCTTCCAAAGACCATATCAAAAGGGTCCTTTGGTAGGTAACCAAAACATGTCTCAAATGGTGAACGTTGCGTAGATGAATGCACTGCTTCGTTGTAGGAATATTGTACATATGGGAGATGTTCATCCCATAACTTGGGATGTTTCCCACAATAGCCTCGTAATAATTGTACCACAGTACAGTTTATAACCTTTGTCTGTCTGTTAGTCTGTTGGTGAAAAGTCATGCTTCTTTTAAATTTTGTGTCCATCATCCTCCACAAGCTAGTCCAAAACTCCCCAAGAAAGTGAGAGTCCCGATCTGACACAATCGATGTGGGTAATCCAAATTGGACCCAAACATGCTAAAAGAAAAGCGAAGCAGTCTACTCTGCAGTAATCTGCTTTTTACAAGGCATAAGAATACACATCTTGCTAAAATGGTCAACGACGACATACAAATAGTTGTGACTCTTCCTAGACAAAAGCAAACCTCCTACAAAGTCCATTAACACACTCTCCCATGGATGACTCGGAATAGGGAGTGGTGTGTAGAGCCTGAGTTTTCTATTAGAGGGCTTTGAAACAGAACACATCACACAACCCTTTACATAGCGAGTCACAATGTTTTTCATATGAGGCCAAAAACAAAATCTTTGTACATGACATAAAGTCTTTTCGACACCAAAGTGTCCAGACACAAGAGAGGTGTGGGCCTCTCGAATTACATGTACTCTTTCCCCTATGGGAATACACAATTTACCAAGGTGATACAACAGTTTCCCCTGCAAGTGATAGTTGTCCACCTGTGAACCATGGGTTAGTTTTGCATAAACCTCCTTAAATTCATCATCGTTGGCATATTGTTGAGCATAACTTTCAAAAGATAACGAAGAATTATGAAAAATAACAGAAGCAGAAATAGGAGGGCGAGATAGCATATCGGCCACTTTATTGCTAGTGCCCTTCTTATACTTTATTACCAGATGAAACTGTTGAAGAAAACCCATCCACCTAAAATAACAAGATTGTTGCAACTTGGTTTGCGACTAAAGTTATTGCAAGGGCTGATGATCTATATGGATGATGGTCTCCTTGCCGATCAAGCAGTGTTTCCACTTTTTCACACTCTGCACCAAGGCATAAAGCTCCTTGTCATAAGTGGGATAGTTTATCACAGCTTGAGAAAACTTCTCAGAATGGTAACAAATTGGCTTCTTTTGATGCATCAGTACAGCTCCCATGGCATAATCGTTGCCATCAATTTCAATCTCGAATGGCTGTTGGAGATCGGGTAAGGCTAAGACTGGCGCGGTGCTGATCTTTTCCTTCAATGTTTCGAAGGACTTCTATTGTCTTCCTCCCCATTCGAAGACCTGTTTTACACTTGTCAATATGTGCAAAGGTGCTGCAATAACAAAGAAATTAGCAATAAATCTCCTCCAATACTGGACTGCACCTAAAAAGCTACGGATTTCGGTCACACTAGTAGGCTTATGCCAATTTAAAATTGCTTCAAATTTAGAGGGATCAATTTTTAACTGACCATGGCCAACAATATGACCTAGGTAACCCAAAGAGGTTTTCCCGAACTCACACTTTGACAATTTTACAAAGATTTTTTCTTTTTCAGCACATCAAGCACTTTCTTTACATGACACACATGCTCAGCCCAGCTCTTACTAAAGACAAGTATATCATCTAAATATACAAGAACAAATTCATCAATGAAAGGCTGAAATATATCATTCATAACCCTCATAAAAGTGGTTGGAGCGTTGCAAAGTCCGAATGGCATCACCATCCATTCAAACAGCCCCTATTTGGTCTTGAAGGCAGTTTTCCACACGTCCTGCTCTACAATTCGGACCTAGTGATAGCCACTGCGCAAATCCAACTTGGTGAAATAAACATCATTCTTTAATTGATCCAATAAATCATCTATACGAGGAAGGGGATAGCGATTTTTCACCGTGATCTTGTTTAGCACGCGGTAATCCATGCACATCCTCCAGGTGTCGTCTTTCTTTGGGACTAAGACAATCGGTGAGCCACATGAAGAGGTGCTCAGCCTGATGACCCCTTGGTCCAGTAATTCCTACACTTGTTTCTTGATTTCCTCCATCTAAATAATCGACATCCTGTACATGCCAATATTTGGCAGAGGAGCATCATGCTACAGATGGATTTCATGTTGGATTTCCCTCTTTGGAGGTAATCCCTTCAGTTCCTGAAACAGCTCGTCATAATTAGAAATTAACTCAGCTAATTCTTGTTTATGTTCCTGATCGCGGCCCTGGAAAGCATCAGCGAATTCTGCCTCTTTTTCCCTTACAACCATAAGCATGCATGCTTTATTGGAATTCACCAGTCTTTTCATTTGTTCAGTGCTTACAAGGTTGGCATTGATTTTATTTTGATGAGCCCTTACTATATATTCTACCCCATATTTTGTGATATGGTATTTTTTTTCATGACGGAAAAAGACTACCTTTTTATCATACAGGTAGGGGCTCCCTAACACCATGCCACAGATATCCAATGGTATTACATCCATTTCTACTTCGTCTACTAGCTTAGACACGATCACAAATTTGACTTTACACTGCTGGGTTACATTTAGTTTTGCTTTATCATGTATCCATCCCAGCGGGTAAGGTTTCGGGTGTGGTTTTATTTCTAAGCCGAGTTTCTTTACTGAGGATTCTGCAATTAAGTTTGCTTGGGACCTAGTATCAAACAGAGTTTCAACTTTAGTGTGATTTACAACAACTCTGATACGAAACAGTTCAATTCTTTTTCAGTCATTAGAAAGGGACTCATTTATAGAACCGGTGCCTTCATGCGATTCAGAATTAACATGAGCTGTAATAGTACATTTTGTTCCTGCTGCTGTGATCAACGCTTCATCTCCTGAATCCGATCCAAGGTCTTGCTGCGCCACTACCATTGTATTCTGCATCCCTTTTCCTCCATACTTCTTTGGATGCTTTTTTGGGTGTTGCTTCCAACAATGATTGTCATTGTGGCCTTCCTTCTTGCAGTGATTGCAATAAGGCCGCTCTCCTTCTTTAGCTACTGTTGTTTTCTTCTCCTTCCCTTTCCATTTCGCTTTGGATTTTCCATTGGGAGGTTTGAACGGTGGCTTTTTGGACTGATCATCTCTTTCATTTTTGCCCCTGTTCTCAATATGAATTGCTTTTACGTTGGCTGAATCAATAGTGGTTGGTTCAAACAACAACAATGAATGTCTAATATAACTATGCAATGAGCCAATATACTTAGTTACAACTTCAGGTGTATCAAGTGCAATACCCAAATTCAGTGCTTGCTTTCTAAATTCTTCTGTAAAACTCTGAACATCCTGCCCTTTGCCTTGCCTTAAATACTGCCAATTCATCAAAGATTTTTGCTTGTATCCTAAGGGATAAAACTATTCCTTTAACGCAGAAATAAAATCAGGCCATGAGGAAAAGAGTTTACCCACATTCTTACTGCTCTTCAATTTGCTCTCCCACCAAATGAGAGCGGTGTTGCTCAGTTGTAGAGAGGCCAGCTGGATCTTTGCCTCGTCCTCCATGATCTGTTGAATCCTGCAGTAGACCTCAATCTGCCTAATCCAATTATTAAGCTTCTATGCGTTACTTTCACCATTAAACATAGGAAGATCAAATTTAACATCTAATTTAAAGAAGGGTTTCTTAGATGCATCCTTTGAATTTCTACAATTATGGTGGTGAGAGGAAGGAGAACCTTCACTCCCAGAAGGAGAAGGAGGGGGTTCTTCTCCACCATTCCCATGTGCTGAACCTTGTCCTTCTAGGTTTCTCTCTTCTGCTTTCTCCAGCCTTAAAACCAGCTAACTAATATTCTCTACAATTGAATAGAAGGTCTTTCTGAAATTACGCTCCTCTTCAAGATGAGACTCGTCTTCTACCATGTTTCTCCTTCGAGGTGCACGCCCTGCTTCTGGATCGAAAGGTTCTAGTTCCCCTTCGCCTCTTTGAATCCTGTTTCTTGTTAGCATACAAACATGCAATTCACATCTAAAAAGCCCTGCTCTGATACCACTTGATCCAAGATGCTTTCGCTTATAGATGTATGAAAAGAATCACATGTAAAATTGCAACTTAACAGAGAATTTAATGTGCACACAAGAATATAAGAAGAAGAAACACATAAAGCACAAGGAAGACACAAAGACTTGATAACGGAGTTCGTCCAACTCGAACTACGTCTCCGAGCCCTGCTCGAACAATGGGGAGGCCTTCTTATATTAAATGGCATGAAAAGAAGAGAATTACAATCATTAGCTAAATACAAGAGGCTTATACCTCTGTTCTGAAAGATGGTCGTAAAATGGAGGCCTCAGACGGAGAGGTGGGCAGCACGAATGTGTCCGTGGTGTTGAAAGGGCTGAAAACATCTAAAACTTGTCCAAAACAGACAAAATGCACTATCGGCCTCCTCGAATCTCCTTGCCTCAAACACCGTGCTAAGAAATCCTCTCTCCCTTCCTTTTTCCAATCGTTGGGCTTTATATGTGTCATTTAGGACAAAAGCCACTTAAATCGGGGTTGTCTGGTTCAAAATAGAGGCCGTTGGAGTAGACGAATCGGTGGGCACAACCGACCCTTAAAAATAGCCTCTTTATCATTGTAGCGATAAAATACCAAAAACCCCGAAAAACAATAAAATCCGACAAAAAATCATTTACCCGGATTTCAAATTTATTAAATCGGGCTTATATTCTTATCGGGTCTGAGCCTGATATCACAATCGCAAGTCATGGAGGTCCAAGGCCCTGTATATCGGGGAACTTTGACGACCGCCGATCGCCGATATCAGCGTCGGCCGATGGCACCCTTGATCGCCGATGTCGATTACCCTGATATTGCCAACACCGATTTCACTGACCTGATCGCCCTCCGATCGCCAATCCGATCTAATCAGAGATCGTTGATCGGGGGTTTTGCTACACTCCTTAAGTCTGCCCCTTTAGATGTTTCGATTGTGATTTTGCCTTTTAGGCTTAAAAGTCCATTTTTAAAGGAAAATGCTTCATTTTCCTAGGGAACAAAGCAACCTTCTTTCCACGATAACTTCATCATCGGGACTCGGATTGAAGTCCCATTCACGCCGTTGGGATCAGGACAACGAGATCTATGCTCTGGTCCTGGGTTAACTGCATTCTGAGCACACTGGTTCTGAGCTTTTCCATGCCATTGTATCTGAAGATCCACCTGGATCAGAGGTGCAGATTTTTTCAGTCGATAGAGGCAATAACAGTGAGAGACTTTGATGACAGAGGCATCATTCTGATTCAGGTTGGATATTTTTTTGTTTCTAGAGTTGTTGGAGCAACAACACTAGGGAGAAGTGTTGCATGCAGAACATTCCAAAGGTTCAGGATCGGGTTCGAGCTGAATGCCTTTCTTGTTGAGAGGGAGTGTTGAAAATAGCAACAAGAAATGTTATAAATAGAATTGCTATAAATAGCATTTCAGGTACCAGTGTTGGAAATAGAAACAAGGAATGATAAAATAGAAATGCTAAAAATAGCATTTCCGGATAAACTCCATTTTTAGTTAGTCCCTGAACTAAAATTGAGAATTAAAATTCGAATTTGATCTTAGCAGCTATTTGAAAAATAATTAATTAATTCATCTTGAGTTAATTAGTTGGAGAAAATCAAACATGAAGTCTATGTGAAGATATGCAACAGTTATCCCTTTGATTGAGGAAGTTATCCCTTAATTAAGGAGATCATGATGAGTTGTACTTTGAGCTGTAATTAGTTAGCTCAGTTAACTGAGTTAAGTCCAGTTAGATTAGTTCCAACAGTTTGTGGAACTAATTGTGAGTTTAGTTAGTTAATGCATGCATGCATGTAACTACTGCACTTCAGATAACTGAATATTCTATCATAAATAACTCATGCATGTCAGTTCAGTGGGAGACCTAGTTGAGATCAAAGGAAGGGACAGTGTACTATCATTTGGAGGAATTTTCCCATATAGGAAACTCATCATGTAGAAGGAATCATCTCCTCAGGATTGCGCAGTTATTTCAGAGATCAGTGAGCAGTGTGTGAGGTAATTACACACAGGTGGCATCTTGAGGACCCAGGAGAAACTGCACAAGGAAATAGGAGGCTTGGAGGGCAGAGGAGAAGGTTTGTGAGAAGCCTTTGGCTGTCTATGAGTAGAAGTGAGGGATTGTACTGAGAGTTAGATAGCTTGTGAGCTAAAGCTTTGTGTAATCCTGAGATATTTCCACTTATATGATAATACAGATAGCGGGGTTTTTAGTTGAGGCTTTCCCCAAAGTATTCTTCTTTGTTTCATGTGTATGATTTCTTCTTCTCTATTATATGTGTTCTATTTGATCTTGCTCAAAATCGATTAAGCTTCCGCAAGTTTGATTGTAGAAGTAGATTAAGTATTTTTTTTTAGTACATTGCATAATCAGTTTAATCTACGGTGAAATTTCTACATGTTTTTCAACCATTGAATAAATTTTTCCTTACATTGGGGTTTTTTATACAACTTCAATCGATGTCCATTTGCCATTAACAATGTCTATGATTCATCAATAGTACGAAGTCGTCTAGACCCGTTATCAAATATTGTTTCAATCTCGTAAGGCCCCAACCATCCTGTAAAATTTACCTTTAAAATCCTTGTATCTTGAGTCAAACAAAAGGGTCCAATCCCCCTCTTTAAATTTCTTCTTCTTTATGAACTTATCATGTCATTTTTCTCGTTGTTTTCATACAACATTTGTCTAATGAATGGCATCCTATCGAACATCATCAAGCTCATTAAGTTGATCTAGTAAGTGTCTTTGTGCTTCAAAAATATCCATTGACACTTGCGAAGTAGTTCTCAATTTTTTGATATCAAATTCAATGGGGAGAACAACATGTTTCCCATACACAAGCTCATAGGGATTGAAACCTGCAATATCTTTCTAGGTGATCTTGTAATCCCACGAGGCTTATGGAAGCTTCTCCACCCAATCCTTATGATGTTGTTGCACTATTTTGGTTAGGATATTTTCCAGTACCTTGTTAGTAACCTTGATCTGTCTATTGGCCTATGGATGGTAGGAGGAAGACAACTGATATGCTTGATTGTAAATTTCTTACTGAGGTTTTGAATAAGATTTGAGATTAATTGAGTTCCTTGGTCTGTAAAAATTTCTTGTGGTACCCCAATTTGAACAAAAATATCTTCATATAAAAAGTCAACCACCGCCTACTCAATTACTCTTGGTAAACTCTTTGCCTCCACCCACTTAGTCACGTAATCAGTAGATACGAGGATGTATGATTTTTGCTTCGATGGTGGGCTAATTGGCCCCACAAAGTCAAGGGTCCACTTCTCAAAAGGATCTAACATTATCAGTGGTTGTAGTGGCATCTCGTCAGATTGTGTTGGTTTACCAATCCTTTGACACTTGCCACAGCTCCTGACATGTTTCTTAGCGTCTTTGAAAATGGTAAGCCAATAATACCCTTATCACAGAATCTTATTTGCAACCCTTTTATCTGTAAATTTCCTCCACAAGGCTCGTCATGACAATCCTTCAAAATGTCATAAGTTTCATCCTCCCAAACACATCGCCTAATCACATGATCAAGCCCCGTTCAAACAAGTACCCTTGAATCCAAGAGTATTTAGCATTATCCCTTACGACTTTTTGTCGCTCTCTAGGAAACGAATGTTGTGGAAGTTTCTTTAAAACCAAGTATTTAGCAATATCTACAAAGCAAGGTACTTTAGTAGAAAAATAAAACAAGTGTTCATCACAAAAAATATCTTTTGTAGAATCAAACTTGTCTTCATTATGAAGCCTTGATAAAAAGTCAATGACAACATTTTCTTTTCCAGGTTTATTAATAATAGTAATGTCAAATTCTTGTAGAAGAAGCAACCATCTAGTCACTCTGCCATGAGTGATAGGTTTGTTCATGAGATATCGGATGGTCAAATGATCAATGTGCACAAATACAGGGTATCCAATAATATAATGACAAAATTTGTTGATGGAATGGATTATAGCAAGGAATTATTTTTCAGTAATTGTATAGTTCAACTCAGCTGGGGTTAAGTTTTTACTAATATAGTAAATGGCATATGGTTTTTGATCTTCTTTTTGTCCCAATACAGCCCCAATGGTTGTGTCAGAAGCATTAGTGTGGATGTGAAAAGGTAGAGACCAATTAGGACCTCAAAGAATAGGAGCGGTGGACAACTTTTGTTTAAGTGTATCAAAAGCTTGTTGACATTGCTCATTCTAGGAAAATTATGCAGCCATTGTTAAAAGATGAAAGCGGAAATATGCTATCTTGGCAAAATTCTCTATGAATCTATGATAATATACCACATAACCCAAAAAGTTGCAAACATCCTTTTGTGTAGTAGGAGTGTCTAGCTTCAAAATGACTTCTAACCTGGCAGGGTCTACTCTAATTGCTTCACATGAAACATGATGTCCTAATATGATCCCTTGATTAAGGAGCATCTAACACTTTGCATTACTAAGAGCGAGGTTTATTTCTTGACAATGAATCAACAATTTTTCTAGATTCTTTAAGGCTTCTTCAAATGTGTCTCCGTAGATAGTAGAGTGGACCATGGGAATTTCAACATAATCATGGTTTAAATCAGAAAATATTCCAAGAATAACCCATTGGAAGGTAGTTGGGGCATTACACAATCCAAACAGGAGCACCCGGTATATATATGTTCCCCATGGGAAAGTAAACCCATCAAGAAAAGAGAAAAAAAAAAATCCCAACAAGGGTATCCAAGACTTCGTCAATAAAAGGTAATGGAAAGTAATATTTCAAAGTGGTCTTACTAAATTCACGATAATCAACACATATTCACCACTTCCCACTTTTCTTAGGTACAATAACTAAAGGAGAAACCCACTTACTATTAGAAATAAGATAAATGAAATTGGCATTTAACAATTTTTGCAACTCTTCTTTCACAATGTCCTTCAAAGTGGGATTCATCCTCCTCTGAGGTTTCCTGATTGGTTGAGCATCCTCCTTTAGATAAATATGATGAGTGCGGAGATTAGGACAAATACCCTTCATATAGGTGTAATCCCAAGCAAAAGCAATATTATTCCTTCAAAGTACTTCTACCAATTGCTTTTGTTGGGAAGTCTCTAGATGGTTATTAGTATTAAGAGTCTTTCTAGGATAAATTTTGACGACCTAAGTCTAATTATCAGTGTCTAGTGGGGCTACTGAATCCAATTGTTGTACTAAATCAGTAGGTGAGCATGATTCCTGAAGATGTCTTCCTAAGATTTGATTATATGGTGAAGGATGGTCATCACGAGGGTTGGTTAAAGTAGTGCATATTAAGTCATATTTGGTATCCTTCTTAAAGGTAACAACCTATTTAAGATTCAAGAGAGGTCGAGTAAGTTCTTTATCACTATTTTCAAACTATAAGGGTTTTCAAATTCCAGTGAAAGTTTGGTAGGTTGGTACAGTGTAAGTTTTTTGGTGGAGCTCCCATGTGGGATAGTCATGTTCCCTAACCTACAACTAATATAAGCATCTATTGTAGCTAGCCAAGGTCTCCCCAAGATCAATGGAAAACCTCTCAGGTTGTTTTTAGGCTGGATAATTATAAAATCAATTGGATATTCCCATGAATCTATGGAAACAATAATGTCATCCAACACTCCTTTTAATTTAATAATAGAATGATCAACCAACTGGAGAATAGTGGGGGTTGATCTTAGGCCTGATAAGCCAAGGTTTTCCATAGTTTCTTTGGTCATAACATTAATATTTTCCCCTGGGTCAATCAAATTATTTTCTACAGGGAGATTATTAATATTAATTATCATGATAGGGCTTCGAGGGACTCCATATTTTGTTGTAAACACCTTTTCAGACATCAAATTAGATAATTTCCTTATGACCTAGATTGTCTTAGTGTCCTTCCTTCCTAGTTTCTTCAAACATAGTTCCCGAACTACTTTCGCATATATAGGAACATCCTTAATTTATTGGAGGAGTGGAATTTTTACACATAAGTTCCTCAACTATCCTAGAAAATCAAATTCTGGTAGTACAAGGGTTTTTTCCAAGCTCAATCTCTCAGGATAAGGGACATATTCCTTTTCGAGAGGCTGACAAATTGTTGCATCTTGAATAGTAAAGGAAGGCAGTCCTAGTTCCAGGGAGATGTTGTCATCATATTGTTCTTGAATAATGGGAGAAGTTTGATTTTAGAGCACCTTCCCAGATAATAAATGAATATTCTCGCAATCCAAATTATAAGTAGGAAAGAATGGTTCCTTCCTGGTTTCTTCAAACATAGTTCCCGAACTAATTTCGCATATATAGGACATCCCTAATTTCTTGGAGGAGTGGAATTTTTACACATAAGTTCCTCAACTATCCTAGAAAATCAAATTCAGGTTGTACAAGGGTTTTTTCCAAGCTTAATCTCTTAGGATAAGGAACATATTCCTTTTTGAGAGGATGACTAATTGTTGTATCTTGAATAATAGAGGAAGGCAGTCCTAGTTCCAAGGAGGTGTCCTCATCATATTGTTCTTGAATAATGGGAGAATTTTTAATTTTGAGCACCTTCCTAGAGCATAAATGAATATTCTCACAATCCAAATTATAAGTAGGAAAGAATGGTAGCTTGGTATTGTAGGTGGGTTGAGCTACTTTATTATTGTTGGCATTATGATACACGTGTTGTCTTTGATGGCAACTCACATAGATGAAAGTTCACAGTGCAACAGGTTAACAACAAAGGATTACAGATCAGACTCCAGAGATTGAAGAAAGAGAGTGGTTTAAGAAGTATATATTGTTTCACTTTGTCCAAGCAGCGTATACACGCAGGTCAACAGAACAAAAGGGGCATATACATATACATGCACTTTCACAGAAGGAAAAGTGCATATGGGATGGAAAATAAAGGTTTTGGTCCAAGGTATTGGTCTGAGGTATTTGGTCCGAGGTATTGGTTCGAGGTATTTGGTCCGAGGTATTAGTCCGAGGTATTGGTCCTAAGTGGTTTTGGTCTGAGGTATAGAGAAAGGCCTAAAACCATATAAGGAGAAGATCATTAGGCCAAGGTGTGCAAGTTTTGAATATCTTATGAAGAGTTAGATCAAATATGTTGATGATTTTCTTGATCTGAACTAAGGATGCACCTAAGTGGTTGATGATAGATGATGGATCGGGATTATAAGACCTAAAATGAATTATCATTATGTGGTTTGATCATGGATAGTCTAGATCAGAATACTAACGCATGTTTTATTTTGTAAATGTTATGATCTGGGTATAACTAAAGTCTGGAATAGTTGTGAAGTTTTTAAGTTAGTATTTGCAGATCTGTACATTGGTTCGCTTTGATAAAAGCACGTATACACGCTGGTTCATCACATAGAAGTAGCGTATACAGTATGAGATATGATGTTTGAAGTTGCAGTTGGTTCTAGTTGTTGACGCAGAGTTTTGGGTTCTGCTTTGTGTTTTGAATGTTCATATTGATTGATTGTGATTTGTTTCAGTGATGATGGGTTTTTAGTGATTGATTGTATTGCAGTATGAGCTTCAATGTTGCTGATGGGTCCAGTATGAAAATTGGATGAAATGAGGCCTTCAGATTGTGTTGTTGTGTTCCAGGAGTATCTAGTCTGAAAATTTATGAAATGTGGTCCCTGGAGGAAGAGAGAAGGTCGTAACCTTCTGTAGGTTGGCACCTACGTACTGGTAAACATATCGGCTAGTACAAGAGCTAAGGGCTTGGAGCTCCCTTCCAGTAGCAGCTAGAAAACAAGTGAAGGTTGGAGCCTTCTATAGGTCGGTGCCTACGTACTAGTAAACGGATCGGCTAGTACAAGAGAAAGGGGGTTGTAGCTCCCTTCCAGTAGAAGCTAGAGAATAGGAGAAGGTTGTATCCTTCTGCAGGTGGGTGCCTATGTACTGGTATGAGTCTACACCAATACAAGATTGTAAACAGGTTTTTATTATATTAAAAGAAGACAACAATAGGCGGTTTTTGTCCCGCATTGGGTTTCCAGCTTAAATCTTGGTGTTCATGTGTGTTGCTTACGTGTGATAGTTTATTCTATTATTACTGCACATGGTTATTGTTTATATGGTTAATGAAGTATTGATGCACTGATTAAAGATCAACATATGATGAATTAACTGAATCATAAGTTTGTTGGATATATGCTGGTTGCTTTAAAGACAGTTGTGTGTACACGTAAGTTACCTTCATTGAAGTTGTGTATATAAATTTGAGTATGAAAAGAAAAGGTTATTGATTTGACTAATATTGATTCACCCCCCCCCCCAGTATTATTTCCAACAATTGGTACCAGAGCGGGTCCTTTGGCAGAAGCTTGATCGCTTGAAGGAGATCCATAGAAATAATGGGAAAGAAGCTAAAGAATAAAGCGCCTCAGAAGAAGAAGACAGCTCAAAGGAACAGTGACAACAGGAGAGACAATTGGTCGTTAGGTGGAAGCAAGTATTCAGATTCAGAATCACCTCAGATTGAAGATGAACAAGAAAAAGAAGTATCAGGTACAAATTTTTGGTCTTCTGGTGATACTTTTGTCTGTTCATGCAATGTTGAATATATTGAAAGTGATAGTGAAGTAAATATAGAGGCAAAAGTTAAAAGACTCACAGATAAATTAGATATCAACAAGATATATTTAATAAAAGGGAGTGTGCCTTCAAAGAAGAAGTTACCAGATTAAAAGCTCAGTTGGAGGAAGGAAACAAAGTAAGGAAGCAATACAAGGAAAAGGGAGATCAATGTGAAAAGCTACAGGATGAAGTGACATCATTAAGAAATGAAGTAAATGAAAAGAGCACAACAATCAAGAGACTTAAAGATAGATCCAGTTACTATAAAAGTCTTGAAGCTAAGATCCTCTCTCTAAAAGAAGATCTTGAAAACTCAAATAAGCAAAATGAAGAACTACCTCA
Organism: Pinus tabuliformis; assembly: GCA_031772625.1. NCBI lineage: Eukaryota > Viridiplantae > Streptophyta > Pinopsida > Pinales > Pinaceae > Pinus > Pinus tabuliformis. Next base: position 887,842,332 of record CM062818.1, read on the forward strand.
AGCAGATGAAGAACAAGAAATGAGATTCTCAAATTAAGGCAACTAGTGGAAGAGGAAGAAAGGCTGAAGAAATCATGAGGAAGCAATATCTAGAAAAGGAAGAGCAATATTAGGTTGAGTTAAATATCTTAAAAGGTAAATTAGAAGAAAAGGAAAAACTATTACGATTTCAAGACAGTACTAAGATTTTGGATAATATTCTTGGTAGTCAAAGGTCTCCTACCATCAAAACAGGTCTTGGTTTTCATGAATCTGTTGAAGGTGAATCTAGCTCACAAGATGAGGCAGGGAACTCTAATGCAAAATCTGAAATGCTCAACAAGGAGATGAGAGGTCAACCCCATCAACAACCAAGGAAAGAAAGTCTTCAAAGAAAATATTTTACTCCTAACTATGCAAGTGATAGTCAGATATTTCCTCTGATGAATAATGTTGAATGTTTTATATGTCATAATTTTGGACATATTGCAACTAGATGCAGAATTAGATTGGTTCAAGCTAATAACGTTGCACAAAAAGATCATCAGCTTCCAGGTACTTTAAGGGATATTGTTTTTCTTGCAATATGTTTGGTCACCAAGCCATTGACTGGTATAGAAGGAATATGAAACATGTAAGATGTTATGTGTTGGGTTGTGTTATATTCTTTCCACGTAGTTAACAGGGGGTTTGAGGAGCACCTATAACCCCACTTTATGGGGTCCAGGGCAGCGCCCCGGAAAATTTTGGTTTTGGACCCTACATTAGGTTGGGCGGACCCACCTATGGTTTTGTGCATGATTTTCACACATGTTTTTTGGACGCGATGGTTTTCGGTCCATGGTATTGGACGCGATGGTTTTTGGTCCATGGTATTGGATGCTTCGGCATGTATAAATATGTATTGTAACTTTGAAAGGAACATAATGAAAAATCAAGCTGGTAGTCCTGGTTTTGGGATCCAGGGGAAAATCTCTGTGTATATGTGTTTTATGTGCTATGCTCTCGCATTATTTATTTTCTGTGTTTTAGAATTCGTATGCAGGTAATTTTTGTACGGGGTTAAAACCTACATTTGGTATCAGAGTATATTTGGCTTCAAGGGGATGCCTTTGTTGCTGAGGGGTTTCACTCAAGCTTGTGGTAGACCCTGTTCAATGGGAGATCTGCGAGATCGATTCTGGTGGTGAAAGAAGATGGCAAGCAGTGGAAAGATAGAGATCGAGAAATTTAATCGTTAGAGTTTTGAGTTGTGGAAACTCAAGATGGAGGATCTGTTGGTGGATAAAGATCAATGGATCACGGTAGATCCGAGTACTAAACCAACAGGAATGTCCGATGAAGAATGGAAGAAGTTGGATCGGAAGGCAAAGAGCACAATACGATTGCGTGTCTCAGATTCAGTATTGTTGAATGTATCAGGGGAAGCTACGACAAAGGCTTTGTGGGACAAGTTAGGGACTTTGTACCAATCTAAGTCTCTGGTGAATAAACTATTCCTGCGGAAAAAGTTGTATAACCTGAGGATGAAAGATGGAGACTCGGTGACAGAGCATCTGAACGCATTTAATACTGTGGTAAGTCAGTTAGCATCTGTTGATATTAAAATTTCAGATGAAGATAAGTGCATCAGTTTGTTGTGTTCTCTACCAGATTCGTGGGATAGTCTGGTTATTGCAATAGGTAGCAATGCAACTGCCTTACAGTTTGATGAAATAGTCTCAGCCTTGCTGACAGAGGAGATGAGACGGAAAAATATGGAGAGCCAGAATGGTGATTCCTTGTCTGTACGAGGACGGTCCCATAACAGAAACAAAAATAGGTCATGGAGTGGGAGATCTAAATCTAGAGGGAGATCTAAATCTCCAGGAAAACCTGTAAAGGTGGTATGCTAGAAATGCGGAAAGGAAGGCCACTTTAAAAGGGACTGTAAATCTAAAGATCCTGAAAAAGGAAAGGGATCTGATGAGGTTCCTTCTACAGAGGCGAAAACCACCTCAGATGAAGGTGGGGATGTGTACTTGGCTTCTTCAAGTACACATGTAGATCATGAGGCATGGTTGATTGACTCAGGTGCATCCTTTCACTTCACTCCCCATAGAGAGTGGTTCTGCGAGTATGAGAAATATGATGGTGATGATGTCTTCTTGGGGTATGATAGGAAGGATAGAATCGTTGGTCATGGAAAAGTAAAGTTGAAGTTGCAAGGTGGAAGGGTTAGAATGCTTCTAAGTGTTCTGCATATTCCTGCATTAGCCAGAAATCTGATTTCTGTTAGCAAGCTGGATGATGCAGGTGTAAAAACAGTGTTCGAGAAGGATACCTGCAAAATGGTTCGGGGAGCACTGGTATTGATGCGGGGAGTTCGGATTGGAACTCTGTACAAGCTGCAAGTTAGTATTGTTATTGATGGGTGCAATAGTTCTATGGTTCCCGAAAGTGGAGCAAAAAATCTAGTGGTCTCTAAAGAGAAGACCATCTTGTGGCATCAAAGGCTTGGACATATTGGAGAGAAGGTCCTTCGAATACTTCATGGTAAAGGTATGGTAGAAGGTATGAGTAATAGCTCTCTAGATTTTGATTTCTGTGAAAATTGTGTATATGGGAAGCAGAATTGGGTGAGTTTCCCCTCTGGTGGTAAGAGGGCGAAACAGATATTAGAGCTTGTGCATAGTGATGTGTTTGGACCTTTGAAGGTTCCATCACTGGGTAAGTTTGTATACTATGTATCATTTATAGATGACTTCTCAAGGAATACATGGATATATTTCCTTAAGAAGAAACAGACAGAGAAGAAGATAAAGGTGCTGAGGACAGATAATGGTGGAGAGTTTTGCAGCAAGGAATTTGAAGAATTATGTAAGAAGTGTGGTATATCACGGCAGAAGACTACTCCATATACACCTCAGCAAAATGGAGTTGCAGAAAGAATGAATAAGAAGTTGATGGAAAGGGTAAGAAGCATGCTCAGTGGTGCCGAGTTAGGATAGGAATTCTAGGAAGAGGCGGTGGATACTGCATGTTACCTGGTCAACAGGTCACCTTCATCAGCGTTGGAGGATAAGACTCCACAAGAGGTATGGACTGGTAAGAAACCCTCTCTTTCACATCTGAGGATATTTGGATGTGATGCATATGTACATGTTCCAAAGGAGAAACAAACCAAGTTGGATAGTAAATCTGAAAAGTGCATCTTTATTGGGTATAAGGATGGTTTAAAGGGTTATAAGCTTTGGAACCCAGTCACAAGGAAGGTTGTGTAAGGCCGAGATGTGGTGTTCAGAGAGGTGAAAGATGTTATTAAACATGAAGTCCAATGAAAGGAACCTGAGAAGATAGAGTTTGAGCTAAAGGAGGAAGAATCAGACTCTACAGCAGAGGAGGAATCAGAAAATGAAGAGCCACAAACTCCAGCTGTGAGAAGATCAGTTCGAGAAAGAAGGCAGCCTGAAAGGTATAGTCCATCTGCTTTCTGTTCAAATTTTTCTTTGTCTGTTATTGATGATGATCCCAGAACTGTGAAGGAAGCAGTGGATTTAGAGGATGGAAAACTCTGGAAAGAGGCCATGGTTGATGAAATGGCATCTTTGCACAAAAATGAGGCTTGGGATCTGGTGGAGTTGCTGGCTGGAAGGAAACCCATTGGCAACCAATGGGTGTTCAAAAAGAAGATAAATGCAGAAGGAAAAGTGGAGAAATAAAAAGCTCGATTGGTAGCAAAATGTTATTCCCAGGTGCTGGGAATTGATTTTGGTGATATTTTTTCTCCTGTTGCCAAGGTAACTTCTATTAGATTACTTTTATCTGTTGTTGTTGCTTTTGATTTTGAGGTAGAACAGATGGATGTGAAGACAGCATTTCTTCACAGGGATCTAGAAGAGGAGATCTACATGAAGCAACCTGAAGGCTTTGCGATGAAGGGTAAGAAAGAACTGGTATGTAAGTTAAAGAAGTCTCTATATGGGTTAAACCAATCACCAAGGATGTGGTATCAGAAATTTGATACATTTATACGGGGACTTGGCTTCACCAGAAGCAAAGCAGATCACTGTGTGTATTTTAAATTAATTGGTGACTGTGTTATTTATCTGGTCTTGTATGTGGATGATATGTTGTTGGTTGGAAATGACAAAGAAGATATCTAGGATTTGAAGACCCAATTGTCCTCCAAATTTGACATGAAAGATCTTGGTGCTGCAAACTATATTTTGGGCATGGAAATTAAAAGAGATCGGGCAAAGAGGAAGCTCTGGTTAAACCAGAGGAAGTATGTCGAGACAATATTGCAAAGGTTTAATATGCAGGATAGTAAACCGGTGAAGGTTCCTATTTCTGTAGGTGTGAGGTTATTTGTTGAACAGTGTCCTAAGACATAAGAAGAGGAAGAGGACATGTCCCATGTTCCATATGCAAGTGTAGTTGGTAGCCTGATGTATGCAATGGTCTGTACTAGACCAGAAATTGCACATGCAGTGGGAGTATTGAGCAGGTTTATGTCAAAACCAGGGAAGGAGCATTGGACAGCAGTGAAGCGGGTTTTCAGGTATTTGCGTGGCACTAGTGATTATGGTTTGTGCTACCAAGGAAGACCAGGATTGGACAGAGTGTTGGATATTCATGGCTTTGTTGATGTAGACTGGGCTGGAGATCTGGATTAGAGAAGATCTACAAGTGGGTATGTGTTTAACCTATTTAGAGGTGCAGTCAGTTGGATGAGTAAGAAACAATCTGTAGTGGCACTATCAACTACAGAGGCAGAATACATGGCAACCACTCATGCAAGTAAGGAAGCGGTTTGGTTGCAGAGATTGTGTTCAAGTATGGGGTTAGTACAGGAAGCTATAAGGATAGACTGTGACAGCCAAAGTGCAATTTCCTTGGCAAAGAACCCCGCATATCGTTCAAAGACAAAGCACATTGATGTTCGGTATCATTTTGTGGGGGATAGGATAGAAGACAAAAAGGTGTTGTTGGTAAAGGTGGACACTTTGAAGAATACTACAGATGCATTAACAAAATTTGTGAGCTCTGAGAAGTTCTCTTGGTGTAGAGAGACAATGAGCATTTCAGGGCTGGAAAAATGACTAAGCTCTCTTGTGGCCCCCTGTGGAAAGAAAACAACAAGTGGGAGAATGTCGGGTTGTGTTATATTCTTTCCACATAGTTAACAGGGGGTTTGAGGGGCACCCATAACCCCACTCTATGGGGTCCGGGGCAGCGGCCCAGAAAATTTTGGTTTTGGACCCTATGTTAGGTTGGGCGGACCCACCTATGGTTTTATGCATGATTTTCGCACATGTTTTTTTGGACGCGATGGTTTTCGGTCCATGGTATTGGAAGCGATGGTTTTCGGTCCATGGTATTGGATGCTTCGGCATGTATAAATATGTATTGTAACATTGAAAGGAACATAATGAAAAATCAAGCTGGTAGTCCCGTTTTGGGATCCAGGGGAAAATATCTGTGTATATGTGTTTTATGTGTTATGCTCTTACATTATTTATTTTCTGTGTTTTAGAATTCGTATCCAGGTAATTTTTGTACGGGGTTAAAACCTACATTATGCATGTAACAAGCTTGGACATATAGCAAAGGAATGCAGGAGCAAATTTCGGCCACCATACCAAAAGGAGAAAACATCATCACACTTGAAGATATGGAAGAATAAGGAAGTATAGTCAGAAAGATGTGGCATATCACAGTATACAGACATAACAGACTCAGGGGGAGCTAAAAGTATAAAAATTTAGCACTCCAATTCTCATATGAAGTTATTATGAAGAGAAGTCATGTATATATGTGAGTTAGAAGCTGCATGGTCGCGTATATGGTGTTTTGAAGAAAAAGCAGTGGGACAAACTCGGGAAAGGGGGTCTAACATGGTTCAGTCAATTATCAATTATCTATTATGTTCTTATTGATGAAGGTTACAGTCTGCTGGTGATATGTGGAAGTGTTTTTGGTTCTCATAAGTTGTTAATAAGTTGATGAATAACTACTCGATGATGATACCTTGATGATTCTTACTGATATGTGCAATGATCATATCTGACAGTGAATAGTTGGAACAGGTTCAGGGGGAGCATATGTTTCTAATAATTCATTGTTGGCATTATATTAGAAGACCTTGGTACATGATGATACTTATATTGCTTGATCCACATAGTTGTTTGATTCAGGTGACTATCTTGATGATGGACATATACAGGCTGTTGATCTTGATGTTGCTCACAGATACTTATGGTGCAGATCATATATGGTGTATGATAGTTACTGATGACTATCATGGTCTTGTTTAGATTGTTAATCCTTGTTATAAATGTCATGTATATCATTTGATGTAAAGGTCATGTAAAGACCTATGATGTAACCCCACTATGCATGGGAAGGATGATGTAATAATTCTTAAATTTCAGTCATGTATAATCTAATTGTATATCCCCACTTGGTTGGGAGATTGATATATGTATGGGTCATTGGTGATAGGAAGGTCATAATCACATAGAGTCAGGTTATTCTTTTAGAAAATATTTTTGCAGACTCTGCATGTGCTCAGGGGGAGCATGGACGGTTTAGTGCATCGCAGCATGTACAAAGGGGGAGCCTAATCAAAGCATTTAGCATGTACTCAAGGGGAGCATGGAAAACATAATGTATATCAAAGGGGGAGAATATCTTGGTCTGCCCTTTGCCCTTGATGTCAAAGGGGGAGAGTGTCTTGGTGTTGTTGTTTCCATCAAGTCCAAAGGGGGAGATTGTTGGCATTATGATACAGTTGTTGTCCTTGATGGCAACTCACATAGATGACAGTTCACAGTGCAACAAGTTAACAACAAAGGATTACAGATCAGACTCTAGAGATTGAATAAAGAGAGTGGTTTAAAAAGTATACGCTAGTTCACTTTGTCCAAGCAGCGTATACACATGGGTCAATAGAACAAAAGGGGTGTATACGTATACACGCACTTTCACAGAAGGAAAAGCGTGTATGGGATGGAAAATCAAGGTTTTGGTCCAAGGTATTGGTCCAACGTATTTGGACCAAGGTATTTGGTTCGAGGTATTGGTCCAAGGTATTTGGTCCGAGGTATTGGTCTGAGGTATTGGTCCTAAGTGGTTTTGGTCTGAGGTATTGAGAAAGGCCTAAAACTATATAAGGAGGAGAAGATCATTAGGCCAAGGTGTGCAAGTATTGAATATCTTATGAAGAGTTAGATCAAATATGTTGATGCTTTGCTTAATCTGACCTAAGGATGCACCTAAGTGGTTGATGATGTATGATGGATCGGGATCATAAGACCTGAAATTAATTATCATTATGTGGTTTGATCATGGATAGTCTAGATCTGAATACTGGCACATGTTTTATTCTGTAAATGTTATGATATGGGTATAACCGAAGTCTGGAATAGCTGGGAAGTTTTTAAGTTAGTATTTGTACACTGATTCGCTTTGATAAAAGTGCATATACACATTGGTTCAGCACATCGAAGTAGTGTATACAATATGAAATATGATGTTTGAAGTTGTAGTTGGTTCTGGTTGTTGATGCAAAGTTTTGGGTTATGCTTTGTGTTCTGGTGACAATTTTCTAAATGTTCAGATTGATTGATTGTGATTTGCTTCAATGACGATGGGTTTTCTGTGATTGGTTGTATTACAAGATGAGCTTCAATGTTGTTGATGGGTCCAGTATGAAAATTGGATGAAACGAGGCCTTTAGATTGTGGTGTTGTGTTATAGGAGTATCCAATCTGAAAATTTATGAAACGTGGTCCCTAGAGGAAGAGAGAAGGTCGTAACCTTCTGTAGGTTGGCGCCTACGTATTGGTAAACATATCGGCCAGTACAAGAGCCAAGGGGTTGGAGCTCCCTTCCAGTAGCAGCTGGAAAACGAGTGAAGGTTGGAGCCTTTTGTAGGTCGGCGCCTACGTACTAGTAAATAGATCGGCTAGTACAAGAGCAAGGGGGTTGTAGCTCCCTTCCAGTAGAAGTTGGAGAACGAGAGAAGGTTATAGCCTTCTGCAGGTGGTTTCCTGCGTACTGATATGAGTCTGCACCAATACAAGATTGTAAACATTTCTTTCTTATATTAGAAGAAGATAGCGGTAGGTGGCTTTTTTCCCGCATTAGGTTTCCACCTAAAATCTTCGTGTTCATGTGTGTTGGTTATGTGTGATGGTTTATTCTGTTATTACTGCACATGGTTACTTTTTATATGGTTAATGAAGTACTGATGCACTGATTAAAGATCAACATATGATGAATTAACTTAATCATAAGTTTGTTGGATATACGTTGGTTGCTTTAAAGACAGTTGCGTGTACACGCAAGTTAACTTCATTGAAGTTGCGTATATAAATTTGAGTATGAAAAGAAAAAGTTATTGATTTAACTAATACTATTTCACACCACCCCCCCACACCCCCCTCTCAGTATTTTTTCCAACAATTATTTTGGTTAGGCATTGTTTGAGTTGGAAGTTTGGGTCTTTTTTGTGTTTGAAACTAAGTAGGTTGATTTGAAGGTAGTTGAAGTTGTTGTGGATAATTCTGAGGTGGTGCTTGTGATGTTATGTTTCCATAGGAAGAAGGTCCTCTCCAACCTGGGACCCACCCTTGGTGTTGCAGCTATAGTGGAAACTGGGGCAAAGCCATTGGAGGGTACCAACCAAAGGTTAGAGGAGGATATAAATATGAATCTTGGGGTGTGTTTCCATATGATCGAGGTGTCTAGGGTTACTTTTGGGCCATAAAACAAATTTGCTCAGTTCCTTCACTGGCCTCTTGAAACATAGCCTTAAGCTCCGAGAGAGAAGGACATTTATGGGTTTAATGTTTCTACTCACAGATGTTGCATGTTTCAATATAGTTTAAAGGCCACTCTCAGAGACGGTGCTTTTTACGACATTTAGAGACGAATATGGAGAGGGCCAAGTCAACCTCTTCCTTCTTTCTTTTGGCTTGAAAAGCATCTAATTGATTGCTTAGGGTGCTAAGGATATTGGTTTTAAAATTTTCTAATAAATTCCTTAGCTCGGCTTTAGTTACTCTTAATCCACTATATTTGTTAATTATAGAAATCATATCCCAATAATTGTGATTATATTTCGAACTTCCTCTAAAATATAATGTACACAACTCACAAATCTTGTCATAAGACAACTAAGAGACATCACCTTCCCCCATGGGATTTAAGGTCTCAACGCATTCCTCCTGTATTCCTTTAATAAAAAGGATATGCCAAGTGTTAGGATCTATGAAATTTTTCTTTTTACTTTATAGAGTATACTGAAATCACTCCACATAATCCTCCAAACTCTCATCATCAACTTGGGACATTATAAATATTTCTTGCTTCATATCTCGGACTTTACAATAATCCTAATATTTTTTTAAGAAGATGTTCTTCATTTCATCCCAGGTCCAAATGGAGTTCCCACCAAGGCTCATAAACCAACAGAGTGTTGCATCTTTCAAGGTTGCAGGAAACAATTTCAATTTTTGTGCATCTGTGGAGTAGTCATAACTATGATAAAGAACATCAAACTAAAAAAGAAACGTATCAGGGTCCTCCTTGGAAGGCCATGAAAGTTCAGAATGGTAGAGAGAGGAATATTCTTCATTTTTAGTATTTCATCTAGATCTTTGATAGGAAACTCAAAAGTAACAGGGCCTTGTTGCCTTGGTTCATTTACCTCATTGTCCCCCATCTTATCCTCTCTTATTGTTTTATGGGTTTGGACTTTGTTAGATGAGAAGAGCTATTTTTATCCTCGTTAAATTTGATTCTTTCCCTTATTGGTTCCCCACCTTTTGGTGGTTTCCCCACCGCACTGTTATGAACAAAAGGACCTCTCACCAGTTTCCCTTCCTTGTCTGCCAAAATGTTAGTACGAATGGATCCTGCCACAACACATTTTTAGGTTTTTATAGACTTTTTTTCCTACCTATGTTATTCTACCTATACTGGCATGTTTTTAGATGTAGGACATTAAAGACGTAGGTTACTGAAACAGTCAACTAACTATCCCCCTTTGGTCGCTTCTACTCCTAATTCCATTTCCTATTTGACAGGAGCTTTTAATACTTTTGAGTGCCTCTCTGACAATGGTGGTGTGAATATATATATTTTTATTTAAAGGTAATTCATATTTTCATTTAATTATCAACCATGGTTTTTTAACTTGTGAGGAACCTATGTTGTATGCATAAGTACTAAGTTCCTACCAAGTTTTATGCTCATACATGAAACCTACATGTGGTGAAAATCAAGATCTAGACTGTTAAATTAATTAATTGGTGCAACCATAAGTTCACCCAAAAGCTGGAGTTCAAATCTTAAAAGCAATACCCCAAATACAAACAAGGTTTCCTATCAAGGTCTAATTTTGCAGCTCCTTCTGCGATTTTGTAGCAATCTGCTGATTTCGCAGCAGGAACTGTTGATTTTGCATCAATGGAGTGACCACCTCTGTATTCCCACTTATGCAAAGAACTTGGCCTACAAAGGTAAAGAAATATATTTAACATCAATTACATTGAACACACCACACAAATCACTTTGGTTAATCGTAATCTACTAAACAATAATCAAACCAAATAATGCAAGGAATAAACACATGCGCATATAAAAAAAATAACTCGAAAGAAATATGTGTGCAGGGCCTCACCTAAAGTGGGTCCAACCCATGGATCGGTTTACGCCTATATCTCAAATTACAATGGAAATCTCAATAGGAGAAAACGTGCATCTGTGGGAAATAGATTATCAAGAAAAATTGTAACAAAGTCTCGATAGTGATATCCATCCATCACAAGTTTATACATATAGATAGATGTTAGGGGAATCTTTGTCCTGACAACTAATTAAACTCAGAGGTTACATTATCCAAGTAGCTTGCATCTACTTCTAAAGCAAGGCCAAACATACTTGACATAATTACATATGAAATTGAATGAGATCCTCGGCAACGCAACAAATGTTGCGCGTTAAGGTATCTCGACTATTAAACCATTAAATTACAGGACACAAATCATCCCTTTCAGACTGGAAAGAGACAGGATAACCAACTGAACTTTCTAATTGGAGTATGAACAACAACTTGGAAAAGATTCCAATGCCCTCATGTCTGTGATGCTAACTTTCGATGAAAGATTCTCTTTGTTGTTCCTATCTCCTAGCACCTTGTTGGTTCGAAGATGCCTTTGGTCCCTGAATAATATTTATCTATTTGATCATATATATATATATATATATATAGCATTAAGCTACTCCTTAACTAATTTTTAGTTTTATTCTATAACATAAGATAGAAAACCAATGAAACATGCATTATACCTTTAGCAGCATGTGTTGTAATAGGATTAGTAATATTTGATAAGAAAAAGGAAAGGAATTATTCAAAATAAGGGAGATGATTCTGTAGCAAAAAGAGTCCATTTCGTAGCTTGTTAGAAGCCTTGGTGACTCACAACTTATTCTTAGCTAACATTCAAAGAGGAAATGTTTTGTTTTATTATGTCTATTTCATCAACAAGCTAGCGCACAATTTCATCTTCCTTTGGGTCCCCCTAAAGTCAAGTTAATTGACAATATTTGATTAGATGATTGTGATTGGTCTTCCTTCCTCAAATTTATCAACATATTCTTGAAAAGTTTGCATTATGCTTCAAGAACTATAATATTTTTCTTATGTTCCACAAGAGTTTTCTTGAGTACTGCAATTCGAGTATTGGCCATGTAGTCATTCTCATGGACTTTAGAGGTGACATATTATATAGATAACCTTTTGTATTAGGTTTACTCCTTGAGACTTATGAGCACATTATTAATCTCTTGTAACTCCATGCAGTTCATCGAGGTTGCACTGAGTCCAAAGTTTCCCCATCTTTTCAGATTCACGCAACCTCCCAACTCCAAAATTCTTTACCATGTGTTCCACACCCAAGCTAACCCACGTGTTCCAATGCTTTAGAGTGATACAATATCAATCTCAAGATGTAGAATTAAAGTTGGTAATAAGCATAGTGATAATTGGATAAGAGTGATGGTTTCTCTTCTGGAATCTAGGTTAATAATAACGTGTGTTAGGGTCCCACCCTAACCCCCTTATTTATGTAATGGGATTACGTCATAGTCAAGAGTCAATAAAGCCCATATTAATAATTGTAAGTGCTTAATCCGCCATTAATGACGGAACCACATTTAGTTGCAAATGGGCCATAGTATTAGATAGATGGTATTAATAAAACCCACGGTATTGGCCCGTGGTATTGCATGTATGAGTCATATATAAAGGATAGAGACTCCCTGTGAGGAGCATCGTGTCTTATTTTGTAATCGAGCTCTGCTCTATTGGAGGTTGCCCCCTCGAAGAGGCAAGTGAACATTACTCTCTGAATAATAAAATCATTTCTATTCTGTGTTCTGGGTATCTTTTCTTCGCATATTCTGTATTTGGGTATCATTTTGCAGGTTAAGAGCATAACAAGTGGTATCAGAGCACTTTCCAGGGCCGGTGGGATCTCCATTTCTTAGCAAAAAAAAAAATTGGCTAGAGACGTGTTCCGGCGTCTTTAAACCACGGGATCTGTCGTTGAGCGCATAAACCTACGGATTTGGGGAGGCATGCACGCAGGAAATACAAGAGGTGGTCACGTCTGTTGGACTCCCTTGTAACCCCTGTGGGTACCCCTTCGAGTAGTAGCGCATTAGACAGAACCGCGCACGGACTGTCTTCCAAGTACCCTCTGGGTATATCGGAAGCCCCCTAGGCTCCCTTGAAACCTCGCCATAGATAAACCGTCGGCCGTCTCGCGGCTACAGTACACCGAGAATAGCACCCCGAGAGATTACTCGCCCGTACGATAGGGTAGTCGAGTTGTACGGCTAAGGGTACGGTCGATCCTCCTTAGTTAGAGCCCTGAAACATTGGGCCAAGTACTACTGCCAGACCCTTATGTAAATGTGATATGTAGCACCTGACACTCCTCAAGACCATAGTTCCCTTTTCTATCGGGGGATCACACATCATCTCTTCTAGATCCGCTTGTGCAAAGGGGTGCAGCAACAGCAGACATCAGTCCCGCAGTCTCGAGTTCGCAGATCAGTCATTCCAATCTATTAGATCCATCAGATACGCAGAACCAGTCTGTTCCTCCGCCCATAGCTATCAGATCTGCCATTCAGATCTCTCAGATCCACCAGATCAGAGTCGTTGTGAAGGGTTCCTATACCGGGGTATAATTTTCGCAGGACTTTTGGCCGCATTGACATTTTGAGGATTTGGCCACTGCAGTATTGATGAGGAAGGAGTAAAACTCCATTAGGAGTTTATCTGAGATCTTTCGGGGCGCTTATTGGTGATCTAGCCCATCAGAATTAGGACGACGAGCTGAGCACTGTGGTACCATTCAATTCTTAGTGAAAAAAATTTTAGGCGGTCCCAATTTTCAAAAAATCCGGTTGGTGTATGGTAGAAACTAGACCTCAAGCGATGGCCAATGAAAGGATGGAAAAACTTGAAGAATCATTGCAAAACCTCCACATTCAGCTTACCGGACTATGTAGCATGGTCGAGAAAATAGGCTAGAAGGGAAAAGAGCAAGCCCACGAGGAGGCGTATAATGGCAATGAACACAATGAGGGTGAGTCTAGCCACTCTCCTCACGTCTGGCACACCCACCCACAACCCAGTCAGCGACCTCCCAAGTTGGATATGCATAAATTTGACGGTTCTCACACGTCGGCATGGATAGCACAAATGGAACAGTATTTCAAACTGAATCGCATCTTCGATGATGAGACTCAGCTTATGTTGGGGAGCATGTACTTGGACAATGAAAGGTGGCAATGGTGGGAATGGCATCAACGTTGCACTGGACCTTTTAAGACTTGGACCAAATTCACCAAAGCTCTTCAAGACCGCTTTGACCAGGAATCATCTTTTTTGGGTCGTCTTACTAAGCTCCGACAGACTGGTACAGTGGATGAATATATTACAGCTTTTGAAGCCTTAGCCTTCCGCACTTGGGGTCTCTTAGATGTTTTCTACACTGAATGTTTTATCAGCGGTTTTAAAGAAGCTATCAAAGCCCAAGTCCTACTGCATCACCCTCCCACATGGACGGAGGCTTGCAAGGTAGCTCGTAACGTGGAACGTGCATTAGCAGCCCAATACAGTCGCCCAAATTTCTCCGCTAAAGGTCGCCCCCCACAGGCTCACAACACAACTCAAACACTTAAGGTCCAAAAGGTGTCACCTGCAGAAATGGCCGAAAGAAGAAAGCAAGGCCTATGTTACTACTGTGATGAAAAATACTCCCCAGGTCATAAATGCAAGGAGCCCAAATTTTTTCAAATTGATGTCACTGACTACAGCTCAACAGAGGAAGATCCACCACTGGAGGAACATGAGCCGCTTGAAGAAGACAACCAAAAGGACAATGTCTCTGACAAACAGTTATTTCGTTGCATGCTTTGGTAGGGATTTCTTCCCCTCAAACTCTCAAAATCAGAGGTTTTATTAAACATCGCCCAGTAGTAGTCTTGATTGATAGTGGAAGTACACATAATTTCATCCATCAAAAAGTTGCAGAAGTAATGCATTGTTTTTTACGAGCAGTTTCTAACTTCCAAGTTCAAATTGCGGATGGAGGCACAATGAAATGTGAAGGCCACTGTGAAAATGTCAAACTTCAAATGGGGGATTATCAATTGAAAACTCACATGTTTGCCATACACATGGGGGGTTGCGACATTGTCCTCGGCGCTGAATGGCTCCGCACTCTTGGGCCAATCACAATGGATTTCCAGGAGTTATATATGAGTTTTAAGCAGAACAACTACACACATACCCTCCGTGGACTCCAGGCGGGAGCCCCCTCTATCATCAGCTCGCATAGGATGGAAAAATTGTTAAAAAAGGGCAATCATGGAGTTGTAGCTCAATTTAATGCCATCCAGGCAGTCGAAACCAAGCCTCTACCAATTCATCCTGAGATGCAACAGATTTTAAATAACCATCTGTCGGTCTTTGACAAGCCTCATGAGCTTCCACCCTCGCGAGGGGAACATGATCATAGCATCACCTTGGTTCCAGGGGCCCAATCCCCAAATGTGCGCCCATACAGATATCCGTTCACCCAAAAGAATGAAATAGAAAAAATCATCAAGGAACTTGTGGAAGCAGGTGTCATTCGTCCCAGCATTAGTCCTTATTCATCCCCAGTGGTCATGGTGCTCAAGAAAGATGGGGAGTGGCAGATGTGTCCCGACTTCAGGGCCCTCAATAAGTTGACAGTCAAAGATAAATTTCCCATCCCGGTGGTTAATGATTTGCTGGATGAACTCAATGGGGCTCAATTCTTCACTAAGCTGGATCTTCGCTCAGGCTACCACCAAATTCGCATGAAGGAAGTCGACATCCCCAAGACTGCTTTCCGAACTCATGAAGGCCATTATGAATTCCTGGTCATGCCATTTGGTCTTTGTAATGCCCCCTCTACTTTTCAGAGCCTTATGAACCACATTCTCAAACCATATCTCAGGAAATTTGTCCTTGTCTTCTTCGATGACATCCTCATCTATAGTTGCACTTGGGCCGCACATCTTCAGCATGTAGATCTACTCTTGCAACTGCTCCGCAAGCATAAATTATTTGTCAAGATGTCCAAGTGTTCGTTTGGCATGGCAGAAGTAGAGTATTTGGGCCACATTGTGGGGCGTGAAGGTGTCAAGGTGGACCCCAAAAAGATCCAGGCAATGCAGGAATGGCCTCAACCTAAGACCTTGAAGAGCTTGAGAGGATTTTTGGGTCTCACAGGCTATTATCGTAAATTTGTCCGCAACTATGGTCGCATAGCAAAGCCCCTCACCCAACTCCTAAAGAAAAATTCATTCTTCTGGAATGAGGAAGCACAACAGGCCTTTAAAGCTCTAAAAAATGCCATGTGTTCCACTCCAATCTTAGCACTACCTGACTTCACCAAATCTTTTGTCATTGAATGTGATGCTTCGGGTACAGGTATTGGGGCGGTCTTAATGCAAGAAGGGCGACAGTTGGCCTTCACAAGCCAACAACTTAGTGGGAGGAATCTGGGCCAATCTACCTACGAGAAGGAAATGATGGCCATCTTACATGCAGTCAAGACCTGGCGACCTTACTTATTGGGGCGACGTTTCCAAATCCGCACAGATCATCACAGTCTTAAATATTTTTTGGAGCAACGCCTATCCTCCCCACAACAAAATAAATGGCTAGCCAAAATGCTGGGATATGATTATGAGATCATTTACAAGAAAGGGAAAGACAATAGTGTAGCAGATGCATTATCTCGCCAATTTGAGGAGGAAAGTACTCTGCTAGCAATTTCCCTCCCCATTCCAACATGGATTGAAGAGGCTCGCAGGGAATGGTTTTTACACCCCGGGCTCTCCCAACTCATTTCTCAATTGCAGGTAGATCCAAATTCCACCAAGGGCTACTCGTGGCAGGATGATATTCTTCGCTACAAGGACAGAGTCGTAATATCACCAACATCCACCCTCAAAAGTCGCATTTTGGCAGAATTGCACTCATCTCCCATTGCAGGACATTCGGGCTTTCAGAAGACGTATGCTCACACCAGAAGATCATTTTTTTAGACAGGCATGAAAAAGGACATCCTTACTTTCGTAACAGAATGCGATGTCTGTCAACGCCACAAAGGGGAAACCGTCAACACACCAGGCACATTACAACCATTGCCCATTCCAGCATCAATTTGGATGGAGGTTTCTATGGATTTCATTACAGGTCTTCCAAAGTCAGGGAACAAGTCAGTCATCATGGTGGTTGTGGACCGACTGTCGAAGTATGCTCATTTTTGCGCCCTATCCCACCCGTTTACACCAACTTTGGTTGCTCAATCTTTCATGGATCATATCTTCAAATTGCATGGCATGCCCACTTCTATTGTGTCCGACCGTGACCCAATCTTCACTAGTAATTTTTGGCAGGAACTCTTCAGAATACAAGGCACTCAACTAAAACTCAGTACTTCCTATCATCCATAAACAGATGGTCAAACCGAAGCCGTCAACAAATGTCTAGAAACCTACCTTAGGTGTTTCACTTCAGAAAAGCAACACCTTTGGGTACAGTGGCTACCTCTGGCTGAATGGTGGTATAACACCAACTATCATGCCACCACCAAAAAGACTCCCTATGAAGCAGTATATGGTCAACTCCCGCCTTCACCTACTTCGTATCTCAAGGGATGCTCAAAAGTACAAGCAGTGGATCAACTCCTAGAACACCGCGCAACCATGCTCGCCCATCTTCAAGAGAATCTTCATCAAGCTCAGAACCGCATGAAGCAACAGGTAGACCAGCATCGCTCAGAGCGCCAATTTCAAGAAGGGGATTAGGTCTTTTTACGGCTCCAACCATATAAGCAAACATCACTCAAAGACAAGGGGTGTCAAAAACTCTCTCCCAAATTCTACGGACCATATCAAGTACTTCAGCGCATTGGAGAAGTGGCCTACAAGTTGGCCTTGCCACCTACTGCAAAAATCCATCCAGTTTTCCATGTCTCATGCCTCAAGAAAGTGATTGGGAACAATTGCAAAATTCAGACCAGTCTACCTGAATTGGACGAAGAAGGTCCATCTGGCTTCAACCCGAACAAGTCCTAGACACACGAGACAAGCAACTGTGTGGCCGCATGATTAAGGAAGTCCTCGTCAAATGGAAAGACACCTCTCCGGAAGATGCAACTTGGGAACCAGCCACTATTCTTCAGCAGTTTCCGCAACTTCAACCTTGAGGACAAGGCTAGTCTTAAGGGGGAGGGCATGTTAGGGTCCCACCCTAACCCCCTTATTTATGTAATGGGATCACGTCATAGTCAAGAGTCAATAAAGCCCATATTAATAATTGTAAGTGGTTAATCGCAATTAATGACGGAACCACAGTTAGTTGCAAATGGGTCGTAGTATTAGATAGATGGTATTAATAAAACCCACGGTATTGGCCCCTGGTATTGCATGTATGAGTCATATATAAAGGATAGAGACTCCCTGCGAGGAGCATCGTGTCTTATTTTGTAATCGAGCTCTGCTCTATTGGAGGTTGCCCCCTCGAAGAGGCAAGTGAACATTACTCTCTGAATAATAAAATCATTGCTATTCTGCGTTCTGGGTATCTTTTCTTCGCATATTCTGTATTTGGGTATCATTTTGCAGGTTAAGAGCATAACAACCTGGAAAATCAAGAACCCTTCTTGCACAAAGTTATGTTATGAGGATTGCACACTTGTAACTAAACATAGCCTAAAATAGAGAAACAAATACATTCATTATCAAAAAAAAAAATTGTCTCTTTCCAAATTTCCTACTTATAATTCCCCATTAAAACTTCCTTACTTCTGTTGATTTGGGGTAGCATTAGAAGTGCTCTAGGCCTTAAATATTGCAGGGAGGTTTGGGCACATGCATTCCAAAGAACCCAGAAACCATTTTGGGAAATTCCACCCAGAGACGATTTTATTAAATTAATTAATACTTTTAATGGAGTTCCTAAGTCTAAACTTCGGAAAATTAAAATATTAATGGGTATTAATCTAATTGTGGGTGTAACTTCTAGAAAAAGATGGAGATCAAGTCAAAACAATCTGAGCCTTTGATTAGGAGTTAATCTAGGTCGTTGGTTGTTTAACAGGAAGATATAAGAAGGAACTTGAGGGTCATTTGGAAAACACACAAAGAGAGATCAAGAGATCGAATTTTCGAAGTGAGAAGTTCTCGGGAGGAAATTCGATTGAGGAGATTTCTTGCAGTTGAGTGACAAGGATATCATCCGAAGAGAGAGAGAGATTTTCTCAGTCGAAGAATCATCAGCAGAGAGAGCCAGAGAGTGATCCAGTAGCCTAGACGCAAAGGTTGATGCAGGGCCATGCAGAGGCAGTGCAAAGGGTGAGAGAGAGTCTGATATTTTGCTAAGGAGAGACAGTTTCAGAAGCTGGGAGTTAGGGTGTGAGACCAGGAGGTTGAGAGCAGAGACTCCGGGCAGAAAATCGATCAACAGACTAAGTGACGCAAAGCCTAGAGAGGTGGACATAGAGCCTGCATGAGGACTGCACAGAGCAGCGTAGGGCTTGCCAGCAGCACTTCACTCAGTATCCGGATCAGCCGAGATTTTCTCAATGATTGTGTGAAGTAATCTCATAAATATTTTTACCAGTATTTCTCTTTGTAACTGAATAACGAGAGAGGTATTCAAAGATGTATTCAGAATTTTCTACTGCTTAATAATAATAAACCCTCAAAACAGTTGGACCGGTTTTCCCGCATTGGGTTTTTCCAGGGACATTTTTCCAAAAAATAACAGTGTCTATTGTGTTGTATTTTATTTCTTGCTCAATATCTTGTTTCCTCTTATAATTTAATTAAGTGAAAGCTGCATTAGTATTTACTTTAATATTTACCTTAGAACACAGTAAATAACTTGTATGGATTAACAAGTAGGAGAAGTAACATCAGTTTGCTACAGTAAGGATTCCTCTTGCCGAATTTTCACATGGTATCAGAGTTGCAAGTGAAGCAAGAAGAGTAGAGCCGGTAGATCTAGCGCTGAGCAGAAGAAGGGAGCTCAAAAAAGTTGCAAGAGGCAGCAGTTTGAAACCCCCAAAGGGCTGACACAATTCCAAGTCAGGAGTGCAGATTTTCAAGGCAATCTCTCTTTGAGTGAGTGATCCAGGTGGATATTGGTGGCCACCTGCCTATTCCACTTGGACCCCCACCATTGTTTCTTTCAATTTTTCAGTTTCCTTATTTGTAGCACAATTTACTATTTCTGGCAGTTTTTCAAGTCCTAAACTTCCGGAGCCGTTTTGAGGCCCTAAATGACGTTTTCTTGGAAAAATGTGGCCTACTCGGGTCTATGTTGTAGTCCTTGGATAGATATTTCTAACGAGGTATTGTGCGCGTCAAACGGAGATTGTATGCCAAAGTTACAACCCCAGGAAGTTGATGTACCAATTTACCCAAACGGGGCCCATAGTTTGGTGCTTCATCTCCTAGGGTTAGGTTTTTGGATTCTTAGGGTTTTCCATTGTTTCTAAATAATAAAGAGGCCTTTGAGCCTCATTGTAATACAATTCAGAGGCATGTAGCCACCACATCTCTTCTTAGAGATAAACTACTATCGCCCGAGCTAGTCTTATTTCCATTTTGTTTGTAAGCATATTTCGATATTTGATATTAATGAAATGAAGTGTTATTTCTGGTGCATCTTTGTATTTATGGTTATATTTGTAATTTCTTGCATTCTTGTTTAAATCTGGATCAGTGGTATTAGAGCGGTCTACTCTTTCTCTGTTTTTCTTTGCATATCCCCAACAAGGTCGGGATATAAGGAGTTAGGGCTCGATTTGGTTGAACCTTTACAAGATCAACCTCGCAAACCCTAACACCCACCCATGGGGGAAGAAAAGAAAGATGAGGGAGTAGGAGATCCTATCAAAATCTTGCTCAAGGAGGCCCTCAAGAAACAAAGGAACACGATGATGGATAACTTTGCCCAGATCCTTCAACGGTTGCCCACCAGCAGCGCATCCACATCCAGCAGTCACTCTAGAGGCTCCATTCCTTTTAAGGTACAAGTAAACTTTGATATTCCCATATTTGAGGGCTAAATAGATGCAAATGTCGTAGATAAATGGTTAAATCTGCTAGAAGGATAATTTTTTTGTTCATGATTTTTCCAGCCGGGAAAAGATTACTTTTTCTCTTCTCAAAGTCGCCCCCCATGTCAAGGACTGGTGGGAAACCTACTGTGAGCAGAAGGATGAAAGTACAACATCATTATTTTCAACCACACCCACATGGAATTTGTTATGGGATGCCATAAATGAGTTGTACTACCCTATTGGGAGCTATGAGGATAAATACATAAAGTGGACCACAATGCGACAAGGAAGGGACCAAGATGTGCCAGAGTTTACCAATTTTTTTCATACCCTTCGCACAAAGTTGGGTATCAAGGATTCTGAGAAACATTTGGTACTCAAGTACCGCGGCTGCCTACACAGGTACATCTAGGATGAGATGGAGTTCCTGGACATCTCCTCGCTCGGCACGGTGTACCGATACGCCGTCAAGATCAAGCAAAAGTTTAAACAGAAGAAGCAAGACTTTCGATCTGTGAATCCAAAGCAAGGGAAAGGTGCCCCCAAACCATAGAACAAAGGACAAAACTAAGGTGGGGCGACCCAATACAACCTGCCAAAGCCACAAGCAAAAAACAACATCGTGAAGCCGAAAAAGGACACGGGAAAGTGATGTGAGTTCCATAAGAGCTCCACTCAAAACTCAAGTGAGTGTTGAGCCAAGCAGTCACTGGGGGCCGAGCTGAAGACTTTGGAATCAGATGCATGTTACGACTTTGAGTCAGAACTCGACAAGGGGAATGGCAAAGGGAGGCAAATTATCGATGCGGAGCCCAACACCACTATTACCACCACGAACATTCATATGGATGAACCCGAAGATCGAGAGGAGGAGGAGCACCTCTTCCACTCCCAGATGTGGGTAAAGGGTTCCTCGCTACAATTCATTGTTGACAGTGGGAGTCAAAACAATCTCATTTCAACAGAGGTCATGAAGTGGTTGGGCTTACCGACCACAGCACACCCACAACCATACACCATCAGGTGGCTTCACCAAGGACGGGATCTTCGCGTGAGCCAACAGTGTCACCTTCCATACAACATCAAGCCCTTCACAGATGAGGTATTATGTGACGTTGCTCCCCTTGATGTTTGTGATGTATTATTAGGCCAACCATACTTGTGGAAGCGACATGTTGTGTATGAGTCAAGGCCTCGCACTGTTATTGTTACCTTGGGAAATAAGTTGTATAGGATACCAGAGGTAGCACCGCCTACCGCCATCTCTTTGGTTACTACAAAACAATGCAGTAAGGTCATTTCCAAAACCGGGAAATTTGTTTTCCCGATGATACACCCTTAGGGAAAGAAGAAGACAGTTGCCACGACCTCTAGACAGGGCCCCTCCGCACGACAACAATAGATGGAGAAGGTTGTGAAGGAGTACGATGACATATTCACCTCCCCCACAGGGGTGCCTCTGCACTGTCAAGCCAAGCACTCCATCGATCTGACCCCAGGTGCGTCGTTTCCCAATGGAGCAATCTATCCGCACTCTGTTCTGGAGAATGACGAAATCAAGAGGTAGATTCAGCAGTTGCTGCAAAAAGGTCACATTCGACCGAGTTCATCACCCTGTCAGAGTCGGATCATGTTGGCGCAGAAGAAGGATGGGACTTGGAGACTCTGTATTGACTATCGGGCACTGAACAAGATCATTGTCCGGAATAGGTACCCGATCCCACGGATTGATGACCTTTTGGACCAACTCAAGGGGGAAAATATTTCAGCAAGATCGACTTGAAGTCCGGATATCACCAGGTACCAATTGAACCCTCTGATGTGTGGAAGATTGCCTTCAAAGCCAATGAGGGCCTTTTTGAATGGTTGGTTATGCCTTTCGGGTTGACGAATGCTCCTGCAACCTTCATGAGGCTCATGGATGACATCTTGCAGCCATTCACCAACTCATTTCTAGTGGTATACTTGGATCACATCCTGATCTATAGCCAGAGTTGGGAAGACCACCTCCACCACATCTGACTTGTTCTCCAAAACAATGCGGCAACACAAGCTGTGTGCCAATTTGTAGAAATGCACTTTTGGCATGACCCAAGTTCAGTATCTAGGATACATTATTGATGAATGGGGGGTGCATGTGGATCTAGCCAAGATCCAAGTCATTCAAGATTGGCCAACTTGAACCACTCTGATAGAGCTCCGGAGATTTCTGGGTCTTGCCAATTTCTCTCACAGGTTCGTGTTGGGGTTCTCTCATATCACTTGGCCCTTGATTCAAGTCACCAAGGGAGGAGAGAAAGAAAATAAAAATTGGTCTAAATCTCAACAGAAGGCATTCACAGAGTTGAAACATCACCTCCGCTTTGCACCAATGCTCACATTACCATACTTTCAACAACCATTTGAGATCGAGACAGATGCCTCTGACTATGCTATTGGGGCAGTCCTTACACAACAGGGGCATCTAGTGGCATATCACAATGAGACACTTTCAGACATAGTCCGGAAGTATCCCACTTATGAAAAAGAGATGTATTCCATTGCTCAGGCCTGTAGACAGTGGAATCATTACATTTTGGGGAAGGAAACAGTCATCCACACAAACCATTGACCCCTGTAGTTTATACAAACACAAGGGAAGTTGCAGAATGATCACCATCAGAAGTGGTCCACATACCTACAACAGTTCCATTTGAATATCAAGTATAATAAGGGTAGCACCAATAATGTTGCAGACTACCTCAACCGACCACCGATCATGGCATTAACCACTATGCTCAACTCTTGTGGGCATGAGACTTCTGATTGGCCACTTCTCTACAAAAGCAACCCAAAATTCGGCCACACATACCAGACGCCCTTGGAGGGTCAACAAGTTCCAAATTTTCACCTCCAGGATGCTATGTTATGCCACCTAGAACACCTTTGTGTTCCTTCAAGCGAGAATGCCAAGATGATTTAGGAAGCACACTACAGTCGAGCCGTTGGGCATTCTGGGGTCGAGAAAACAGTGGCATTATTGCAGAAGTATTTCTATTGGCCGAATCTTCGATAGGATGTTGGGAAGTACATCATATCAGGCACTTCCTGCATCATTGCCAAACTGACCATCAAGAAGCAAGGCCTCTATACTCCGCTACCTACCCCTAGTCAAACTTGGGAATCCATCTCCATCGATTACATGTCGGGCCTTCCTTCTACTAAGCATGGCAACAACTGTGTTTTTGTGGTCGTCAGTAGATTCTCGAAGATGGCCATTATGGCGGCCTACAAGAAGAATATCACAGCAAAAGCCACTGCTAAACTCTTCCTTGAACGAGTGTGGGTACACTTTAGGATCCCACAATCTATCATCTCAGATTGGGACAAAAAGTTCCTCAGTACATTTTGGTCTAGTCTCTGGTCAATGTTAGACACCAAGCTCACTAAGTCCACAGTTTTCCATCCCCAAACTGATGGCTAGATAGAGGTCGTCAAAAACATGATCGTACACTTTCTACGCATGTACAACTCAAAGAATCCACGCGCATAGGATGAGAGCCTCCCCTATGTCCAGCACAGCTATAACCGGGCTCTCCACAGCTCGACTGGCCACATCCCTTTTTAGGTGGGCTTGGGATTCTAGCCACCATGTCCCATTGATGTGGTCATACCATTTGCAACTACTTAGGCAGATCCGGCTCATGTCTAGTCCGAAGTCGATAAGGAAAATAGATTCATTAAGCACATCCAACACATCCGCAAGTTGGTCCACGACATTCTGGAGAAATCAAATGCCAAGTACAAGCAACGACATGATCAACATCGGGTGCCACACAAGTTTCAGGTGGGCGACAAAGTCTGGTTGCATTTGCAGAAGGAACGCCTTACCAGAGCCTAACGGAAACTCATACCACTCTGATATGGTCCTTACACCATTACAAAGTTTGTGGGAGACGATGCATTTGAGCTTAGCATTCCCTCATTCCTTGGTCTGCACCCAGTGGTCAATGTGGACCGCCTTCGACCATACTTCCCACCATTGTTGGACACATCAGACATTGCAGAATAGCTCACACCTATAGATTTGAATCCAGACTGCATGGAACAAGCCACAACTAATCGAATCATGGACACGTAGATCAAGAACACCTGACAACAAAGGATCCAACTATATCGAGTTGTCAAAGCAGGCCAACTCCTTCACCAAGGCAAGTGGCTCACCAGGGACCAAGTTCAGCAGAAGTTTCCTCATCTCATGGAGGAACTCAATGCAATGGGGACCATTGCTTCCTAAGGGGGGAGGAATGATCCAGGTGGATATTGGTGGCCACCCGCCTATTCCACTTGGACCCCCACCATTGTTTCTTTCATTTTTTCAGTTTCCTTATTTGTAGCACAATTTACTATTTTTGGCAGTTTTTTCGGGTCCTGAACTTCCAGAGCCGTTTTGAGGCCCTAAACGACGTTTTTTTCGAAAACCGAGGCCCACATGGGTCATAGACCCATGTCCAAAAGTTGTAGTCCTTGGATATATCTTTCTAACGAGGTATTGTGAGCGTCAAACAGAGATCATATGCCAAAGTTACGACCCCGGGAAGTTGATGTACCAATCTACCCAAATGGGGCCTATAGTTTGGTGCTTCATCTCCTAGGGTTAGGTTTTTCGATGTTTATGGTTTTCCATTGTTTCTCAATAATAAATAGGCCTTTGATCCTCATTGTAACACAATTCAAAGGCATGTAGCTGCCACATCTCTTCTCAGAGATAAGCTACCATTGCCCTAGCTAGTCTTATTTCCATTATGTTTGTAAGCATATTTCAGTATTTGATATTAATGAAATGAAGTGTTATTTCTGTTGCATCTCTATATTTATGGTTATATCTGTAATTTTTTGCGTTCCTGTTTAAATCCGGATCAATGAGTTGATGGAGAGAAGGACTTCCAGTTCAAATTTCTGTAGGGGCAGAGGGAACAATGATGAAGCCTCAGTGTGAGAGCGCTGGTGGGACACAGATTTTTAGCAGACCATTTGTTGGGCTGAAAAATGTCAAAAGAGAGAAGAGAAGCACCTTGAGGGAACTTTTCCACCACTGAGAAGTCCGTTTTCTCATTAGCTGAGCAGCAGCAGTGAGAAGCAGAGAGGGGATTTTCGACATTTTTGGCAGATATGGAAACCAGTGGCTTGAGGGATCAGGACAAGTTGGATGGAGCATCCAACTACGTCATCTGGAAGGCTAGAATGTCATTCCTTCTATATGAGCATGCCCTCAAGATGTACGTCAACAGCGTGGTGGTTGAACCTGCGGATGCAGATTTGCTGAAGAAGTACAGAGCTGAGATGGAAAAGGCCAAGAGGATGATCCTAGATGGAGTCAAGGATCACGTAGTGTGTCACGTTGCTAGCAGAGGGACTACTGAGGAGAGGTCGTATGCCTTGGCCACGTTATATCAGGGATATTCTGAGCAGTGGAAGATGTACTTGGAGAAGAAGTTGAAACCTGCTTAGATGTAGAAGGGAGAGGTGTGGATCCATTCCTCACGAAGCTGAAGGAAACTCGTGATGAGTTGTTTGTTGCAAGGCATACACCTCAGGATTCAGAGTTAGTTAGATTGGCCCTCAATTATGTCTCAGATGAGTGGCAAGTCTTTGTCAAGAGTATCCTGGGCAGAGCAACATTGCTTAATTGGCATGAGATGTGGGCAGCTCTAAAACAAGAGGAACTGAGGAGAGACTTGCTCAAGGTCAAACTTGATAGAAGCAGCAGCAGTAGTGGGTTGAAACCCGAGGAGGAGGAGGATAATGCAGCCCTTGCATCGAAGGGACATCAGGAGAAGTAGAGACGTAAGAAGGACATCTCGAAGGTGAATTTTTTTAGATGTGGCGAGATGGGACACTATGCATCTCAGTGTCCTCTCAGGAAGAATGACAAGGATGAGAAACATGGTCCGAAGGTTGCATCTGCGAAGATCGAAGAGGAGGAGTTCACCATGACAGAGGAGACACCTCTAGGAGGGAGGTGCGCTGATTTGGAGTTGTAGTTCGAAAGAGCTACAAATGGGCAGGATCCTTGAGGAGTCCAACTCTTGGATCAATACCTTGCTACAGGAGCCTAGTTTTGAAGTAGCAGGATGGACTAGTGTCAAATGGTGCCAAGGATTGTCAGGGAGACAGTTGCACTAGCTAGGAATGCCAGAAACTAAACAACGCAAAGCAGAGTTGGCAAAAGTGCAGGTGGCACAGAGCAGAGGTCAACAGCAAAGTAGTAGATTCAGAGGGTCGGAGACTAGCAACAGTTAGGCTTCAACATTCACGTGGTATCATACTGAACACAGTTAGTTCAGTAATTTTGGATTTTTTTCAGTTGCTTCTCTCAGCAACTGAGTTGCAGTATGGATGTAGTGTTAACAGTGGTAGTGCTAGCAGCATAACAGATGCAGCATTTGAGAGTGAGTTGTAGCACAAATGTAGCATTGGCAGTGGCAGTGTCAAAAGTAGCAGTAGAGTTGTAGCAGCATCATAGTAGTTGGTGGACAGCATGTCAGACATTAGTAGCGCAGAGGACGATGCTTCATAGTCAGACCAGTATACAGCAACAGTATATTGCTAGAGCACATTCCTCGCTAAGAGGGAGTGTTGATCTGGGATAGCATCGGTTGTGCTATAGGGCTCAAATTTAGCAAGGAGTCTTGGGCATATGCATTCCAAAGAACCCAGAAACCGTTTTGGGAAATTCCGCCCAGAGACGATTTTATTAAAATAATTTATATTTTTAATGGAGTTCCTAAGTCTAAACTTAAGAAAATTAAAATGTTAATGGGTATTAATCTAATTGCAGGTGTAACTTCTAGAAAAAGATGGAGATCAAGTTAAAATGATCTAAGCCTTTGGTTAGGAGTTAATCTAGGATGTTGGTTGACCAATGGGAAGATATAAGAAGGGGATTGAGGGTCATTTGGAAAACACACTGAGAGAGATCAAGAGATCGAATTTCTAAAGTGAGAAGTTCTCAGGAGGAAATTCGATTGAGGAGATTTATTGCAGTTGAGGGGTAGGGATAACATTTGGAGAGATAGATTTTCTTAGCCAGAGAATCATCAGCAGAGAGAGGCAGAGAGTGATCCAGTAGCCTAGACGTAGAGGTTTGACGCGGGGCCATGAAGGGCCACGTAGAAGCAACGCAGAGGGTGAGAGAGAGACCGAGATTTTGGTGAGGAGATTCAACTTCAGAAGCCGGGAGCTGAGGTGTGAGACCGAAAGGCTGAGAACAGAGACTCCAGGCAGAAAATTGATCAACAAACTGAGTGACGCAGAGCCTATAGAGGTTGACACAGATCCTGCGTGAGGATTGCGCAGAGCAGCGTAGGGCTTGCCAGAGGCACTTCACTCAGTATCTCGATTAATGAGGATTTACTCAGTGATTGTGTGAGGTAATCTCACAAATCTTTATGCCAATGTTTCTCTTTGTAACTGAATATCCTGAGAGGTATTCAAAGATGTATTTAGAATTTTCTACTACTTAATAATAATAAACCCTCAGAACTGTTGCACTAGTTTTCCAGCATTGGGTTTTTCTGGGGATATTTGTCCAAAAATAACGGTGTCTATTGTGTTGTATTTTCTTTCTTGCTCAGTATCTTGTTTCTGCCTATAATTTAATTAAGTGAAGGTTGCAGTAGTATTTACTTTGATATTTACCGTAGAACACAATAAATAACTTGTATGGATTAACAAGTAGGAGAAGTAACATCGGTTTGCTGCAGTAGGGGTTCCTCTTGTGGAATTTTCACAACTTCCACCTCGATCAAGGTAATCTCCAACCAAGGATTCAAATGCATGCAAAAGCACAAATCTAGGCACGTGATGGGGGAATGGACTTCTCATCACAGAATGTGCTCAATACTTAGTTTGATGCTCAATGGTGTAAGCCACACAAATAATTAAATGATTTATGTGTGTCTTGGTACTCATGATTAGGGAGTACGGTGGAAATTAATAATGCCATCAACATGGACAACCCCTGATTTAAAAAATGATGCAATGCTAGCAAACCGATCAACTTCAGAAACATTTTCTCACAATACATGATAGAATGAGATTTCGAGAAAATAGTATGCTTATATTCAAATTTGAATTCTGTAGATATCAATTTTGACAAACCTTTTTGCTTGATCCTTCTTGTATATTGCTATGAATTATAATTCATGTAATAACATGGAAATGTAACACATTGACTAGCTAAGGGAAGTGGACATGAATTCAAAGGTATGAGGAAGAGGAGTTGTATGTAAACCAAAGCCAATGCATCTACTTCACCACCTATCTCCCTGATGAATTTATTGGTTGTTGGTGCAAGCAATGAATTCAAGTATGGACTACTTTAGCATAGGACAAGCATACATTCTTTTTCTTATGGATCATGTTGGCATCATCAACACGCAAGAGAAAGACATGGAAAAAGACCCTGACAAAGGGAGGAGAGTAGCATGAATGGGGAAGAGAGAGTGCAAATAATATGTGAAGGGGAATGACTATGTGATTGTGTGTAGTGTGGGGGAATGGAAAGCTTGAGTTGGTAGTGGATGCAAATCTGCACAAGAGAATAACCTTTCTAGCCTGCGTTATAACCTAGAGATGATATTCCCTTTATTTGATAAGGCTTGTGCATGTGCCTATTGATTAGGTTATTTAGTGATAGTTTGGTGGATTTGAATCATCTAATGTTATCCTTAGGGTTGATAAACCAATAGGGTGCTTGTTGGAAGTAAGTTGATAAACCACTGTCAGGATAAGACACCCATATGCTTGTTGAAAATAGTTGATAAACCACCAAGTGCTTGCTTTAGGGCTAATAAACCACTTATGTTCTTGCTCAGTAAGATGATAAACGACCTGGATAGTGGGATCTTAACTCCTGCAATGGTATCTTAGAATAACAATTGATAACCACCATATGATGTAGTGATTCTCCTAGAATTGAATGGTATCTCACAGAGATTTGAGTGGATTGTTTGTGATGGATTTTCATTAGGGTAGAGGTCGTTGTGGTACTTACTATTGGAGGCAGATGATAAACCATCTAGATAGTGGGAACTTCTCCTTGTTGGTATGTGACTTTATTTTGGTTGAATTGAGGGCCAATATGGTGTTTACTAATGGAGGCAGTTGATAAACCACATGGATAGTGGGCTTCTCTTCATATCTATTTCATTGATTGGTTTTGATGTGAATACCCTTGAGCACTTAAATCCTGAGACTTTGAATCCTACTCGAGGGTGGTATGCTGCAATAAAGATTGCAATGTAGTTGGCCTATGGTTGGGTGGAGATTTGAAGTCACCTCCTCAGTTGCTAGTCACGCAAGGCATTAAGATAAGTTGTTTACATAAATACTTGTTGCGCTTGAACATTGAATGATGTTGTTATATAACAATGGGTGTGTGCTAGCACGATTAATGAAGGAATTTGTTTTCCTGCGTGATTACATAAAGATGGGTTATGTAATTGTTCTCATGATGTGAGGGACAACTGAATCCCTGTAATTGCTAACATACTCCCTGATTTGCAGAATTACTAGTGTGATTGCTAATGACTATTAGAAATCTAATTAGGCTATTGTGGTGCTTGAAATTCCATGGTTTAATTGTTATAACAATTGAGGATCTTTTTATTGAACATTAATGAGCTTGCTTGATAAAATAGCTATGTGTAGCTTGTTAGAAATAAAATGGAACTTTATTATGCGTGACTAATTGTTGCTGCCTTAAGCAATGAATGAAATATTTCTTTATGCATGAAAAAACACCAAGAGATTATGGAGTGGTTTAGATCCACTTTTAGAGAAGTCTAGTGCTACTATAGTGGAGTTACAAAGCACATAGGCCATCGACTGGTCAGTTTCAATGCTTGTGAGGTAAGCATATTTACAACTCCATGAGTGTGTTGTATTATAATAGTTAGCATTTGATTTGCATGTGTTAAATTCAAGATGCGTTCCTATGATTGAGCACATTTTTGGTGTAACTAGGCTCTCAAGAGAATGTTGGTCAAAACCTTGAATGAGTGACGAAAAACTTAGAATTTCACCTTGAGTTCCTAAGGTGTGAAAATGCCTGTTTTCCAAGTTTGGACTGAGGCTAGTCCAAACAAATCTAGGATTTTGGGCGTTCAAGAAGAAAGGTGGGTGTTACAATGCCATGGATCCATATTGCGAACATGGTTAGATGGAGCAAAGGTTTGGGAGCGGACCGCACAATGAAAAGGTAATGCAGGGCCAAACTAAGACCAAATAGAACTAGAGGTCTAAAGCATACTCAGTTGGCCAAGCACGAGGAAGTGGGGCCCAAGGGCCCAGATGTGGGCTAGGTCAGAAGTGCATGCTGATATGATTTGGTGCATAGGTTTATGGGTCCAAAACTTTTTACAAGTGTGAGTTTATGGAAAATACAGATCTCCAAAGAAATGGTTATAATGTGAGGGTTATGCACTTCACATTGTGGCTCAGTCTTGTGGGGCCCTTGGACTTAGCTTACGTGTCAGGTGCCACTTGGCCATGGCCACGTGGGTACTATGGATGACGTGGAACCACTTGGGTGAGGTGGGTTTGCCACAAGAGCACAACGTGGGTGCCACATGGCAGTTTCTTGCCAATGTGGAAGGGTTTAAGTGGTATAACTTTAAATAGACATAAATTTTTATCTAGGCATAAGACTTAGATAAAATGTATATCACTAGAAAGCTCTCAAGGAGTTGAATGTGATGGTGTCATCAAGATTTATTTCCACTAACTTTGGGAAAAGAGGAATTTTGTAACCCCATTTCCATGATGAGACAATGGAAGTCAAGTTAGAGTAAAGTAACACCTCCCATTTTATCTAAGTGGAGCTAGTGGGTGGGAGGGACCATTACAGGGTGGTATTAGAGCATGGTTCAATATTGGACCTGGATGGGCTCGGAGATGAATATATTTGGAGTTATATTCTGAACACTTGGACTGAATGGGCTTAGAAGGATAATTTTTAAATATTTATTACAAGAGTGTAGTAACTATATTGATTGGTTGTGTGCTTCTTGTATCATTAGGTTATTGAATAAATATTGCATGCAAGTATTGATTTCCATACGATCATGGTGTTTAACAAGCATGCTCACTTGAGATTTGGTGTTTCAGATAGCCATATATTAGCAGGTTTATTATAGTTGACCCAAGGTGTTGGTAAATGTGGTTATTTATATTTTGATTGGCTAACGGTGCTATGTGTATGATAACACATAAGAAGATGCCAAAGGAGACAAAAAGGAGAAAAAGGAATGAGCAATAGGATGGTGCAGTATAGAATTGATAGATCCCAACATGAACATGAAAAGGAGTTACTAGAAAAAAAGGAGAGAGGAAGGCTCCCTTGACTTAATGGATACTCTTAGCAGTCTAATATTTGAGTTAAGGAGCTACAACGTCGATAATGAGGAGATTATCAGAGCCTAGGAAAAAATAGGCAGAAGTGAATGCAGTCATATTGGAAGGCTTGTCAGATGTGTAAAGACAAAAGAAACATGAACTAGGTGCCAATTACAAGTTTAGGTCGGCTTCATCAAAACTCTGGAAATAGGGGTTGATAACTGATGGTGTAGAAGGAAATAGATCTAAGAAACAACATAGGAAGGTAAGTGAGGATATAGTGAGAGATGGAACTCTTCTAAGTACTCTAGAGAGGAAGATAGGCAGTCATGAGCAGTTGTATAGTGCTTCAACTAAAAATCATTATCACCAAAAAGGAAGGAGAAATATTTCATGTTAGGATAAT
Organism: Pinus tabuliformis; assembly: GCA_031772625.1. Taxonomy (NCBI): domain Eukaryota; kingdom Viridiplantae; phylum Streptophyta; class Pinopsida; order Pinales; family Pinaceae; genus Pinus; species Pinus tabuliformis. Next base: position 887,874,771 of record CM062818.1, read on the forward strand.
TTAAGAAGGTGAAGCCTCCTAAATTTGATGGAAGGTGAAGAAGGTTGAGGAAGCATAGGCATGGCTGCTAGGAATCAAGAATTATTTTAGGGTTCATAACTACTTTGAAAATATGAAAGCAAGAGTAGCCATCTTCAACTTAAAGGGAAAGGCTAATATCTGGTGGGAATATTTGAGGAATGTAAAGGATATCAGAGAGAAATAATTGTCCTGGAGGAGATTTCATAGGTGTTTTAGGGAAATGTACCTATCTAAGAGATATTATGATGGTAAGACCAAGGAGTTTTCTGAACACAAACTAGGGCAGTTGTCAACTGATGAATATAAAACCATATTCTTGGAGTTGTTAAGGTATGTGCCTTACATCAAGGATGAGAAGACAAAGATTCAAAGGTATCTCAGCGGCCTAACACAAACATTTAAGGACATAATAGTTTGATGACCCTAAAACCTCAGAATATGCCATCAGGAAGATAAAGTATTGTTATGAACAATCCAAGCACAAGTATGATTTCAAGATTGATTAAAAGATGAGGGGTGAACCTAGTTTTGAAGGGAAAGGACATAAGTCTGTGTGACATTAGTTATGAAGAGAAAGTGTGAAGTTCGCCACCAAAGATGGGGGCAAGTTTCAGCAGGAGACTTTTACTAGTACTGGGAAGGACCAATTTACAAGACCAGTAGGAGAGGAAGCCAAGAAGTTTAAGGGAGGAATCATGTAATGTTGGATTTGTGGAGAAAACCACTTACATAGGAATTTATCATAGTGAAAACAAAGTGTTCCAAGGATGTGCAATGTGCAAGAAATCGAGATGGTAAGAGATGTGGCACAAAGCATGCCATGCATATATGTAGTGTTGGAAAATAAGCAGGTCAATCACCAAGACTCAGTGATCGAGATGGAAGGTCGATAACCATCCTATTTTAATTTTGATAGACCCAAGTTCTAATTTCAGTTATGTTAGCACCAATATTGTAGAGAAGTGTGCATCACTGAAGAGAGCACAGAAGGAATCATGGTTAGTCTAGTTGGCCATAGAGACAAAGAAACAAATCAAACATGTGGTGAATTCATGTCCAGTTATAATGGAAAATATGCCTACATCAGTTGATTTGGGCCTGCTACCATTAGGTTCATATGGTGTGTTAATCGGCATGGATTGGTTGGAGAATCATAGGACCAAAGTAGATTGCTTCAGTAAATAAATTAAATGCCTGGTGACATGGAGGAAAAGATGACGTTGCAAGGAAAACTAAAACTAGTGACAAGTTAGTGAATAATCGCACTACAGCTAAAGAAGTGTTATCGAAATGGATGTGAGATATATGTTGTCCAAGTGGCCAATGAGTTAGAGGTGGAAAGGAGTGGAATTGAAGAGTGCCTACTAATAAATAAATTTAGTGATGTATTCCCTGAAGAGATCCAGGGACTGCCACCAAATAGGGAAATTGACTTTTCAATTGAATTATTGTCAGGATTAGGGCCAATATCCAAAGTTCCATATTGAATGAGTACACCAGAGTTGGTAGACATGAAGCTACAATTTAAAGAGATGCTAGACAAAGGATATATCAAACCTAGCATGTCACCCTAGGAAGTACTTATATTACTTGTGAAGAAGAAGGATGGTACATTGGGGCTATGTATTGATTATAGACAACTCAATAAAGCCACAAACAAGAACATGTATCCTCTTCCAAGGATTAATGATATGTTTGACCAACTGAGAGGAGTTATGGTATTTTTGAAGATTGATTTGAGGTTAGGGTACCACCAAGTGTGTATCAAAGATAAATGCATTCATAAGATGACATTTAGAACCAAGTATGGGCATTATGAATTTACAGTTGTATTGTTTAGGCTTACAAATGCCCCAACAACATTCATTTGTTTGATGAACAATGTTTTAAGTTTGTATTTGGAAAAATTTGTACTAGTTATCGTCGATGACATCTTGGTTTACTCAAAAACGAAGGAGGAGCATAAAGAGCATCTAGAAACTGTTTTGCAATTATTGAGAGAGAACAAGATCTATGTAAATCTAGTCACAAGATCAGTATTTGGGACACACTGCCTCAAGGGAATGAGTAGTAGTGAATCCGGAGAAGATTAAGGCCATTATGGAGTGGCCTACTCCTCATAACGTGGCAGGGGTTAGATCCTTTATGGTTTTGGTTGGTTATTATCGAAGATTTATCTAGAATTTCTCTAAGATTGGGCATATAATAATAGAGTTGCAAAGAAAAATGATTAAGTTCCTTTGGACAACGAAATGTTAGACCAACTTTGAGTAATTGAAACTTGACCAAACATGCACCGATATTGAAGATAACAAACCCATAAAAATATTTTTTGGTGTTCACGGATGCTTGCAAGGAGGATCTCAGTGGAGTCTTAATGCAAAAAGGGAAAGTGGTCTACCATTGATCCAGGGAATTTTCATGAATGCTTTCAAACAAAAATCCCCATTATGCAGGACCTTTTATAGACACTTACATTTGCTTTGTGAAATCATGAGAAATGCATATTCTAACGACACTTTTTAGCAAACCATCAACATGAAATAAGGTACAAATAAGAAGCCATAATTATGAACAACCATAACTCAATGATATGATAACAGAGTTCATCCAGTGTGGATTACGTCTCTAGGCCTAGTGTTAAGAGTGGGGAGGTTGCTTCATTAGTTATTGCAGGAAGATGATGAGTACATGACACAATCTCTGTCAATACAAGGAAGAACTCCCTTAACTAGAATGGCAGGTTTGTCTCCTAGGAGACGTTCTTCTATAAGAATTCTCACTCATAAAATCTCTCCTTCAGTATGAAAAAATAACGATCTCTCACATAAAGTGGCATACAAAGATCCTCTCACAACTTGGCATACATGGATCTCAAAATCAAAACATCATCTCAACAAAATCAAATGAGGACATAGCAACAATGCACCTTATACCTCCAAGTCTGGGGAGAGCTTGAAAATTGGCTACTCGGATGAAGGAACTTCTCATGCCATCACGTTCCTTGCAAAAATCCGTGAAATATGACTGTAAACTTGACCCCTATCTAACTAGGTCAAATATGGGCTCCTCGGGAATCTCAAAGGTTCCTCACAAGATTCTCTTCTTGGACACGGGCAAAAATTTTGCTGCTTGGATGAAGAAATAGACTACACCATTAGACTTTTAGTGAAAAACCAATTCATTTGAGTATAAACTCGACATAATTCTGACACCTTCAAAATTCTTCCCTCGAGGAATCTTAAAGATTCCTCATAGAGAATATTCTTTGAAATATTCCCTAACATATGCTCTAAAAATATTCCTAGAATCTTTTTGAGATTCATGACTTCATTGAGCCTGCTTTCACCCTCGTCTCTCATGTATTCTCCATCGTTCCATTTGAACCATTTGAACGACATTTTATAACAAAGTGTGAGAGTGAATAATATAAAGTGCGTGGTTGGTACAATGGTTGGCATAGTCATATTAAGTTACTTGTTGTTGGGGAGGCCTTGGGTTCAAAACTCTTGGACTCCCAATTTTGCTTTAATATGATATTTAAAGCCCAATTTTGGTTCTCCCCAAACCATGAGAATAAGACAAAAATGAAGGTTACACCATGCCAAGGCCACTTGGGCCTAATTTGAGGTGCCATGTGGCACCATGTGATTGGGCCATGTGGAAAGCTCTCATTGGTCCACATCATATGCCACTTATGTCACCTATTTGACATGTGTCAACTTGTGGTGCTGCCACATTACCTGCTTGTAAGTCCACCTGGTTTGCTAACTGGGTTGCCACATTAGCTCTATGGGTCCCACTAGGCCTGCTGACTTTCTTCCATGTGTCATCTGTATGTCCTGCCACGTGGCAAAATGTTGACTTTGACTTTGACTTTTGCCTAGTTTGACCAAAACTTTGACTAGCCATAACTTTTGCATACGAACTCGGATTGAGGTGCCATTTGCGTCATCCTAAATCTTGCAATGAGATATGTTATCTTATCCTAGTTTCATTGCAATCCAAGGACTTTGATTTTTGAGCTTTTCTAGAGCCACCTGGATCAACTATGAGTCTAAAAAGTTGAATGAAAATGAATATAATTATGTTACTCATGATTTAGAGTTGGAAAAAATAGTCCATGCACTGAAGATGTGGAGGCATTATCTCCTCAAAAGAAAATTTGTATTGGTGCCAAAGCATGGAGGGCTAAGATATTTATTTGATCAACCTAAGTTGAATGTCAGGAAGGCAAGATGGTTGGTCTTGACGGTGAGTTTGATTTTGATATCAAGGATATCAAGGGAAAGGAGAACAAAGTAGCTATTGCACTCAGTAGAAGACTACAGGCAGTTCATGTAGTAGCCATAAGTTCTTGTGAGGTTGACATTCAATAAAGATCAAAGAGGTCATATAGCAAGATGGACACTATTAACAAATCAAAGAATGCTTACAACAAGAGCTTGAAGGGTCATTGAGCAAGAATTACTCACTTACGAAAGATGGACTGCTAAATTTCAAAGGAAGGTGGTATATACCTTGTGTGGGTGACTTGGAGAAGCTCGTTTTTGATGATTTTCATAAAAGACAATATTCAAGTCATCTAAGTTGTCATAAAATGGTAGCAATTATAAAGAAGTTGTATTATTGGCCAAGTAAGAAAAAGAATTTAGTTGAGTATGTTACAAAATGTATGGAGTGCCAATAGGTAAAAGTGGAGTGTATACATCTAGCAGGATTTATAGAGCCAATCACCATCCCAAAATGGAAGTGGAATCTCATCTCAATGGACTTCATCGCAAGATTGCTAAGGACAACTATGCAACATGATGCCATAATGGTGATGGTAGAAAAGTTGAGCAAGGTAGCTCACTTTGTAGTTGTTAAATCTACTCACTAGCAAGCGAAATTGCCCATATTTTTATAAAAGAAATAGTTATATTACATGGTGTACCCAAGAAGATTATTTTACATCGATATGCTAAGTTTACATTTAAAAACAAAAAATAAAACTGGAAGGCATTATTTGTTGGTTTTGGAATGGAGTTAGCCTTCAACACAACTTACCATCCTTAGACATATGTTCAGACTGAAAGAGTTAAAAGAATCCTAGAAGACATGCTGAGAATGTATGCCATGCCTCAACCAAAGAGGTGGGAAGAATTTCTACCTTTGGTAGAGTTTTCCTATAACAATGGGTACCAAGAGTTATTAAGAATGAGTCTATTCGAGGCTCTTTATGGAAGGAAGTGCAACACACCTATCAGCTAGAATGATCCAATGAACATGGTGCATATTGGGCCTGATATGCTAAAGGAGATGGAACATGAAATAATTATTTTCATGTAACAATTGAAAATAGACCAAGACAAGCAAAAGAGCTATGTGTATCAGCAGAGGATGCACAAGCAATTTCAAGTAGGGGAACATGTTTACCTCCACATCAGACCAAGGAAAATTTCATTAAAGGTTGGGTCTTGTGCCAAGTTTCCACCATGGTTTCGTGGGCCATCTCAAATTTTAGAAAGAGTGGGGTCAATGACCTATAGATTGGCCTTACCTCCCACAGTGAAGGGTTATGATGTTTTTCATATTTCTTTACTTAAAAAGTATGGACATGATGCTAATCATGTTTTTGATTGGTCTATGATATGGGTGGAATATGGGGGATAATTCTAGTCATAGCCACCATGCATTTTGGTCAAAGGCAGATCGTGCTTAGGAATTAAGTAATCAAGAAGTTCAAGGTGTAGTGACGACACTTTGGACTAGGTGAGGGCACATGTGAGATGGATGATTATATGGGGGTATCATACCCATTTTTGTTTATTGGTTGAGAAAATGTAAATGATTGTAAAGGAATTGTGTATATAAATCTCTTGTAGATTGTGTGCTCGAGTATAAAACCCTGAGGATAGTGTTCCCCTAAGGGGGCAAGGTATGTGACAACCTTTTCTAATCCATTTTGTAAATATTGTTATGAATTATAATTCATGTAAATAATGTGGAAATGTAACACATTGATTGGATGAGGGAAGTGGACACATAATCAGAGTTATAAGGAGGAAGAGTTGCTTGTAAACCTAAGCCATTGCATTTACTTCACCACCTATCTCCCTAATGAATTTATGGATTGTTAGTGCAAGTAATGAATTTAAGTATGGACTACCTCAGTGTAAGATGAGCATACAACCATGTTCTCATGGATCGTGTTGGCATGATCAAACCGCAAGAGAAAGATGTGGGAAAAGGCCCCAACGAAGGGAGGAGAGTAGCATGAATAGGGAAAACATAGTTGAAAAATATAGTACAATGTAAACTAGCACAAATTTCTCAGACTAATAATTCCTTGTGATAATTATGTTCAACTTCCTTTTATCATTTAAAACTTATTCATCAAGCAATTATACTTCAGAAATTCAACCATATAAGAATGAGAAAAGAAGAGATCACAATGCACAAGATCAACACAATATTTACCTTGGGAAAACTCACTTGGGGTAAAAACCCAACAATTCTTTCCTCAGAGAATTAATTCAACAAGAGATATCAAAGTCAAAGCTATGGACAAATTAAAAGTATAGCATCCACCAAGTGTCCAATTCATGCCTCTCAATCTGATTGTAACCACAAAATTAGACAAAGAATTTGGCTCCCTCTTCCACATAAATGAATCACAAAACTTTGCCCCTCTTCAACAAATACGAACCACGGAACTTCAGCCCTCTTCCACAAATACAAATCACATAACTTCAACCCTCTTTCACAAAATTAGACCATTGTAATTTTGACCTTCTTACACAAGGATTCGACCTCTTTGTTTCACAGAGATTCAACTCCTTGCATAGAGATAAACTTAATATTTTTGACCTCTTTGCACAGAGTTATACCACATAGAGTTTCAACCCTTTCAAGAGATTTGACTTACCTTGTATAAGCTCATTAATCTTTGTTATGTTCCTTGATTAGCTTCATATGCCTAGAAGATATTCTTGCTTTATGCTCATATTGATTGATGGTTGGAGATGAGGATGAATGACTTTAATATATAGTGAACCATGGATCAAATGGGTGCCAAGAATAGATGGGCCGACTTGAAGGGTAGAGGGACACCTTGGACTACTTGTGGCGCCAAAACAAAATTTAAATTTGTCATTTTAATAACTACAAAAATAAAATAATTTAATTTCTTATGAGCATGAAGACCATGTTTCCCATGAATAAGTACATAGATGGATCAATAGGATTAGAATAAGAATTCCTTGGCTTCCTCATATTAGTTATCATAGGAGTTTCCATAGGTTTACAATCCATCATGTCAAACTTCTGGAGGATCTTGATAACATACTTCCCTTGAACAAGGAAGATTTCACCAATATTTTGCCACACTTCAAGTCCCAATTAATAGTGCATTAATCCAAGATCCTTCGTATCAAATTCAATGGTCAAATCCCTCTTATGCTAAATAATGAGATGCTTCACACTTGTCAAAAGTAAATCGTCTACATATAGTAATAAAATCACAACCTCATTCTTCACAATCTTGATGTATAGATTCAGATCAACATCACTCTTGATGAAACCAAGCCTTATCAAATAAGCATCAATTCGAGAATACCAAGCTCTAGGGTCTTGTTGCAATCCATTCAAGAATTTCTTCAATATGAATATGTGAGACTCTTTCCCATGAACCTCAAACCCTTGAGGTTGTTCTATGTATACCTCTTCATCAATTACACCATTTAAGGAAGTTTTTTTCACGTCCATTTGATGTATATTCCATCCCATAGCAGTTGCAATAGAAATAAGAGATCTAATAGTTGTGTACTTGGTAATTGAAGCAAAGGTTTCATCATAATCTTCTCCCTCTTTCTAGGAGAATCCTCTAGCCACGAATCTAGCCTTATATTTGTTAATGCTTCCATTTGCTACATGCTTAATCTTATAAATCCACTTGGAGGTCACAACTAACTTTCCTCCGAGCCTTGGTACAATCTCCCAAACATCATCCTTTATAATTGATTGATACACTTCCATCATCATGTCCTTCCAGACTTGTTGACTTGCCGATTCTTCATAAGTAGAAGGTTCATAATTGATGAAATTAGTCATCAAGGCTGCATAGCTAGAATACTTCTTTGGTTTCTTGTATTCTCTAAATGTGCCATAGTGGTCTCTTCTTGCTTTCAGGAACAATAATGGGGTCTACGGGTTCACTTGGCCCTTCTAAGACGTAATAGTTCTTCAATTTCTGATTCATCAACCTTATTTTCAATTTTTTGACATTTAATTTTTTCATCTTTTAAATTTTTGATTTGTTCTAATAACCTTTTATTAAGGAGTTCTTGTGATTTGATCTCCCCTTAACTTGTTTGTGGAAAGTTCTTGGTTTACTAAGTTATTCTTAATGATCAACAGGTGCTTCTGAAGGATGGGAATGTATTGGACTCTCTTCTTTAGGATACTCAAGCTCGTCATTGTCATCGGAGTCCATGAGGAATTCTTTGGACTTCTTAAAAGCAAAGTTCTCATCGAACTTAACATCTTAGCTTACATCAATTTGGCATTGTCCTTGTATGTAGATTCTATAGGCTTTTGAAGATTCACTATATCCAACAAAGATTCCCTTCTTACCTGAAGGTTCAAGTTTCTTCTACTTGTCCATAGGAATGTGAATGTAGACAGGACAACCAAAGATTCTTAAATGATCAACCCTTGGCTTTTGACCAGTGAATGCTTCTTCAGGAGTCATGTCTTCTAAAATTTTGTGAGGACTTCTATTTTGAATGTATACAATTGTCATGGATACTTCTTCCCATAAGAACTTGGGAAGGTCTTTATCATATAGCATAGCCCTAGCGAATTCTTCAATAGACATGTTCTTCCTTTCAAGTACACCATTTTGTTGTGGATTATAGGGAACTATCAGCTCCCTCTTAATCCCAGCTCCTTTACAAAATTCAATAAGCTCTCTTGAAGTGTATTCTCCTCCATTATCAGATCTTAGAATCTTGATCTTCTTCCTTGATAGATTCTCAACCTCAACCTTGAATTCTTGGAACTTGTTGAATACTTCATATTTAGTCTTCATGAAATAGATCCATGTCTTTCATGATTAGTCATCAATAAAGGTCACATAATATAGAGAACCACCAAGAGATTTCACAGACATGGGACCACACACATCAGAATGGATTAGATCCAAATTTCTTTGGACCTACTATCACTACTAGGGAATGATTTCTTGACATTCTTTCCAAGAGCACACCCTCTACATACTCCTTCATGATCTACTTGCACCTTGGGCATGCCTAAAACCATTTGACTTAATGAAGGCAAAACTTTGTAATGAAGATGGGCATACCTTCTATGCCATAATTCACATGGATTGATATCAATGTGTGTCAAGGCTTGAGGAGGTTGACTTAGAAGTCTATACAACCTTCCTTCTCAAATGCCAATGGTTCTAGCATTTTCTATACTAGAGCCTTTAGGCCATACAACTACTTTTCCATCAATAAATGCTACTCTATCACCTTTATCTTCAAACAATAAATGTAAACCAAATTATTTCTCAAACTTGATACAAAGAGTATATTGTTGAGATGAACGTTCTCTCCTCACTCCATCTTGATAGATGCATATCCAATGCCTTCAACGACGTAGGTGTTTTTGTCTCCGAGTTCTACCTTATGAGATGAATTTATTTTTAATAAACTTGAGAGATGGTCGCGTTCTCATGTCATGTGCCTTGATGCAATCTATCAATCACCCATGTATCATCATCTTCATCAGAACCTATAAGAGCATAGATGTAATAGAAATCTTTGTGACTTTCATCCTTGACTTTCTTGGGATGTTCCTCATCTTATGTTGTAGATGCATGATGTTTTCCCTTTCTCTTCTTATCCTTTGATGCTTCAGGACAATTATTTCTATAATGTCCAAACTTGTGACATCCATAACATTAGACTTTAGACAAGTCTCTTTTTCCTTAAGGATTAGGTCTTCTACCTTCGTTCTTATTTTGAAAACCAAACTTCTTATTGACTTTATTCCTTATAGATTTTGCGTAGAAAATACTTGAGATTCTCCTTCATCATGTATTTGGATTTTTCCTTTAGAAATAATCATAGATTTCTCTTGAGTGCAAGAGGTCTAAAATTATTCAGAGCTTGGAGTATATTTTCTAGCATAAATTCCAGCTGGAAATGAATCCCGCGAATCTGGTAGGCCATTGATTGTTGTAGTAATTAATTTAGATTCAAAAATGACTTCACTAACGCTTTGCAGTTGGTCTCTTATGTGAGCAATTCTCATGAGGTAGGAAGCCACAGGTTCATCCATTGACATTTTTACATCACGAAGTTGATTCCTCAAAGATATCTTTTGACCAATGTTGTTGATTGAGTACAAATTAACAAGAGTATCATAAACTTCCTTTGAAGTAGCCAATTTTGAAACAAATGGAATTAGATGGTCCTTAAGAGATTCAAATAGAATTATTATAGCTTTTACCTCACTCTCTGTAAACTTTGCTTTATGTTCATCATCATTGTCATCTTCATTTGGTTTAGGTACTTTTCCTTGGACATATTGCAGAACTTCATGTTCTTCTAGGACAAGATCAATCCTCTTCTTCCATGCTTTGAAGTTAGAGGCTCCTTCAAGTTTGTTGCCTTCCTTGCAAGTGGGAGCCATTTGCTCATAAATATTAGACATAGAGATAAGAGACTTCTTCCTTGAGAGAGAGAGAGATTCAACAAGATGTGAACTTCAACTTTCTTCCTTCACCAAAGCCCTGCTCTTGTGTTGAAAAAACTAGTACAATGTAGACTATCACAAATTTTTAAGACTGATAATTACTTTTGACAATTATATTCAACTTCCTTTTATCATTTACAACTTCTTCATCAAGCAATTATACTTCAAAAATTCAAACATGCAATAATAAGAAAAGAAGAGATCATAATGCACAAGATCAACACAATATTTACTTGGGAAAACCAACTTGGGGTAAAAACCCAACAATTATTTTCTTAGAGAAGTAATTCAACAAGAGATGCCAAAGTCAAATCTATGCACAAAATAACCAACAAGAGAATCCACCAAGTGTCCAAGTCATCCCTCTCAATCTAATTGCAACCACAAAGACAACTCAAAGAATTTGGCTCCCTCTTCCTTAGAGATAAATCATAGAATTTTGACCCTCTTCAACAGATATGAACCACAGAACTTTGGCCCTCTTCCATAGAGACAAATCATAGAACTTCAGCCCTCTTTCACAGAATTAGACCACTAGAATTTTTATTCTCTTGCATAGAGATTAGACATCTTTGTTTCACGAAGATTCAACCTCCTTGCACAGAGATAAGCTTCATATTTTTGGCTTCTTTACACAAAGATATACCATAGAGAGATTCGACCCTTTCAAGAGATTTGACTTTCCTTGTATAAGCTCCCTAATATTTTTTCTGCTCTTTAATTAGCTTCGTAGCCTAGAAGATATTCTTTCTTGATGCTCATATTGATTGATGGTTGGAGAGGAGGACAAATGACTTAAATATATAGTGAACCATGGATTGCATGGGTGCCAAGAATAGTTGGGCTAACTTGAAGGGTAGAGAGCCGACTTTGACTACTTGTGGTCGAAAACAAAATTTAAATTTGTCTTTTTGATAAATACAAAATAAAATAATTTAAATTTCTTGTGAGCATGAAGACCATGTTTCACGTGAACAAGTACATCAATACAAATATATCAATATGAAGGTCGACCATAGCTACAAAATTCAATAGAGATAATGTGGAGCATATGCGTAGGGGATGCTAAAATGTGTAGCTTGGGAGGTACTGCCACAACCCTTGGGGTACTGGGTTTGTGAGGAGTTGAACCACGAAAACGAAGCTTGGTGGGAAATGTACCCAAGTAGTGGGCTTTGTACCCAAAGTTTTAGGCGTAAGACAAAGGTGAAAAAAAATGTTTAACCATTCAAAGCACGAAGGGCACCCTTGAAGGGCTAAGGGGCACCTAGGGATTCAATGGTGAAGGAAAAGGTCAAATGAAATGAATTTTATTCCTTAAGGAAACAGTTTTTAAGCATATTTGCTTAGGTATACTTGGTTAAGTGATGAGAGCCTTTGTGAGAAATGACATGACCAAAGAACACTATAAAAAGGGATGAATGTCGAGTTTGTTGGAGCATCTTCTCAAGAGCATCACAAGTTAAGAAAGGAGTTGAACTACCTTAGGAAGAGGTCAAACTTGAAGAGGAGTATATTTTTGGTTTCCTAGTGATTGGAGAAGGCCAAGTTAAGCTCAACAAGGTTAGACGAAGTCTCGGGTAAGTCTCTATGTTATTTTTTGTTTGTTTCAGGCTTGTGTTTAGGAGAAAAGCGGCCCAAAGTTAAGGTTGTTGTGTAGTGCAGTTAGGGTAAGGGTTGAGCCCTATAAGGAGGCCCTAATATGCCTCGAATGTCTATTGTGTGAGGCTACAAGGATTATAAGTCAACACATATATTTCTAGGGAAGTCGTGACCTCAAGGGAGGCCTAATATGACCTATAATCTTGCGTAGGACCATTGTCAACCCTCTTAAGGATAACGAGGTCTAACCCAAGGGTTATGGACATGTATGCATGGAAGAAGAATGATGTAGGATATGATTTAAATTTTTTCCAACAAGGGATGCTTGTACAACGTAGTTTAGGGTTGTGTTGATTGTTAAGTTCAAGGGAGAATTCAATATGTGTTGCAAACCTATTTTGTGTGCCCTAGATCAGTCACCTTGACATATGAAAAAGGGGCTATGTGTGGGATTATTTGAGAAGCCTTACGTACTGTGATTTTGTGTGATAATATTTGTTGAGTGGATTGTTTCATAAGACCCTAAGAGTAATGACTTTGGTGGAGCATAGTTGTTATGTGAGGGTAGTGTTCGTTGAAACCCTAATATCAATATTCTTGGAGGAACAAGGACTGATAGAGGGAAGACTTTGAAGACCCCAAGAACAATGATCTAAGGAGAAACTAGAGGATTGATAGGGGGAAGATTTTCTTGACCTATGTTCAGTCTAATTGGAACAACAGAAGGAATGATAGAGGCAGTTTGATGAGTTGAAGATGCAAGCCATTCTAGAGAAGCAGAAGAACTTATGAGCAATAGTAGCAAAGGTATTGGAGCAACAATATCATTTGCAAGTATAGATGTCAAAGGACCTACCAGGTGTTCAAGGTATGTGGAATGAAAGGGCTAGTGTGAGATCTCCTTCAACAAGTAAATAGTGTATGTCTTGTTCAAGGGAAAATTGATTGTCGTACGTTGTTGACATCAAACCCTAGTTTTCCTTGTATCAGGGCTAATTGTAAGGGCCATGATCCTTGGTACATTAGCCCTATGTTTGTTGTATTAGATTTGTAATATAACAAGTTTTGGGTTTTGAAAATTCTTGTGTACTACATTGATCAACTATAGTACATTTTCTGTTGTGCAAAGTGCTTGTGTTGTGGCATTTTAGTGTGTTTGCGAATGTGTTTTAGACATAGACTTAATTCTAAAGTGCTAAGGAAAATTCAATAGGGAACGACTGTGTGGTGGTGTGCAGCACAGGGGAACACAAAGCTATGATAGTGGATGTAAACATTCTAGGGATAATAGCATTTATAACCTGTGTTCTGACCTAGAAATGATATTCCTTGTATGTGATAAGGCATGTGCATGTACCTGTTGATTTGGTTGGACAATGGGAGTTCAATGGAGTTGAATCATCCAATTCTTGCCTTAGGGCTGATAAACCACTGGGGTTCTTATTGGAAGTATGTTGATAAACCATTTTTAGATTGAGACACATAGGTGCTTGCTGAAAGGAGCTAATAAAACACCAAGTTCTTGCCATGGGGTTGATAGCCCACTTGTGTGCTTGCTCAGTAAGATGATAAACCACCTTGATAGTGGGCTCTTGATTCCTGCAATGCTATCTTAGAGGAACAACTAATAAACCACCCACGTAATGTATTCATTCTATTGGAACTGAACAATATCTCACAGAGCCTTGGGTGGATTCCTTGTGATTTGTTTCTATCGGTGTAGAGGTCATTGTGGTGCTTGTCGGTAGAGCCAATTGATAAACCACCTGGATAGTGGGACCTTCTCCTTATTGATATGTGACTTGATTGTGGTTGAATTGAGGACTACTGTGGTGATTACTGATGGAGGAAGTTGATAAACTACATGGACAATGGCTTCTCTTCCTATCTATTTGGTTGATTGTACTGATGTGAATACCCTTGAGCACTTAAATCCTCAAACTTTGAATCCTGCTCGAGGGTAGTCAACTGCAAGAAAAATTACAGTGTAGCTGGCTTGTGGTTGAGCGAAGAGTTGAAGTCCCTTCCTCAGTTGCCAATCACACAAGACATTAAGATAAGTTGTTTACTTATATACTTGTTGCACTTGAATATCGAATGATGTTTTTATATAACAATGGGTGTGTACTAACCTGATTAAAGAAGGAATGTGTTTTCCTATTTTCCTACACAAAGATGTGTTGCGTAATTGTTATCATGATGTGAGGGGTTGGTGAATCCTTATAATTGCTAAAATACTCCCTGATTTGCAGAGTTACTAGTGTGATTGCTAATGAATGTTAGAAATTTAATTAGACTGTTGTGGTAATTAAAATTCCATACTTTAACTGTTATAGCAATTGAGGATCTATGTGCTTGAACATTAATGAGCTCAGTTGATAAAACAATTGTGTGAGACCCAAGGGTTAGCTCAATTGGTCGAGTTCCCGTTGCTAAAGCACCTCATTAATGGGAGGTCATAGGTCAATTCTCCTCAATGCCCTTGGTGTTAGGCTCTACTAATAAGCCATCAATACGTGATCCCTATTAGTGTATTTGCTCGGATATTTCCTTGAGAAAGAAAAAGAGAAGATAAAACAACTGTGTGTATCTTGTTAAGAAATAACATGGAACTTTGTTATGCATCACTAACTATTGCTTCCTTAAGCAATGAATGAAATATTTCATTATACATGGAAAAACACAAAGAGATTATGGAGTTGTTTAGATCCGCTTTTAGAGAGGTCTGGTGATACTATAGTGGAGTTTCAGAGCACGGGGGCCATGGAATGGCCTGTTTCAATGCCTGTGTGATAGGTATATTTATGACTCCATGAGTGTATTGCATTAATAGTTAGCATTTGATTTGCGTGTGTTAAAGTCAAGATGAATTCCTGTGGTTGAGCGCATTTTTTGTGTAACCATGCTCTCAGGAGAACCTTGGTTAAAAACTTGAAAAAGTGAGGAAAATCTCATCAATTTGCTTTGAGTTCCTAAGGCATTAAAAAACTTGTTTTCCGAGTTTAGATTGAGGCTAGTTCGGACAAGTCTGAGAGTCTGAGCGTTCAGGAGGAAAGGTGGGTGTTACATTGCCATGGCATCGGATTCCAAAAATGGTTAGATGGATAAAAGGTTTGGGCAGGGCTTGCATAGTGAAAAGGTAGTGCGAGGTTGGACTAGAATTGGATAGAACCAAAGGTCTTGGGTATATTGGTCGAGCACGAGGAAGCGGGGCCAAACAGGCTAGATCTGGGTCAGGCCAGAGATGTGCACCGATATGATTCGGTGCAGAGGTCTGGGCATCCAAAACTTTTACGAGTGTAAGTTTATGGAAAATCTGGATCTTCGGAGAGCCAATTATAAAATGAGGGTTGTGCACTTCATGTTGTGGGTCGGGCTACTAGGGTCCTTGGACTTAGGTGATGTTTCAAGTGTCGTGTGGACGTAGCCACGACCATGTGGGTGTTGTGGATGACGTGGAACCACCTAGGTGAGGTGGGTTTTCCACAAGGGCACCACATGGGTGCATTGTGGTAAGTTCTTGTCCATGTGGTAGGTTTAAGTGGTAGTGCTTTAAATAGACATAACTTTTGATTTGGGTATAAAATTTAGAAAAATTTGTATCACTGGAAAGATTTCGGCGAGTTGAATGTGATACTATCGGCTAAAGTTATTTCTACTAACTTTGGGAAAATATGAATTTTGTAACCTGATTTCCATGATGAGACAATGGGAGTTGGATTAAAGCAAAGTAACATCTCCCATTCGACCTAGGTGGAGCTAGGGGGCAAAGGGGAGTGTTACATCAATAAATTACATATATGATTTATTTTTTTTGTATGTCAGAGTAGAAACCTTATATTACGATAGAACAAAAAATTACATCATAGCTTGTTGGTCTACCAGACTGGATGCCAAACCAACTACAGTAAAATATAGCCTTGTTCTAGAACTTAGCCAGACATGCCAAAAGGTTTTTTTGTCTATGGTATCTCCTAGGGATATCTGTAAAATTATCTTTTCTACTACTACTTCTCCATTTACGACTTATTGGAGGTCTATTTGAATATCTAACATTCTGATTTCCACCTAGAAACCTACATATTATCCTATTACTATGAATTGGCCTAACCAGCCAATCGACAAAATAAAATAAAATTAGACACATATTCATGGTCATTTATCCAGGGACAGTGATGGATCCTCTGCCACACCTGATCCAGATGCAAGTGTAGTCTTCTCCATGGGAGTTGCTGCAACAATCACTCCTGGTGTTGGCGTCACTAGTTGCTTGCCTTTGGCTCCAGTTACCTCTTTAACCCTATATTTCTTTAATTTGGCTAGATCTCCCTGTCCCTACCCTAGCATAACATCCAGGTTATGAACATATTTCAGATAAATTGAGAACATTTTGTTCATATCTCCAATGTGATCATCCTGTAGGCATTCTATGTTAGCCACCCTTTTGAGTGTCTCCTCTACCGCCCACAGTCATTGCTCAATTTCCTCCAGTTGCAGCTAGTATTCCATTTGACGTCAGATTATTTCTTTCATTGCTTCTGCCTATAACTTTCGACCTAAAGTTTTAATGTGCTATGTTGTCTCTGAATTTCTCTAATAGATCATCTGTCTCATTCAGTATTTCCTCGTGTCTATGATCTAGTCCACCTCTTCTTCGACTTTCTCGTCCGGGATGTTCCTTCGCAGACACCTCACTTCATTTTCCCATATTTCGACAACTTCTTTGCCTCTCTCTCGGACGATCGCATGATAGTTGAGTGTTGCCTCCTTCGCCGCCTCCTCAATTCTGGTTCTCTTACTAGTTGTGGAGCTTTGAGCCGCCGCTCTCAACCTCCACCTCAGCCCGCCACCCCTATTTCTCGCCATAACTATTCTAGGGGTCGTAATTATCTAATGAACAGGATTTCTCTCGCTATTGTTCCCAGGATTTGTATCGCTTGACCTTATCACTATACACCCCATGCATCTCCCCTCCTTAACATATAAATAAAAAGCCTAGAGCAACACATTTTGCCCCATATTTTGTGCACCTTCCTTGTCAATTTCTGGCAACTTTCTCTTACCAATGTGGTTATAGTACATTCGTGCAAGGACGAGACCATCTTCCTTCTCATTCGCCTCTGCATACGGTCTGTACAAGCCCATTATAACTATAACTCTGCTCCAGTATTGATCCACATTGTGTATTGTCCTTCTCCGCTCCTTAAACCATCCTTTCCCATTAATGCAACCTCCTAGAGAATGATTAAGCGAACCTGGGTTCTACTCCTTCCCATCATCTACCGACATGTCCTTCATGTCTTGATGACACGCACCTCCTCGATCTTCTCTAATACCTGCTACTTATCCCCTCATGATAATTATTAAACATTCCATTCACCAGGTGGGTTACTACCCTCCTCCTAGCCCACCCTGTGTCGATCACTTCGCCCCTCTGACGTGGATTGAACTCGCTTCGTCAGTGCTTGAAAATCTTCCTTTAGTTGTCTATCCACCATGTCCTCCCATAACATTTCAGTGATCACCCTGGTACTCTCAACCCCTTTGTTTTCCACTTTGTTCGCCAACGAATTGGTCGAGCGCCGAACTAAGGTAAACTCTACGTTTTCAACTCCTCTAGGTGGTCCTTAATCCTTTGGATTGTCTGGGAGAGACATCAATTCTTTGTGACCTTATTCATTTGAGTGCCACTTTGCAGTTTACATGCTACTTGGATAGATAATGCGGAGTCTCCCTCAACTATTACATTCACCCTTCTTGCCTTTCGAAATGTTTCTAGCCCCTACTCTAGGGCCTGGAACTTCATTGCATTATTTGTGTCTTGTCCCATATTGATGAAGTATAACCTTTGAATTTTACCTTTCTAGCCTTGAATGATTCCTCCGACTCCAACCTTGCCTGGATTGCCCTTGGACGCTCTGTCAAAATTTAATTTCCAGAAACCCTCCAGAGGAACCTGCCACACTGTAGAGCTCGTCTTGAAGAGAATTTCTCTGGGTCTGAGGATCCTATCCCTCAGGTATTCAAGGTCAAAAGCCTTTAAAATTCTTACTTTCTAAGTGGATGGTCGTTCCTTTGAGGTTTAAATTATTTTGCTACTAATGGTTTCCTTAAAATGACGATGAATTTATTCCATCAGGTTTGCAACAGGGAGCTTTTTATCATAGAAAATTCAACAATTGCATTCCTTTTAGATTGACTAGAGGATAAATCATGGAATCAAGTTCCAGATCATGTTCACCACTTCGTTCTTGGTGTATTGTAACCTCCATTTTTTAATTGTTTCTTGTATACTTTCCTTATTTCTGTCAGTTTGTCCGAAGATGATAGTCAACCAGTCCCATAGAGATTTCATGTATCTACGAGTATTTAGTAGGTGGTTTAGACTTTCTTATTCCCTCTCACACGGACAATGCCATGATGGACCGATCATCCCTCTCTTAACAAGATTCTCCCAAGTTAGCACCTTTCTGTGTAAAATTAACCACAAAAACATTTTAATTTTTGGTCAGTGAGAGGTCTCCCAGATTTTACTCCAAGTTGGGTCATGGACTTCGAAATGTTCAGTTCGAAGGTAACCCTTGACTTCCTTGATGTTGAAATCTCCCCCCTCTCGTTGCCCCCATTGGAGTTTGTCTCAATCCTCATTAGATAGGATTTTTATTTTAGTTAGTTCCTTTATAATATCTTGAATGTTTGAATCTCTGATATTTGCCTGGTGGAGGATGTTTAAGTTCCAAGTTCTCCACTTGTTGTTTGCTAGTCCTTGAGCCCAAAATTGGTGGACTTCCATGTACCCTTGTCTCACTGTGGTTTCCTGAAGACTCATCCATTCCGGTTTGTTTAGTTTCAGTTGCTATTATGAGGCATCCTCCTAGAATAGGACATCCTTTCCATTTATTACTTCCCAAAAGTTGTGTTTTTGTATAATTTCTCTGTTAGTCCATGCCAGGTTCCATATAGAGAACCCCTGGATTGAACCCATGAGCCTTACTAGGTCTTTTAGTTGAAAATTAGGGGTGTATTTTGTTTTCCATAATTTCTCCCATGGTCTCTCCCCTCATGTTAACCATTTCCACCACAATTTGGCTCCATTTTCTCTGTTAAGTATCTCAAGATCTTGCATCCCAAGGCCACCTGCATGCTTGGATTTACATATCGTGTTCCAATTATCTACGCTCTTGGTACTATTGCTTCAGATCGCCCCACCTCTCACCTGGAGGGTATGGTTGCATGTGCTCCCTCTGCCCACTTGGCTCGAAATTTCCCCCTATTGGAGGTCTCTGCTTGAGTGGATGTCTCCACACAGTCTCCTCTCCACTTCTCTAATTGTGGTTGCTCCACAACTTCTCGAGGTTGCATGTTGAGAGGTAAATCATGCTCCCTCTCAACCACCAAGTCTCTAACCTTTGCCTTTCTCCTCAAAGCTTTGCAAGCATCTTCAACCTCAGTAGCATACTAAAAATAGCAACAATAAATGTTAAAAATAACTATTAGCAGTACTTGGTCAGTTAAAAATAGCAACAATAAAATCCTAATTTATTTTGTCCTTGAATTAAATTGTAATTATATTCTCATAGCAACTTTAGTAGTAGTTAACTAAGTTAAATTAACTTAGTTGGCTCAGTAAATTCGAGTTGGAAGTCTATCTAGATTCATGTAGAGTGATCGCTAAATTTTAGGGGTCCAGGTTGAGTTCTTATTAAGTTGTAATTATTTAATCTAGTTAAACTAAGTTAAATTCAGTTAAACTAGTTCTAATTGTTGGAGGAACTAATGAGTGGTCAAGTGAATTAAATTGGATTTAATTCACATGCAATGATCAATCAAATAATTGATAATTCACTAAAAAATAACTCATGCATGTCAGTTCAGAGGAAGACCTAGTTGAGATTAGAGTTCAGGAACAATGTACTATCAGTTGTATAATTTTCCGAGTTGTACAGATGGTGCATGCAATCAGTAGAAGGCCTATGATGGATTACGTAGTTGCAGTGAGGGATTTTCCCAATTAAATATGGGCTAATTCCCTTAGGGATTGTGAAAGGAAGTATGGTTTTGGCATGCAACAGAAATGGCTAAGTATTGGCTTGAGCTGGTTTGTGGAGCAATGGGATAGATTGTACTTGTGTAGAGATTGTTCAGGTTGAACAAGCATTGTATTTTATTCTCAGATCTTTTGGTTAATGCAATATAGATAGTTGGGGTTTTGAGTAGTTGTTTTCCCCAGAAAAATATTGTGTTATGTGTGATTGAAATTCTTCCTTTTCTACTTCATGATTTCATCGATCAATTTTTGTTTCCACTGATGAGTAGAGTAGATTCATGTCTTTTGTTTTAGCATATCACATTAGCAGTTTGAATTTACAGTATTATTCTACATGGTATCGAAGCTGAAGTCACTATAGAAGAGGAGAATATGAGTTTGTTGTGCAAGTGAAATCGAATTTGTAGTTTCATACTTCAGAGTCAGTAAGATGTCATTCTACGGTTTGAGACTTGAGTATGCCCTAGAGGGAAGCTCGAATTACATAGCTTGGAAGGACAGGATGGAGGTAGTGTTGGAAGACAATGAGCTGAAGAAATTCATAGATCATGATATCCTGAAGCCTCCAACATCTGATGCTAAAGATCTAGATGAATGGAGAAAGTGTGTGGCAAAGGCGAGAAGGATTATCCTAGAAGGAGTTCGAGATCATATTGTCTCGAATCTCCATGGTAAGGAAAATCCATTTTCAATGTGGAAGGCATTGATGGACCTGTTTCAAAATAACAGTGACCACAGGAAGCTGGCACTAAAGGACAAGCTCAGAAAGATCAATATGGAGAAGGGCGACTCAATTCCGAAGTACTTGACCAAGTTCACCCAATGTCAGGATGAGCTTGGAAGTGTCGGGTTACTGTTACAGAAGACGATCTGGTGAGCCTATCACTTCTAGGACTTCCCAAGAGCTGGCACAACTACTAGGACTCAGTTAATGGGAGGGAGAAGCTATCAGAGTGGGAGCGATTGTGGTCCGACTTGGTACAAGAAGAGATTCAACAGAACACCAGATATGGGAACTCATCCAAAGAAGTGGAAGAGGAATTTGCATTAGTCAGCAAAGAAAATAAAGCTAACGGAAAGAATTCCCAAGGCAAGGAGGGTGGCAAGAAGAAGGACTTGTTTAACATCAAGTGTTTTCACTGTCACGAGTTCAGATGCAATGCCATGAAATGCCCATAGAAGAAAGCAAGTAAGAAGGAGCCTACAGTAGCAGCAGCAGGTGAAGCTCTAGCTTCAAAATTCAAACTTGATTTTACTCTCATTGCATGCATGGAAAGCATTGTAATGGGAAGCATGTGGTATCTCGACAGCAGTGCCTCGTTCCATATGACGAGGAATAGAGATCTCTTCAGTGACTTGGAGGAGAAAGACCTCAAGTAGAACATAAAGTTTGGAGATGATGGGAGGTATAACACGATCGACATTGGCACAACTACTTTTCAGAGGGATTCCGGCTCCACTCTCACACTCACAGATGTGATGTATGTTCTAGGACTAAAGAAGAATCTTGTTTCCATCACAGTATTGGAAGGTCGTGGCTACGATGTGATTTTTAGCAAAGGAAAGGTTTTCCTTATACACATTGCCATGGGACAAGTGAAACAGATCGGTGTGTGAGTCAAGAACCTATATGCTCTCGAGGTCGAAGAATCATGAAAATATTTGAATAGCAAGACAAATGTTAAAGACTTGGTGGTTGAGAGGGAGCATAAATTACCTCTCAACATGCAACCTCATATGCAGCCTCAGAAGTAGCCTCAACAAGTTGTGGAGCAGCCACAATTGGAGAAGTTGAGAGGAGACCGAGTGGAGGCATCCAATCAAGCAAAAACCTCTAGTAGAGGGAAATTTCGAGCCAAGTGGGCAGAAGGAGCTCATGTAGCCATACCTCCAAGCCAGAGGTGGGGCGATATGAAACCTTAGTTAAAGAGTTTCAGAAATTTGGGTAGGATCCATTGAGGTGTTTTTTGTCTCACGGATCATCACCTTGCTACGGGGGCCCACAATATTCAGTAGCAGGAGGATCAGTGTCAGTCAGATACTGAGGAGTGCAGAGAAGAGTTGATAACAAAGCAGGAGGCTTAGTAGTAGAGTCAGCATCAGCATAGTTTTCCTAGTAGACAGTTGCATAAACAATTGATTCAATTTATTTTGTTTGGATGCTTTTCGGTTACAAATGTTGTAGTAGCAACAATAACAGTGACAAAGTTTTGCATGAAGAACATTCCAAAGGTACCAGATCGGGATAGAGTTGAATTCATTTCTTGTTGAGAGGGAGTGTTAAAAATAGAAACAACAAAATCCTAAATTAATTTGTTCTTGAATTAAATTAGGAATTAAATTGTAATTCTATTCTCATAACAGCTTGTAGCAGTTAACTAAGTTAAGCTGACTTAGTTGGCTCAGTAAATTCGATTTAGATATATATCTAGAGTCATGTAGAGTGATCCCTAAATTTTAGGGGCCGAGGTTGAGTTCTTATTGAGTTGTAATTATTTAATTCATTTTACCGAGTTAAATTCAGTTAAACTAGTTCTAACTATTGGAGGAACTAGTGAGTGGCTAAGCGAATTAAATTGGATTTAATTCACATGCAGTGATCAATTAGATAAATGATAATTCACTAAAAAATAAATCATGCATGTCAGTTCAGAGGAAGACCCAATTGAGAATATAATTTAGGGACAATGTACTACTAGTTGTATAATTTTCTGATTTGTACATATGGTGCATGCAATCAATAGAAGGCCTATGATGGATTGTGCAGTTGTGGTAAGGGATTTTCCCAATTAAATATGGGATAATTCCTTAGGGATTGCGAAACGAATAAGGGAATTGGAAGGTAGCATAATTGGCTAAGTGTTAGCTTGAGCTGGTTTGTGGAGCAGTGAGATAGATTGTACTTGTGCAGAGATTGTTCGGATTGAACAAGCATTCTATTTTCTTGTCAGATCTTCTAGTTAATGCAATATAGATATTCGGGGTTTTGAGCAGTTGTTTTCCCCCGAAAAATATTATGTTATGTGCGATTGAAATTCTTCCTTTTCTACTTCGTGATTTCATCGATCAATTTTTGTTTTCGCTAAAGAGTAGAGTAGATTCATGTCTTTTGTTTTAGCATATCACATTAGCAGTTTGAATCTATAGTAAAAATTTACCTCACACCACCAATGCCCATTTATGTTTTTCCACTGCCCCTCGCCACAGGAAGTTTCTTTGGACATCCTTTATTTTTTGGAGAACTCCTTTAGGCCTAGGAAGAACAAATAACATATAGCCCGGGATAGTCTGAAGCACCACCTTAACTAGCACCAATCTCCCCGACAAATTCAACTCTCTCACCATCCATCTTTTGACCCTATCTTCTAAGTTGGATATTAACTTTTCCAAGTTGGATATTACCTTTTCCCAGTTGGATTTCTTCCAAGCTTATGTTGTTAAGGGGACCCCTAAATACCTCGAAGGGAGGGAATTCCTTTGGAACCCTAGGATAGTTGAAAGATTTATCTAGATAACAATGTGAGTGTTAAAAAAGAAAATCATTTACTTTGACTGGTTTAATTCCATACCTGACACCTACATGAAGGTATCCAAAATGGTTTTAAAATTGTGGGCCTCCTTTACCATAAGGATGCCATGAAGCATGGTGTCATCCACAAATTGTTGATGAGTGGTCGCCTGAGCATTATCATACAACTTCAGTCTTGTAATATCCCCTTCTCTGTTAGCACTCCTATTTCCCTCCCAAGTCATTGAGATAAACAAAAAGGGAGATAATGGGTCCCCCTGACGAATTCCTCTGGACGTGAAGAAAGGTTTTGATGGGGCTCCACTAAGAAGAATTGAATAACTGGGGGATGATACCATTACCATGATCCAATTGGTCCAGTGATCATCGAAGCCAAAAGCCTATAACACTACTACCATGTATTCCCAGTTGATCTTATCATAAGCTTTAGACAAATCTAATTGCATTATCATACCAGCCTTTTTTTGGGTCTTCAGCGAGGGAGCAACTTCATGTGCCAGGATTACATTGTCCAAAATCTGTCTCCCCTCCACAAAACCTTATTGTTCCTTCGAGATCAGATAAGGAAGGATTGTTTTCATCCTATTGATTTCTACTTTGGATATGATTTTATATAAAACATTTCACAATGCTATAGGCTTGAACTTTTCAAGGGTACTAACCAATTCTTCCTTGGGGATCACGGTTATAAACGTCGAATTCAGAGCTTTGAGAATTGTTTGTGATTCTTGGGAGTCAACCACCACCTCGTATATATCATTTTTGACAATTTCCCAGTAGGCCTTGAAGAAATTTATGGTAAATCCATCTGGTCTAGGGGCTTTCCCATTATCCATTTCATTCACTGCCATAACCACTTCCTCCATGGAGACTGACTTGTTTAAATTGTTGTTGTGCTCATCAGTTAACACCTTTGGGATATGCCTCACAATCCTTTGAATATCTTCTGCTCTCTTCACTTGGGGCTCTTCAGTTATCTTTTGGAAGTGTTGGACCAGTACCTCCTCAATGTCTTGGTGAGCCTTGAAGGTTTGCCCACCGCATCCCTTATTATAAGGATTTTGTTGGAGTTCTGTTGAGCCTCATGATTGCTTCATTTTAACACCCCCCCTTACCTATTTTTCCTTTCCTTGACCATAATCATCAACTTAATAGGCGTCAAACTACAAGGTTTTCGACATGGTAAGGTATTTAATTGTCTTATCTTTCATATTTTGTAATGTTCCTTATTATTGGGTCAATATTTGTAATAGCTACCGAATTCGCACGATTTTGCAACTAATCTATGTTTCTGTAGTCGATTCCATGGTTTACCATAATCATAAGTGCCAGCTAAGAGGAGAAAGATATGGACAGGTGAATATCAATCCCTTACCGATTTCCTCCTATTCACCTGAACCAAATCATCAAAAGGATTGTTTGATTGCGTGGTCAAAGGATAAAGTCATCGTGGTTGTTGTACAGGCGAGCAAGAGTCCAAAATTCCTACGCTTCACGATTTGCTTTTCCAAATAGAAATTCGTGAGCAACGATATCTCGATATTTGTTAGAACCTTAATTTCGAATTTTGTTAAATAAGGTAGGCATAAAAGCCTCGAACAATTATTGACACAGGCTTTTATAAATACTGTGTTGGCATTATGGTACATGTATTGTCCTTGATGGCAAACCACATACAAGTCAGTTCAAAAATGATAAAGGGAAACTCACATTGTAACAGGTCTATTCAAAGGTAACAAAGTAATGGTACAGAAGAACAGGATGATGGGACAAAGGATTACAGATCAAAATCAAGAAATTGAGGAAAGAGAATGTTTTCAGTTGTATACGTTGTTTAACCTAGTCCAAGTAGCGTATACACATGGGTACACAAAATAAAAGGAGCGTATATGTATGCACACAGTTTCACAGAAGGAAAAGTGCGTATGGGATGGAAAATTAAGGTTAAAGAATACCAAGGGTCCATACCATGGTATTAGCCCACAATATTGAGCGAAATAACGGTTACTTGATCCTGTCTAAGAATACCATAGGTTCTAAGTGTTGTTTTGGTGCATGGTATTGACAAAGGCTCTAAGTATATAAGGAGGAGAAGATCAAAGGGCTAAATGTGCAAGTGAAAGGGTTTTTCATGAATACTTCTATTTGAAGTATATTTTGTGTTGTAAGGGTTATGGTTATGATATAGATATGAAACATCTTGTGCACCCTTGGATACAATGTTGGATCAGGATCATGAGACCTTAAATGACTTATCATTGTATGATCTGATAATGGATAGACTAGATCTAAGTTATAACACATGTTTTATCATTTAAATGCTATGATCTGGGTATATCTGAAGTCTTGAAAAGCTGCGAAGTTATAAGTCATTATTTGCAGATCTATACGCAGGTTCACCTCAGTGAAGGCGCGTATACACGCGGGTTCGGCACTTCCAAGTAGCGTATGCAAAGGAAGGGCTTGTTGTTTAGAAATGACTGATCTATCAGATCAGTGCTACCGTTTTACTGCTTTTTGTCAATGATGTCTTCATTAGATCTAAAGTAAAACTAATTGTATAAGGAGATTGAGTGACTCATGGATTGAGTAAGAAGGGTGATCTTTGCTGCTATATGTTTAGAACTCTGTAATATGACAATATATATTCAGAGTGTTTTTGGGTAGTACAATTTTTGATTCAGTATCTTTAGGGGTATACGTAGGTTGGGTTACAGAAAGTAGCGTATACATGCAGATTGTCCTCATTGAAGTAGTATATACATTCTGACATATGATTTTTGAGGTTGCAATTAGTTCTGGTTTTTGATGTAGTGTTCTAGGTCCAACTCTGTGTTCTGGTGACAATGATCTAACTGTTCAGATTGATTATGTTTTACTTCAGAGTTGACGGGTTTCAGTGATTGGTTGATGCAGTTGTATTTGATGGTTGTACTACAGTTGTGGTGATTGATTTTGAGCTTCAATGTTACTAATGGGTCTAGTATGAAAATTTGATGAAACGTGGCCTACATATTGTGTTGATGTGTACCGGGAGTATCCAGTCTGAAAATTTATGAAACATGGTCCCTAGAGAAAGAGTGAAGGTGGTAACCTTCTGTAGGTCAACACCTAGATACTGTTAAACATATCAGCCAATACAAGAGCTAAGGGGTTAGAGCTCCCTTAAAGTAGAAGCTAGAAAATGAGTGAAGGTTGTAGCCTTTAGTAGGTAGATGCTTGCATATTGGAAAAAGTCTGCACCAGTACAAAACTTGTAAACACTTTTATAATAAGAAGATTGAAGACTGAGACGACAACAGTGGTGGTTTTTTCCCACATTGGGTTTCCACTTGAAAAATCCTAGTGTTCATGTGTGCTGCTTATGTGTGTTGATTTATTTTGTTCTTACTACATCTGTTTACTACTTAGTAAATGCATCACACTCTGATTTAAGTTCAACATAAAATGAATTAGCTGTTTTACAAGTTTATTATCTATACGCTGGTTTCATTCATTATAGTCGCAAACATACACTGTTTGGTTTCTGTAAAATCGCGTATACAGTTTGAAAAAGAAAAATTATTATTGTGAAAGTTTAAATACTGATTCACCACCCCCCCCCCTCTCAGTATTTTTCCCAACAACTGGTATCAGAGTAGGTCCTTCAGAAGAAGCTTGATCGCTTGAAGGAAGATCTCTCAAGATGAGCAATCACGAAGGAATGGGATCTATCAGACCACCAATTTTCAACAAAAATGACTTAGCATATTGGAAGATAAGAACTAGAGCCTATCTTCAGTCACTTGGAGTTGATGTTTGGGCAATTGTGGAAGGAGGATACTAGTATCCAATAGCAATCCCCACAGATCTAGTAGGCAAGAAATCATATGAAACCAATGCCAAAGTCGTGAATGCATTATTAGGAAGTTTATCAGAATCATAATTCATCAAAGTCATGCAGCTCAACACAACCAAAGCAATATGGTACAAAATCATTCAAAGCTACGAAGGAGACTCCCAGGTAAAATGTGCTAAGATCCAAACTCTTAGAATTCAATACGAAACTCTCAAGATTCATAGTGATGAAAGTATTTCTAGTTAATTTTTACGAGTAGATGAGATTGTAAATCGTATGAAGAATCTGGGTGAATAAATAAAAGAGGTTACTATAGTAGAGAAAATTTTAAGATCTTAGTCTTCTAAAGTTGAGTCAAAAGTATATGCCATTGAAGAGAAGCAAACTCTATAATATGTTATTGTTGTTCAACTTCATGGACTTTTAACTGCCTTTGAAATGAGGAAAGGAGGTCCATTAGAAATCAAAGAAGCCACTTTCAAAGACTCTACAAAGGGAAAAGAAAAGGAAGATCTCAAGGAATTGGGATATATATCAGAAGAAGACGAGGTAAACTTTGTGAAGAAACTTCAACTAGGTATTGGAAGATTCAAAGGTAAGCTTCCCTTCAAATGGTTTGCTTGTGGTAGAGTTGGTCATTATGTTGCTAAATGTCCTCATAAAGATAACCATGACAAAGGAAAGGATTCTGCAAAAGGTAATAGGAAACAATTTGTTAATAGAAGAAGTTATTATACTCATGAAGATAGTGATGGCCTGTCTAATAGTGATGAAGATGAATTTGAGCAAGATATTAAACTACTCATGGCTTATGAAAATGATAAGTTCATGGATGCCTTAGAAGAAGAAGATTTTCTTGAAGAAATCACTCAACTCAAAATCTTCTTGGAAGAAAAGAATATAGTCATAGACACTTTGACACATCAACTCACGGAAAGGGAAAAGCACAATGAAAAATTAGAGTGCGAAGTAGTGGGTCTAAGAAAGGAACTTGAGAAGACAAAATCTCTTAATCTTAGATTTGCTAAAGGATCATAAACCTTAGATGAAATCATCAAGGTTCAACGTTCTCCTCTTATAAATATTGGTCTTGGATACTCTAGAGAAACATCCCATCTAGAAAAGTCTTCAGCCATCACCAGAAGCTATCTTAATGCAACAAAAACCAGTCAACAATGCGTCAATCCTCAGCAAAATCCTAAAGGTACTCCCCAGGTAAATCATGCTCATTTTACTCCAAGGGTGAACATCAATAGAAGCACTAACCAAAAGGTGAACAATACCAAAATATTTTATGATCACATAAATTTCTTCTTTAATGGACAATGCTTTTCATGCCATAACTTCGGTCATAAGGCTGCTCAATGTGTTGCTTACAAAACTATCATGACTAGAGAAGCAAGAAAACAAAGGAGCGTGACAGGAATCAAGAAGAGCTCTTATAACAACTTTTCACCTCTTGAAGATGAAATTGAATGTTCATTTTGCAATAACTTTGGTCATGAAGAATCTGAATGCAAGAGAAAATTTCGGCCAACATATCAAAAGGAGCAAACATCATCAAACTCCAAGGTATGGAAAAAGAAGGAATTACAGGCAGAAAGATGTGGCATAGCTATATTTGCAGAAGGACAAGAAAATCAGTGGTACATTTATAGCGGATGCTCAAAATACATAAGAGGTGATAAAGATAAACTCATTTCATACAATGCTTTAGAAAAGGAAAATAATGTCTCTTTTGGAAATGACACACCAGTTGTCATTAAGGGTAAAGGTTCTGTTTATCTAAAAGAAAAGGTTAAAGCTAGAAATGTTATGTATGTTGATGGTTTAAAGCATAACTTATTGAGTGTTAGTCAAATGTGTGATCAAGGAAATGAAGTTGTGTTTCAATCAAAAGAATGTGTGGTTCATGAGCTTGACACAGGAAAGACCATAATCAAAGGTACAAGAACTCCAAGCAATCTATATATACTAAAAGGAGGTCAAGAACAATGTTATCTAAGAAAAACAGAAGAGAACTGGTTATGGCATAGAAGATTGGGGCATCTAATCTTTTCTCAAATAAGAAAATCATGCAGGCTCAAGGCTGTTCGTGATCTTCCAGATATCATCATCCCATAAAATACCATCTGCAAACCATGTCAATTCGGTAAGAAAACCAGAGTTCAATTCAATGCCAAAGAAGGATCAGCAAGTAAGCCTCTTGAACTCATTCATACTGATTTGTGTGGACCAACAAGGAAAAAGTCACCTTGTGGAGAAGAATACTACATTTTATTCATTGATGATTTTTCTAGAATGTGTTGGATTGGTTTACTAAAACATAAAGATGAAGCATTTGAAAAGTTTAAAGTCTTCAAAGCTTTAGTTGAAAATGAATTAGATCTAAAAATCAAATGTCTCAAATCTGATCGAGGAGGAGAATTCATATCAGATGATTTTTTTAAATTTTGTGAACAACATGGAATAAAGAGATAGTTCTCTGTTGCCAAAACTCCTCAACAAAAATGGCGTGGTGGAAAGAATGAATAGAACAGTTCAACAAATGGCTCAAGCTATGCTTGATGAGTCTAGAACTTTTGACACCTTTTGGGGTGAAGCTGCACATACTACAGTAAATATTCTCAACAAAGCTCATGTACGTGTAAATAGTGATCAAACTCCATATGAACTTTGGTATGGTAAGCTTCCCACTGTAAAACACTTCAGAGTTTTTGGAAGCAAATGTTTCATCAAAAAGACTGATGAAAAACTTGGTAAGTTTAAACCCAGAGCAGTCGAAGGAATATTTATTGGTTATTCATCTAGAAGTAAAGGATACAAATGTTATAATAAGAGACTTTGAAAATTGTTGAATGCATTGATGTTGTAATCGATGAAGCATGCAGAAATCTGAAACAGGCGACATCAACAAAAGAAGATGTTAATAATGAAGACGGTGAATGCTTTCCTGTACCAAATCAAAATGATATAGAGGAAGAAACCAATGAAACATTAGAAGAAGATACATCTGACAGGGAAAAGGCTATATCCAAGTATGTTCAAAAGAATCATCCAAAATCTCAAATTCTAGGAGAAAAAGGGTCTAGAGTACAAACAAGAAGAACTCTTGTAGGATCTTCTAGTTTTCTAGCCTTATTATCCTCCATAGAACAACAAAATGTAAATGAAGCTAGCAAATATGAATGTTGGGTTAAGGCCATGGATGAAGAACTTGACCAAATTGAAAAGAATGATACTTGGGAATTATTTCCTAGACCTCATGATAAAAATGTTATGAGAACAAAATGGATATTCAAGAATAAGTTGAATGAAAATGGAGAGGTAATTAGGAATAAAGCAAGGCTTGTTTGTAAAGGATATGCACAACAAGAAGGTATATACTTTGAAGAAACTTTTGCACCTGTAGCTAGACTTGAAGCCATAAGAATGTTTATTGCTCTTTCAAGTTTTTGAAAATTCAAAGTTTATCAAATGGATGTAAAATCTGCATTTCTTAATGGAGATTTAGAAGAAGAAGTATATGTTGAACAACCAGAAGGATTCATTCTAGGAAATGATGCAAAGCTTGTATGCAAACTCAAAAAGGATTTATATGGACTGAAACAAGCTCCGAGGGCATGGTATTATCGTCTTGACAAATATCTTCAACAACAAGGCTTCACAAAAGGATTTGCAGACAACAACTTATATACAAAAATTGAGAATGATAAACTGTTAATTATTGTTGTTTATGTTGATGATATCATCTTTGGCAGTAATGAAGAATCTATGATTCAAAACTTTACTTCTGTTATGCAACAGGAATTTGAAATGTCTTTTCTTGGAGAACTAACCTATTTTATTGGTCTACAAGTGCAACAAACAAAAGATGGCATCTTTCTCTCACAAACTAAATATCTCAAGCAGATTCTGAAGAAGTACGGAATGGAAGATTCCAAACCAGTATGTACTCCAATGGTAACAGGATGTAGTCTCAGTTCTAATGATGAATCTCCTATAGTGAATCAACTAGAGTACAGATCTATGATTGGAAGTCTACTTTATCTAACAGGTACTAGACCAGATATCATGCATGCGGTAGGAATTGTTGGAAGATTCCAAGCCAATCCGAAGGAATCACATCTTTAGGCAGTAAAGAGAATATTCAAATATCTCCAAGGAACTCAAGACTTTGGTCTATGGTATCCTAAAGATACATATCTCACCCTTCATGCATATACAAATGTAGATTGGGCTGGAAATGTTGATGACCGAAAAAGCACTAGTGGAGGTGCATTTTATATGGGATCACGATTAGTATCTTGGTTCAACAAGAAACAAAGTTCGATTGCCTTATCTACAGCGGAAGTAGAATATGTGGCTACTGCATCTTGCTGCACACAACTTCTCTAGATGATGCAAACATTACAAGATATTCAAATTACATGTTCTCCACCCATCTCCATCTGATGTGACAATACAAGTGTGATTAGTATTTTGAAAAATCCTGTTATGCACTCCAAGACAAAACACATACCCATTAAGTACCACAACCTACGAGAACAAGTGCTTGAACAAAAGGTTAAATTAGAGTATGTTCCCTCCAAAGATTAGGTTGCTAATATATTTACCAAACCTCTTCCCAGAGAAGCATTTGAATATCTCAAACAAAATCAAG
The DNA here is from genome assembly GCA_031772625.1 of Pinus tabuliformis. NCBI lineage: Eukaryota > Viridiplantae > Streptophyta > Pinopsida > Pinales > Pinaceae > Pinus > Pinus tabuliformis. The sequence continues at coordinate 887,907,217 of CM062818.1, forward strand.
GAGTTGTTTTGGCCTCATCTTGTTGTTAAAACCAATTTGTTCATATTTTAAGAGGATTGTTTTCTATACACGGATTTCATGAAGCAAAGTCGCGTATATACGCGATTTTCTGTGCTGGTAGTAGCGTATGTGTTTTTTTGATAGAAAAATAGTGGACTCAAAATCAGCTTCTGACATGCCTGTTCAGTCTGATGTTGATGCATACGGTCTGCTGACATGTTTTTTTCATTGATGTTTATTTGATTGATGTATGTATGAGTCATTGGTGATAGGAAGGTCATACTCACATAGTTGAGTTATAGAGTCATGTTATTCTTTTGAAAAATATTTCTGCAGACTCTGCATGTGCTCAGGGGGAGCATGAATAGTATAGTGCATCTCAGCATGTACTAAGGGGGAGAATATCTTGGTCCGCCCTTTTCCCTTGATGTCAAAATGGGAGAGTATCTTGGTGTTGCTTGATGTATCTAACAGGTTCTACAACTTGAAGTGATCAACATCAATATGGTTGCCATCAAGTCCAAAGGGGAAGATTGTTGGCATTATGGTACAAGTGTTTTTTTCTTGATGGCAATCCACATACAAGTCAGTTCAGAAATGATAAAGGGCAACTCACATTATAACAGGTATATTTAGAGGTAACAAAGTAATGGTACAAAATAACAAGATGATGGGCCAAAGGATTACAGATCATAATCAAGAAATTGAGGAAAGAGAATGTTTTCAGTTGTATACAATGTTTAACCTAGTCCAAGTAGCGTATACACGTGGGCACACAGAATAAAAGGAACGTATATGTATGCACGCAGTTTCACAGAAGGAAAAGTGCGGATGGGATGGAAAATTAAGGTTAAAGAGTACGAAGGGTCCATACCAAGGTATTAGCACACAATATTGAGCGAAATAACGGTTACTTGATCCCATCTAAGAATACCATAGGTTCTAAGTGTTGTTTTGGTGCATGGTATTGACAAAGGCTCTAAGTATATAAGGAGGAGAAGATCAAAGGGCTAAATGTGCAAGTGAAAGGGTTTTTCATGAATACTTCTATTTGAAGTATATTTTATGTTGTAAGGGTTATGGTTATGATATAGATATGAAACATCTTGTGCACCCTTGGATACAATGTTGGATCAGGATCATGAGACCTGAAATGACTTATCATTGTATGATCTGATAATGGATAGGCTAGATCTAAGTGCTAACACATGTTTTATCATTTAAATGCTATGATCTGGGTATATCTGAAGTCTTGAAAAGCTGCGAAGTTATAAGTCATTATTTGCATATCTATATGCAGGTTCGCCTCGGTGAAGGTGCGTATACACGTGGGTTCGACACTTCCAAGTAGCGTATGCAGAGGAAGGGCTTGTTGTTCAGAAATGACTGATCTATCTGATCAATGTTGTTGTTTTACTGTTGTTTGTCAATGATGTCTTCATTAGATCTGAAGTAAAACTGATTGTATAAGGAGATTGAGTCTGACTGACTGATTGATTGAGTAAGAAGGGTGATCTTTGCTGCTATCTGTTTAGAACTTTGTAATATGACAGTATATCTTCAGAATGTTTTTGGGTAGTACAATTTTTGGTTCAGAAGTTTTATGATTCAGTATCTTTAGAGGTATACGCAGGTTGGGTTACAGAAAGTAGCATATACACGCAGATTGTCCTCATTGAAGTAGTGTATACATTCTGACATATGATTTTTGAGGTTGCTTGGGTTCAGCTTTGTGTTTTGGTGATAGTGACTTGATTGTTCATGTTTATTGATTGTGTTTTGCTTCAGAGTTGATGGGTTTCAGTGATTGGTTGATGTAGTTGTATTTGATGGTTGTATTATAGTTGTGGTGATTGATTTTGAGCTTCAATGTTACTAATGGGTCCAGTATGAAAATTTGATGAAACATGGCCTACATATTGTGTTGATGTGTACCAGGAGTATCTAGTCTGAAAATTTATGAAACGTGGTCCTTGGAGAAAGAGTGAAGGTAGTAGCCTTCTGTAGGCCGACGCCTATGTACTGGTAAACATATCAACCAGTACAAGAGCTAGGGGGTTGGAGCTCCCTTCCAGTAGAAGCTGGAAAATGAGTGAAGGTTGTAGCCTTCAACAGGTAGATGCCTGTGTACTGGAAAAAGCCTGCACCAGTGCAAAACTTGTAAACACTTTTTATAATAAGAAGATTGAAGACTGAGACGACAACAACAATGGTTTTTTTCCCACATTGGGTTTCCACCTAAAAAATCCTGGTGTTCATGTGTGCTGCTTATGTGTGTTGATTTATTCTGTTCTTATTGCATCTGTTTACTTCTTAGTAAATGCATCACACTCTAATTTAAGTTCAACAGAAAATGAATTAGCTGTTTTACAAGTTTATTATCTATACGTTGGTTTCATTCATTATAGTCATGGACATACGTTGTTTGGCTTTTGTAAAATCGCGTATACAGTTTGAAAAAGAAAAATTATTATTGTGAAAGTTTAAATACTGATTCACACACCCCCCCTTCTTAGTATTTTTCCCAACGTACCGTGCAACAAACATGAACAGAAGGTTGATTTTTATGTATGCGACAAGTGATGTTTTAAAACTTTGTTTTTACTCTGTTAATGAAGAAAATCCTTTGAAGTTCCAATGTGTAGCTGACTGTTAGATTGAAGTTATATGACCGCCTATTTGTGGAGGGCCCCTGCAAACAGTGAAGGTTGTGCATTCACATATCTTTTATTTATCGTTTGCTTCAATTATTCATACATTTTAGAATTGATTTGCAATCTTGATTTCATTCAGATAACAATAGCAATATTTCATTAATCATTCCTTTTTCAAGTTGATGTATAATGATGTTAATGATAATATAATTTCTTTTCATAGATTTCCTTATTATTGCAGAGTGTTTCATTTCAGAGTTGATAGATTTCTTTATAGTTTCATTTTACAGTATTTCATTTCAAAGCATGTGTGATTTCTTTATTATTTTCATTTCAAAGCAGGAGTGATTGATAATAAGTAAATGCGTGGTTTTCATTTTAGAAGTTAATTTCATTTTAGTTTTTATGCAAATGATTATTAGAATGTTATATGAATGATTATGCTTTTAGATTAAATTTGTGTTGAAATAGATCAGTTAAGTTTTCTTAATGAGATAATGTGAGTTTGCTTTAAGTTTCATTTTGCAAGTGTGAAAAGCATTTTCTATTTCATTAGAAATAAGTAGGAATATTTAATGTGTTAAATTCATTTTTTTCTTTGAAAAGTAAGATAAGAATAAATTACATCCTTAGAAGTAAATTTCAATAACTCAATCATGCACATTAATAATCCGATTTAATAAAATGACTTCTAGCATATATAGTGCACTTGCACTTCACAAGCTTACCAACTCCAGTCGATAATTCATGTAACAATTTAAGACAAGAAAATTGGCAAACAAGTTCCTATGCTCAATTATTGACTCGTGAAAGAAATTTGTGTTTTTCTCCCCCTCCCTGGGCCATAGCGCTCGCGATTTTTGTCTCCATATGATTTCATCTCTCCTCCCACTTCGTTAGTAATTCCATTTCCTATTCTTTGCTGCCCTCTGAGTAACCTTCAGAGATCAGTCGTTGTTGCAGTGCTTCCATTTTCTGTTCCAATTCCTTTTTCGCTTGAAAGATGTTCCCAAATTCCATCTTATTCCACTGCTTTAGTTTCATCTTAATATGTTTTAATCTAGCTCATAGGGTGTACATCTTCGAGCCTCTGACTGGGATCCTTTCCATCCACCATGCTTTGATATTCTCCATGAAGGCAAGGTGCTCTAACCAGAAGGATTCAAATCTAAAGGGCCTATTTTTGGGAGTACCTACCAATTGTAGCATTAACAACATTGGCCAATGGTCAAATCCCCCACAGGGAAGGATATTTGCTGCTGCATCTACCCCTCTCATCAGTAAATCTTCTGATATTAAAGAACTTTTCAAGCTTGGATGCCACTTGATGTTGTCCTCCCTACTTATTACTCCAGGTGAAGCATCCATTCGTAGTTTCCATATCAATGAGGTTGGTCTCCTCAATGAATTCCTTAAATGCTTCCTAATCTTTGTCTACTCTTCTTTGACCACCTTTTTTCTCTGATAGAGAAGTTATCATATTGAAGTCTCCCCCCACAACCCAAGGGAGGTGCCCTTTCCTGCTCTTTATCCTCCTTAGATATTTCCAAAGCTTGATTCTCTCCTCAATTCTTTGAGGCCCATAAACATTCGTAAACACCATTGTGCCAGGGGTTCCTATAACCTGCATTTCTACAGATAAGTATGATCTATTGGCTTCAGAATCCAGTAAGATCAAGGATTGGGGGTTCCAATAGATGGCCATTCCCCTTGCTGAGCCCTGCGCTTCCACCTCCACTATGCCATACCTTCTCCCTAGTCTCCTACTTAACTCCTTTATTTTTTCTACTGAGCACTTTGACCCTTGTAGAAAAAAGATAGCAGGTTGTTCCATTTGAACTTTTTCTTTAGTAGTCTTTGTTTTCTAAGGCTACTAATGCCTCTTATATTCCATGATAAAATTTTCATGATTTAACTATGGTTTAGGGAGGGCAAGCATATAGCTCTCATCTTACCCGAGTTTATTAACAAAGCTTCCAACTCCTTGAGGACTACACTATTAGGCTTTCTCCCTCTTTTCTGTTAGCTCTACCATTGTGCCATAACCGTATGAGATCCCGTTGCTTTCACTCCTAGCTGAGATCCCTTCAAAGATCCCATTGCTTTTTCTGGATGTGGTCTTTTCTGCCCCCATAATCTCGTCTCTTCTCTCATCAGGTATAGATATTGGATTATGTCCATTTGATCTACGTTGATTGCTTCTATTCCTTATTTCTTCACCTGTTCCATCATATCCTGGATGTCAGTTCCTTCCCTCTCGATTATCTCCTGCAATTTTGGATCCTCTGTTCCTACTTCGCTTGGGGTCATTCTGTGTCTCCCTCAAAATATTTTGATAGGTCTGGGATATATCCTTGTTGTTCATAGTCCCCATTCGGATGTCCCATTTCTTCCTCTCTACCTTCTCCTTTCTCCTCACTGTCCTCTTCTTCCCCCTCTTGGTTTTCCTAGGCTAGAACTTCAAAGCTATTTGTTTGAGCTTTCTTTCCCTGATTTCGTTGTTGTTGTCTTCTATTAGATCTTCCCCTCGGGGTGGGTCTGACAAAACCCTCTGCATCCTTTCGGTTTATCTCTTTGTTTTGCTCTTCCAATTTTCTTAAGGGGCATTCCCTTATCAGGTAGCCATGTTCATGATGCCTTCTACATATGAAAGGGATTTGTTCATAGTCCACTAGTTGTAACCAAAATTCATCACATAACTCTAGCTTGACGGCTTTAGGCAGGGCCCCTGAGACATCCATTTCAACACAAATTTTTGCATATGTTGTATATCTACCTTGTAAAGTTGCTTATGATATTTTAATGAATTTACCCAGAGAATCTCCTATCAGCTTTAAGGTTGTAGGAAGCCAATAGTCCAAGGGAAGGGAATACAACCTAACCCAAATTGGGATGCATGTAAAGGTTTCCTTCTCCAAGGTGAATTTCTCCATCCATGGCCTCATGTACAAACCAGCTAAAGCAAAAAAACTGTAGAAATTTTGAATAATTTAACACATATTCAACAGAGATTATCCTGATCATGTACTATTGCGGAATACATACACAATACATAAGCTCCTCTACGTTGATCATCAATATAGCAGCATCAATAACAATAAAACATCAAGAGCATTCACACATTAACACAGTATGTAACCCGGGGAAAGCATCTCGCTAAAAACCCCACACTATCTGTATATTAATGATTGAGAACATGTAACATTACAAAGTACAATGCTTATCACAAGCAATCCAGTACCAGCTCCACCTGTTACACACAATACAGCTCAAATCTGATCTCCAAATCTATTCCACTGCTTGCCTGCCTCCACTGCTCAATACCTGCTCAAGAACTGATGAGAATGGCTTACCAAACTCGTATTTCACCTCAAAATAATCACTCACACTTTGTTGGACGTGAGCAAAGGCTACAATACTGGGCAAATACATGAGCAAACTCATTGGCATACTCAATCCCTTGATTGTGCAAGATCTGGTGCACAACTATAGTCACAACTGATAACAATCTGATTCTCTACCACCTGTCCCTGTTGAACTGAACATGCACTGACATGCAACTGAGTTAACTGATGTATTCATTAGTTGCATCATGAGTTAATAATTAGTTTAACAACTCATCATTAGTCTATTTGCAGTTAGACTAATTACAACTAGTTTAACCAAGTCAAACTGAACACAACTCCATCAACTCCACAATCAACTCCACCAAACTCAACTGATTGAGTTCTAACTGAAGTCATGCATGCAACAACTCAACTGACTCATAAGAAAAGCGTATTTCCTTCTGACAACTACATGTGCCACCTCTGTAGCTCAAACTGAAGTGCTCCAAGAGAATAAGATCAAGTTTATAGTCCAAATATTATTATGAGACAATAATATTTGACTTTTCTATTTTTGACAGCCAGTCTAAAAATAGACTTTGATCACTCACACTGTGATCACTCACACTTTGATAAAAAATAGAAGTCCATCTATTTTTCCCAACTTGACCAATCATCCATAAACAGCAACCTGCAATCCATAGACATGATCCATATGTCTAAAAATAGACTTGCGCCAAAAATAGCCTGCGGGCCCACTTAGTGAAGGCGACTCTTTTCACTAAGCTCCATCATCTTGTTGCAATCTCAACACTCCCTCTCGACAAGATATGGATTATCAGCAACCCCTATCCTGCCTCGGTGGTACTCGAATTTGCTCCTGGTGAGAGCCTTCGTCAGAATATCAGCATCCTGATCCTCCGTTGGAATGTATGAAAGTAACATGATCCTCCGCTGCACACAATCTCTGATATGATGGTACCTGATGTCAATATGTTTAGATCTATCATGAAATACAGGATTAGCCAGAGTTTAATGCAACTCTGGTTATCACAGTAAATCACAGTAGGATCCAAATGAGAACCGAACAAACCAACCAGGATCTTCCTCATCCATATAGCCTCGCATGCAGCCAAACTTGCCGCCATATACTCGGCCTTCGCTGAACTGAGTGCCACGGATCTCTGCTTCCTGTTGTACCAAGAAACTGCTGTCGATCCGATACTGAAGACCCCTCCTGATGTTCTCTTTTTGTCCGTTGGGCTCCCTGCCCAATCTGCATCCGTGAAGCCACATAGCTTCACCTCATCCTCCTGTCTATACCACAAACCATATCCCGATGTGCTCTCAAGTAGCGCAATACATGCTTGCCCGCCTTCCAGAAGAGCTTGGTAGGCTTAACCATAGCTTGTGAACGCTGGTTAACTGCATAGCATATATCAGGTCGTGTATTGACCAAATACATCAGCGACCCCACCAACTGTCGATAAACAGTGGCATCCACTTCTTCTCCCGAAGTGGCATCCTCCTTCCTCCAACCTCTAGGAAGAGGAGTATCAACAGGCTTGCAGCCATGCATGTTGAACTTCTCCAGTATCTCCCGAGCATACTTGCCCTGAGAAACAAACAGTCCACCACTGTGCTGCCATATTTCCAATCCTAGGAAATAGTGAAGGAGGCCCAAGTCCTTCATCTCAAACTCTGTAGCAAGATCCTTCTTGCATGACAGTATCAACAGCTCATCACCCGTTAGAGTCAAATCATCAACATACAGTACAATGATAAGCAACTTACCCTCCACCACAATCTGGTATAGGTTAGGATCCGCCTCGCTCTTGGAGAATCCAAGTCCTGTGAAATAGCTGTCTATCCGTGTGTACCAAGCACGTGGTGCTTGCTTCAACCCATACAGCGCTCTCTTGAGCCTGCACACATGCGACTCACTGCTGAAGACCTCAAAGCCTTTGGGTTGCTCAATGTACACCTCCTCCTCAATGACTCCGTTGAGGAACGCAGTCTTCACATCCATCTGATGAATGTGCCATCCCATCTGCGCTGAGAGAGCAAGAATCGTCCGTATGGAAGAATACCTTGCGACAGGTGCAAAGGTCTCCTCATAATTGATCCCCTCAATCTGTGAAAAGCCTCGGGCAACAAATCTTGCCTTGTACTTCTCCACACTCCCGTCAGCTGCCTGCTTGACCTTGTAGATCCATCTCGAACCCACCACTGATTTCCCTTCCGGTCTAGGAACAATCTCCCATGCACTGTTTCTGACAATAGAATCATACTCTTCCACCATGGCGTCTACCCATGCGGGATCCTCCACAGCTTCCTCGAAAGAGGATGGCTCAGTCACAACACACTTGCTCATAAGAGCCATGTATCCAGTGTACCGATTAGGTGACTGTCTCTGCCTGCGTTGGGCTGTAGGTGGTCCTACAACTTTCTCTGCATCTTGAGCCAGTCGCTTAGCTTCTGTCAAGCGCTTTCGCGCTCTGATGGTTGGCGTTGCATGAGTGGACTCGTCCACTCCATGAACCTCATCCTGTGGTTGATCCACATCCTGAAGTTCATCCTTAGGAACTAATAGCTCCTCATCTGCATGCAAGTGTAGCTCCCTCTCAAGCGAACACTTCATGGCTTTCTCCTCCTGAAATTTTATATCCCGTCGCACAACAGTTTTACCACTGTCTGGCAAATACACACGATAGTTGTGGGGCATATCAGTGTACCCCACAAATATCCCAACTTCTGCGGTCGGCTCCAACTTCTTCCTGCATCCTTCGTCACATGCATGTAAACGTTAGCACCAAAAATCCTCAAATGAGAAAGATCAGGCTTCTTACCAGAATAAGCCTCCTCGGGTGTACTCATGCCAAGTATCCTATGAGGACAACGGTTCTGCACATAAACTGCTGTATTGCATGCTTTCGCCCACAAGTGAAGGGGTAGGCCCTGATCATGCAACATTACCCATGCAACACCCACAATCGTTCTGTTCTTCCGCTCAGCTACCCCGTTCTGCTGTGGGTTATGGGGAGCTATGAGCTCTCTACGAATCCCTTCTGCCTTGCAGAAATCCTTGAACTTGTCCGAGATGTATTCACCACCATTATCGCTCCTAAGAGCCTTCACCTTCTTCCCCGACTCCTTCTCGACCAGTGCTTTGAATTCACAGAACTTTGAATATGTCTCGCTCTTCTTCTGCATGAAGAAGATCCAGCACTTACGAGAGAAATCATCAACAAAAATCACATAATACCTGTGTTTTGCTGTCGAAGCAACTGAGAAAGGTCCACACACGTCTATGTGAATTCTCTCAAGGATCGTCGTGGCGCGACTATCCTTCTCGTGAAAGGTGGCTTTCACAAACTTCCCCAAAGTACACCCCTTACACTGATCTGACTGCGCAAGTGTGCCTTTAGGAAGCCCTGTGGTGATCTGTTGCAGTATCTTCAAGGCTCCATGGTGAAGGTGACCCAATCTCCTGTGCCACAACTCGCCATCATCCCGGCTCACCAATCCTTCTGCCTTGCCCGCCATTGTTGTGCATCCATCTACATGCAACTGATAAAGGTTCCTCACTCGAACCCCTATCTTCCGGGTCTCACCAGTTGTCTTGCTGCGCAGGAAAGCCTTTCCCTCGCTGAAAACAACATCATACCCCTTGTCTTCTAACATCGCCACTGAGATGAGATTCTTCGTCAATCCTGGAACATGCATGACTTCCTTCAATACGAAGGGTTTACCAGACTCCCTCTCAAAGGAAATGGTACCGATACCGGTCGCACTGTATCTACCATCATCGCCCATCTCGATGTGCACTCCAAGATCTTTGTCCTCCAAATCAGAGAACAAATCTCTATCTCCCGTCATGTGAAAAGACGCACCACTGTCCAAGAACCACACTGATCCCATCACACTTGAAACCAAGCATGCGATCAATGAAAAATCAAGCTCAAACTGTGAGGCTAGAGCCTCTCCTGCTGAAGATCCAGCAGCCTGCTTGTTCTTCTTCTTCTGCGGACAATTAGTGGCATAGTGTCCGTGCTGGTGACAGTGAAAACACTTCACCTTGGACATGTCCTGCTTCTTGCCTTTCGCACCGGAATGAGAAGCCTTTTTGTTCTTCCCCTTCTTTGCTTTGGCAGCCAAAGCGCAATTCTCTTCATCAGATACCTTTGATGAAGATCCATTCTCATACTTATTGTTATTGAGTTTATCCTTGAGCGCCAGGTCGCTCTTGCTTTGGAATAACATTTGCAATCCATTGAAAGACATTTCAACAACACTGCTGCAAATTTGATTTCCACCAGCTCCAACTCAACTGCTTCCGATCTAAGATTCGTGAGAACACAATATTTCTCGTACAGAGATTGACTGTATGGGCATTCACCGGATATCTCACCTTCCAAAGGAAGGATGAATCCAGAGGCTACCTGGCCCGATTACAGACTCTGCCTGAAGAAATAGAATGTAAACACTTCCTGAATAGTAGATCTGATGATCAACAGCTCTGATACCATGTAGAAATTTTGAATAATTTAACACACATTCAACAGAGATTATCCTGATCATGTACTATTGCGGAATACATACACAATACATAAGCTCCTCTACGTTGATCATCAATATAGCAGCATCAATAACAATAAAACATCAAGAGCATTCACACATTAACACAGTATGTAACCCGGGGAAAGCATCTCGCTAAAAACCCCACACTATCTGTATATTAATGATTGAGAACATGTAACATTACAAAGTACAATGCTTATCACAAGCAATCTAGTACCAGCTCCACCTGTTACACACAATACAGCTCAGATCTGATCTCCAAATCTATTCCACTGCTTGCCTGCCTCCACTGCTCAATACCTGCTCAAGAACTGATGAGAATGGCTTACCAAACTCGTATTTCACCTCAAAATAATCACTCACACTTTGTTGGACGTGAGCAAAGGCTACAATACTGGGCAAATACATGAGCAAACTCATTGGCATACTCAATCCCTTGATTGTGCAAGATCTGGTGCACAACTATAGTCACAACTGATAGCAATCTGATTCTCTACCACCTGTCCCTGTTGAACTGAACATGCACTGACATGCAACTGAGTTAACTGATGTATTCATTAGTTGCATCATGAGTTAATAATTAGTTTAACAACTCATCATTAGTCTATTTGCAGTTAGACTAATTACAACTAGTTTAACCAAGTCAAACTGAACACAACTCCATCAACTCCACAATCAACTCCACCAAACTCAACTGATTGAGTTCTAACTGAAGTCATGCATGCAACAACTCAACTGACTCATAAGAAAAGCGTATTTCCTTCTGACAGCTGCATGTGCCACCTATGTAGCTCAAACTGAAGTGCTCCAAGAGAATAAGATCAAGTTTATAGTCCAAATATTATTATGAGACAATAATATTTGACTTTTCTATTTTTGACAGCCAGTCTAAAAATAGACTTTGATCACTCACACTTTGATAAAAAATAGAAGTCCATCTATTTTTCCCAACTTGACCAATCATCCATAAACAACAACCTGCAATCCATAGACATGATCCATATGTCTAAAAATAGACTTGCGCCAAAAATAGCCTGCGGGCCACTCAGTGAAGGTGACTCTTTTCACTAAGCTCCATCATCTTGTTGCAATCTCAACAAAAACAAGGACCACAATTAAAAATTCTATCTCAGTCTTCCATATTGGCAAATACCACCGTGAAGAAGCCTTTTGACCCCAGGTGTATTTCGATTTACCCCCTTAGTTTCCAATGATGTTTGATTCAATCACACAAAGCTTTTTCTGTGGGCCAGAGACCCATGGATTTGCATATGACAACATGTGAACTCATTCATTCCTTGAAGGCTTGGGTCTCGGGATCGATGATCAATGTTGCTGGGATTACTATTGTTTTTGGCTTACACGACCCTGTGGACCCTTTTGACTTTTGTTGTTGTTGGTCTGTTTGTTTCCCTGTTGGGCCCCTGTCTTCATTTGTTCTCTATCCTTTACCACTAGTTTTGCTGATCCATGGACATTCTCTGACATACCAAATGCATGCGCTTGAAGCCCATCTTGATCCCCTTCCCTTTGTCCATGACCACATTCCAATAGGAAGGAGCCCCACTCCCTCCCCCTTTGGTAGCCATATATATCAAACCCTAGCCATTACTACTCTGCAAATCGTGCTACTTTGGAAATTTTTCTCCCCTGCAAAAAATATTTTAATTTTAACAATAATATTTAACCACTATTATGATTAAAATTCAATATCATATCACTTAAAATTATCTTCAATCCCCAACCATAATAAAAAGATTAAATATCTTATACCTTTAATATTCTTAATCTTTACATTAAAACATAATTATAATTAATAATAATATTTAAAATAAAATTTCAAATTTATAAAGACATCACTAAAATAAACATTCAATAATTAAAAAGATTTAAACACTGTAAGGTAATCTATTCCAATATTCCCTTCCTCACGGACTAATAAAATGGAATAAAACTTTTCACACGTACACCAACACCTCAACACCCTCAAGACAAGGTAAAAGCTGAGTGGGCCTATCACGAATATGCATGCCACTAAGACATATAATAAGTTAGACCTTAAAAGTTGGTGTGAAGAGTGTGCACTACACCTAAATCTTAAAATACAAGTTTCTTTACTTGCTGGACCCTCAAAGTTGGTGTGAAGAATGTGCGCTACAACTAAACCCTTAGAATACAAGTTTTATTTTAAGGCATATCATGTATAATATCTTTGCACATATATATATAAAATTACGATTCTAATAAAAGTAGGTAAGGTGTATTTAAACAATGGTACATAGGCACAATTTAAGGAAGGGTTATTATAATAAATAAAATTAAAAGTAATAAATAAATAATATATATATCTATATAATTAATTTTAATTTTCACACTATTATAAATTAAATAATTATATTATTTCCCATTAAAAAGATAATTTTGTTTTAAACAAAGCACCCATAAATCAAATATTGACTTCATCTTTTTTTTTTCAAATTTAATAAATAACATTGAACATTCTTTACTTATATATTACAAATATAAACCACAAACAACGCATGTCACAAGGATGGAATTCATTCTCCATAAGATTTAAGAACATAAATACCAATTCAAATATTCTTTATAATTATAAATAATTATTTCAATATTTTATTTATATTTATTATTTTGAAATTAATAAATTTAATAAAAATGTTTTTTTTTTTTTTTTTTAATTAAATATCATTTTATTATAAAATTAATAAAAATTAATTATATTTCACTAAAAAATAAAAAAAATATTTAAATTTTCAAAAACAAACTATATCAATGCATTTTATTGGATGCTCTCTTTTTAAATAACCAAATGGTTTATTTTCCATTTTACTATTAATTTAGATTAAATATTTAAAGGATATAATTTTTTCATAATTTTACATTTAAAAAACTTATATATTAATACAAAAGTAAATATTTAAATATTTTTTTTAATATATTAAAAAATAAATTTTATTTATAATATTACATTAAAATTGGAAATTTTTATGTAAATAATGATATGAAATTATTCTTTATTATTATATTAATATTCATGAATAACAAGTGGAGGTTGAGTAGTATTTTTGCTATTGAAAGATTATGGGTTCAATTCTTTCAACATTCTCAAGGTTAGGCTTTGTGATTGAGCTTGATACAAATATCTTTGGTGAAGAAGTGATCCCTTTAAGTGGATATGCTTGGTACAAATATTCTTTGAACATAAGAGTCACTCCGTGAACCACATAGGAAAAATATTCACAAATAACAACTTGCATAAAGTATATACCCTACCCTAATCTAAAATTAAACTTACTTTAAGTATATTTTTTTTCTTTATATATATTAAAAAAAATAAAAAATTAATAATAATGATAATAATAATAAAATCAGTCTAATTCAATTTTTATATTATTGTTTTGTTTTTATTAATAAAATTACAAACAATTTTTCCAAAGGAAAAATTATAATATACATATCATATTAAAAAAAATTATAATTTGAAGCTCATTGAGCCAACACACTTTCATGCATAAAAAAAATTATAGCTTAATTATCCACTATTGGAGCTCATGGTGTCTCATTATATCAATATATCTTGGAAATTTCACTTTCACTTTATAAAAGAAATTATTTAAATAATTATGAATAATTTTCACAGCGATAATATTTAACTTTATGCTTAAATTATATATATATATATATATATATAAATTCATTCTATCATATAAATTTAAAATAGTAATAATTCAAATTCATAACCATCACGTTTCAAAATTTCATATCTAAAGTTAATTATAAAAATTTAATATTTACAATAAACTTTATTTTTTATTTTTAAACTCTATTATTTTTAAACTCTATATATAAATTATCAATGTTATATATATCATAATGGTTGTTAACCATTATAAGTTTTGTATTTTTATTTCTATTTTTTTTGTAAGTCGATTTTTTTTTTATTAATTCAAAATGATATTACAACGTGAGAAGAGTTGTTTCCATGGACATAAAGCCTCATTTCAATCGAATTTGTTGGCCATTAAATATATACATAAAATCACTAATAATATGTCAACAAAACTAGAGGATTTCATGTAAAGAGCCTAACATGTACAAAATTTAGCAAAAAACGAAAAAAAAAAATCCCACTTTTTTCATTACAAATTATCTTCGTCTGGGGTGCGAGCAACACTATTAGCATTCCCACCATCTGGTGGGCAATGAAAGACATCATGGATATGAGATTCCACACGGGTTGTCTGCCCTTCGAAACCATCCATCCAGTCCTGTAATCTTTGTTGGTTGCGGCGTAATGAAGCTTGACAATCCAAGATGATTGTGCAAAATTTTAGTGAAGAAACTAATAATTTCATTGGACCGGTTTGATGATTCTAGGAAAGCTGGTCCACTGATACCTGGACTACTCGAATTCGGGCTTCAATGGAGTCAAATGGGGGTGGAAAATCAACATGTCCCGATGAACCTCCTTGGCCCAGGTTTATTTCTCCTTCCTCCACCGACTGTTCCTTCAGGCGTCTCTCTCACCTGCCCCTTTAGCCACCCCCACGACAAGGGTGTCCTCCCTGTCTCAACATGGGTTTGTCGCTAATGACTGTTGCTTGGCCGAAAGAGAAGGAGCACTTTAACTGAAGTTTGCCTTAGATAGGCACTGAGACCATCAAGGCTTGTCCAACATACGGACAACAAAAGTATGCTCCTGAATTCTATCAACTAGAGCCCAGGCAAGCCAGGCGCAGGACACCAGCCAGTAACTGCCACAAGGAGACAGGGGCCACTGATCTCTAGTCTTACAAACTGGTCTATTAGCAGTGAAAAACAAAATAATAATTTTTCTCCACAAGCAACCGAACCAGAACTAAAAGATACTAGACTTCACTAACACCTTTAATCCCTCCACACCATTTCCATTCACCCAACCTACAGGTAAGCCCAACCCTCACACAGAAAAAATTCCTTACCAGTTCTTTGGGTGGAGACAAAGTGCAAAGATGTTCTTGAAAGGTAATTAAGCTAAGAGACTCACTCATACTGTTAGCAAAAGAACTTACCTCCCAACTAAGGCCTGCAAATATTGTGTGGTTTGCTTGTCGTTGGGGGTCCTTTGTGCAATGGCGTCCAGAGAGAAACGAACCAGGATCCCACACGATACATCCAGCTGCAACAATAATTATTCCATTAAGAAGCCACATCCTTCACAATAAGGGCTCCCCCCATACACCTAAGGAACAACTCAGGACTTCGAGGGGTCCATGCGCAGAGAGGGACCCGATATCACCCACTATATCTCTCTGTTTCATTTCACTGTTAAAACCACATATCCACCAGACCTACACCATCCTAATTATACCATAGGTTGCTCTGAGATTGTTCACTAGGCCGTTTCCTGACGCCCTTCTGCTGCCATGTTTTATCACTACCGTCACCACGTGGGGAGTTATTGAGCCTGTCTGCTCCTATACTCCCCTTGGTTCTCACCCCCATTGGGGTTTTCTCAAGTTTTTTATTAAAAAGAAATTTACATCTTAAAAGATTTGATCCCTCTCCACAATTAATAAAAATGAAATTGAAATAAATCTATGTTAATTTTATCTATAATTTTAGAAAAAACATTATTGAAGTAACTACTACATAAGATCCTTTACCATGTCATTTTTTTTTAGGAAAACACTCAATTTATGTTATTAGATTTGCCTTCTGCCCAATTTTTGGGTAGAAAATATGTCCTTTTTAATAACTTTGATAAATTTGGTAGAAAGATTTTGAGTTTTTTTTTTTTTAATGGTAAACCTCATCGTAATTTAGTAGTAAAAACAATTATCATTTGTTACATTGATAATGTTTGTTTTGAAATAGAGTTTTAAGAATTTTCATTTAAGGGTAGGGATTTAACTTTCACATGATATTTATGGAATATTTCTAGTAATAATTAGGAGGGTGTAAAATCTGAAAAGTAGTTATGCTATTTTTTTCTTTTCAATTTAATTAAAAAATACCATAACAAAAAATGTGTTATGTTATATACTTTTTTTCTATTTTTTTTTTTCCATTTTTTTCTAAGGGAAAAAAATCTATAAATTATATTTAATATGAAACAAAACACATTCACATGACTTCATACCTTCATAAAATTAACTATATATGCTCCAAAAATTTTACTAATAGAAAAAACAAAGATAGCACATATTAAATTGTTTAGCTCCAACAATTCTATTATTTTTTTAGAGAAAATATATTAACTTCATATGGTACATAATAAACACTTCTAACACTTCTATTATTTTTTTTGGGAAAATATATTAACTTCATATGGTACATAATAAACACTTCTAGACAGGCCCATAAGTTGTCCAAAAAATATGACATATATTCATACTGTGTACTTCTTCTAATACTTCATACTACTTGACAATGATAATATAAGAGCTAAAAAAATTATAAAAATCATGTTATTTATCCCCAAAGGTTAAAAAGAAATTTTGAGCTAGCCTTCCTTCTCTTTAAAGATTTTCCATGTTACTTTGTCCAAGTCCATATTAGCTTTGAAGAGTGAGTCAATATGCATGTTCCTTGACCTTGGGCCAAGCCCAGTTTAATTTTGGAGAGTGACTTAACATGTATGTTTCTTGACCTGTAGATTGATCCAAAGTGAGTTGGAAAAAAGAAGAAGTTTTTTGAATAATTTTTTGATAAAATGGAAATCTAAAAGATCATTTCATCTAATTTATGATCACTTGAGAATCCCCATAAATGTGAAGAGAGTGAATTCTTTGATAAATGGCTAGTTATATGAAAAAGTAAAGAGGAACGAGTTAAACACAATTATTAGTAGGGAGTCTAATATTTGTAAAGAATGTAATGTGAAAGAGTGTATGATGTCATGTTAGATATCATGTTTTTCTTATTACACATTTTTTAAAATAAATATATGTTTAACTCATATATTAATTATTTTTATAATTAATAATAATTTAAAGTAATTATGATAATTTAAAATGAAACTTTGGTTAATATTTATAATTTTTAAATCTTAATAAGGTAAGATGTATTGTAAGATTAATATCTTGGTAACAATTAAATTATATAATCATACTAATTATTATTTATAAATATAACATCTCATTATTATTTGAATTTCCACTTTTATTATATCATAGATATTTTAAACTTAAACTATAAATTATTACCATTACAAAGTGAGAAAATGGATGTTTTCAAATTTAGGTGTAAATTGTAAACTTTCACTCTTGAAAACAAAACTCAAACTCTTAATAAATATATATTAAAATTAAACATATTGTCCAGATGGCCAAAAGTGGTCAGAAACTAAGGTAAAAAAAATTTCAAAAAATCTTGCAGTGCAATGTTTGAATTATGTTTTTTATGGTGAAAATCGATTCAGCACCATCAAAAATCTCTAAATTACCTAAAATATTGAAATTTGACAACTATAATTTAGAATTAGAAAAATTCCTATCCGTTTTATTAAAATATAATTTTTTTTTCCATCATTTTCTCGGAAAAAAACAAGGCACAGCTTAATTATAAAAGTCAAAAAGAAAGTGATTTTAATTGTCATTGTAAAGGCGGCGTGCTTTAGCAGGAAGATGAGGACAACCACCGATGACCATGACAACATTGATGTGAAACGGGGTTGGTGAGGGTGTTAGTGGGTGGTTTCAGTATTGACGTTCTAATACCAACAATAGGTTGGGTATATATTTAGAAAATCAAAATAAATATATTTTTAGAAAAATAAAATAAATAAAAAATAAATTTATTACAATCGAGCAACCGAGCCGATCGCTTAAATATTACCGATCAGCGAAGCTGAGTTAGTGTCATTATTATTCGCAGGGGAAGGGAAGGGTTTGAGGTGAAGATCAGGCGAGATCATGGCATCGAGGGTGGCATGGCGGGCTTCACGAGCTGCTGCATCTCTTCTCAGGATGAGAAGCACCTGCGTCGATTCTCGGCCGCCTTTCAGATTTCCTTTCTCTTACTCCCGGGGTTTCGCTTCTGGTAATCACAATGCCTCATTTTCTTAAGTCTGCTTCTCAGTTGCCTCCTCCTGCACTGCATTTTCCACCTGTCAAAAAGTACTCATGGCATATAAACTAGTCATATTAGAAGCACACAAATGGAGACTCTGCCCCGAGTATTAGGATGTACTGATTTTTTAAAACTATTATCGAAAGGTTTATACTATTAGAATTTTCCGACCATATATATATATATATATATAAACAAATGAATATTGAACTATCGATGAAATACTCCCACCTAGAATATGTTTCTCTAACTGTATGATATAGTAACTGCTTTTTTTACCTATTTGTATGCTGGATTTCTGGGCTTTTGTCTTACTGGGATATTTTGAAACAGCTTATTGTAATACTTTCTGTTTAACTTATCAATTTTCCGCGTAAGTGACGGTTGACACAAAAAAACCTTTGTTGCTTTTGGATCGAGATCGTAAAACAAACCATGACAGGGTTGCATTCAGTAGCTTCAGAATCTTTACAAAAGATTGCATTATGCATGTTGAATGTATGTATGAGTATCATTCCATCAGCCCCAACAGATCACCCGTTTGTACTACTCCAGGGTGATATTGAGGAGTCTCCTTGTAGGGCATCTTAAATCAATCCTCAAGCTAATTACTCTAAGTACTCACTCCAGGTGTAATTTTCTGGTAGCCAATCTATATTTGCGCTGGGAGATGTTCATTTGTGTATGTTTGTAACTCTAACAAAAGGATCCATCTATCAGATCTATTAAGTATTTTGATGTGTAAACTTAGGGTTAAGAAGGATCTACTCTGGTTTTATTGTTTATCATTATGGTTGTTTTTTTTCTTTTCACTTTTATATTATTTTAGTTTATCACTTTTATTTTATGATTACATATCTCATCCACATCCCATCCTCAGTGGGTTTTAATGCTTAAAAATGGGGTTAAAATGGGTTTTTATTAGTAAATTTTAATATGGTTGGCTTTGTATTCACTTTTACATTATGGACCTCAACTTTTCTTTCACTTCAGTTTATGACTATTACCCTATGATTACTCAACCTCAACTTTCTTTCATTTCAGTTTATGACTATTACCTTATGATTACTCATCTTATCCTTATTGTTGCTTCTCTCGGTGCCCTCAATTGAAAATAAAAGGATCTATGCTAGTTGTCTGTTGTATTGTGACCTTGTCAATTTTCTACTTTTTGAGTCTTCTGACATGCTCCCTCACTGTTCTTTTCAATATTTATATGTAAGCCAGTCCGATCTACTGGTTGTGGTCTTTTGTGGGCATCCATGAGATTCCTCGTCATTTCTTCTTTCAAAAACATTGATACAAGATCATTGCATGTGACAGGGAGGACTAGGAAGTTTTGAATACTTCATTGCTAGTTACTTGTGATTGACTGGAACAAGCGTATGTCGTTTCTCTCTTCGAGAGAAACTGTGATTTTCCACTCTCAACATTAGTCAGAAAGTTTCTGTTTTAGTTGTTGCTTTTCATGGCTGTTGACATTGGAAATCCCCACACTGCCTCTAATAGGAGATGGCAGAACAAATCTGCATCAATGGTCAACATCCTTGCTTTTCAGTTTGTTTTATTGCTTTATTTTCTCAGCTACAATCTTGATTCTTGTAATCATTAAACTTTCACCACCAAATAGTATGGCTTTGTTTGTTCTTTCGGATATTCTTTAGCAAATCGACCTAATACCTGTAAAACTGCTGCTTGTGGGTTCCAGTGGGTTAAAATCCAAGTATCAGAATGGTATGAGCCTATGAGGCATTTAAGGGGCTGTTAGAATGAATCAAATATGAATCTGACCTCTAACAAGAAAATTGGGCAATTAAGAGAAACATAACTTCATTTATGAAAAGGGACTTTACGTCAAACTTGTGTAAACAATTATGTTACCAACTTACCAAAAAACCCAAAAAACAAAGAAAGCAACAGAACGAGAGGCAAGACCTAGAGGGTGTAAGGTAAAATATATGGCTCCCTTCCTCCAAAATTGTAGAGATTCACAAGAGAGAGCAAGGTTAGAATAGAACCATCCAGCAAACCTTAATTCTGCATTAAAGTAAAGATAAAGCAGCATAAGTGTGCTAGAGAGAGAAAGCACAAGTGTGATACAGAAGCATAACCAAGAGCAAGTGCTCTAGGAAGAAGAACATCCCTTTAACAATAGAGCGCAACACTTTATGGTGCTTGAAGGCTAAATCACTTGTTTAAGGAATGAATGAATGATCACAAGATAATGAATTATAGACTAGACTAGTGTATATATATACACAAGTCAAGAGTAGGATGTTTTTTCTAAGAGGGTTGATGGGTCCACATTAACTAAATTTTCCTTAATGAAAGCTATAAATACGATACATGAATGTTGTCTAGGTTGGCCTTAGCCACTTGTAGAAATACATACTATAATGATTACAATATGATGTTGAATAAGGTTGAAAGTGAAGCTTACACCATTCTCAAGATTCCCTTTTTAAGTTGAATAGAGGGCCATGGAGAAAAATGTTGAAATACAAATGAGAGTGGCTTATTGATACCCATCTCAATGCAGTGTCAGCCATGGTTGAAATGCAAATGAGAGTGGGTTTGTGGATACCCAACTCAATATAGGGCTGGTCACAATAGAAATGCAAATGAAAGTGGGTTTATGAATGTCGCTCTAAAGATATAGATGGGAGGGGGTTTATGGATACCTAAATCTATACAAGTGAGTGGGTTTATTAGAGTAAGTTGATTGATACCCAACTCAATATATGGTTGCCAGTTGGCCTTGGCTAAAAATGGGAGTATGTTTATAAATACTTGGTGTAATAAAAGTCAACCTTAGTTGAAAATGAAGATTACACCTTTGTATTTAACATCTTTGTCTACCTAGTCATTGTAGGAGTAACATCATAACATGAAAGAGAAAGACCCACTAAAACATGTTGATTTGTCGAAGGTACAAAGATTGACATAGGTTGTCTTTGAGAATAGAGTTGTTGAATATAGTGCATCTAGGACGGACCAACATCATAAATATATAGATCCATTGAAACATGTTGAGAATAATCCGTAGGTGAATCATATGTAAGAATAAGTGGAATACTTATGTAAGAATAAGTGGAATAGACCCCAACAAATTGTGGATAGAAACTTCATCAAAGAAAGCATCTATAGATGTATACAATATGTTGGAATATTGGTTTGTGTTTTGATCTAAAAATGCTAAGATGTGAAATTGATGGAGACATATCTTGAACAATGATATGAAGGGTTTTCTCTAGGTACATCTACAACCCTTGCTCTAAAAAAATTAGTTATTTGATATGCCCAAATATCATAGTTGGCCCCATTTAATTGAGCAATTATCCATTGTGAGTCTAGGTTCAACATCAAGATAGAAGCCTCAAGATAATTTTTGCCATTCTATACCCAAGAGAAAGAGAATTCCCATCTTCTTTTGAAAAAAATTCTAGTGTCTTGGTTTTGAGGAAAGGTTTAAACCCTAGGAAAAACTTGAGGAAACCCTATAAAAGAGGTACTAACCTTGCAAGAGGGCTTAAACTCGAGGAAACTTTAGAAAAATATAGGATCCAAAAACCCTAGTTTTGTAATGGAAATGAAACCCCAAGTGATGCTAGTAGCCACAAATCATTAGACTAGCTGCTAAAGCGAGTCTTTGAAGCAGGGTTAATACCTTAAGGAACCCTAAAAAAGGAGAGATGATTCGAAAAACATAGCTTTGTGGCCCTTAGGCAATGTCACTAGCCAAAAGTATTTAGATGAATTGTTGGAAATTTGCAGTAAAAAGATGCTTTGAAACCATAGTTCTTCAATGACAATGAATAATGCCACTAGCAAGATAGCTGGGGATCAACTACTGAAAACTACTAGTAAAAAGATGATTTCAAACCTTGATTTCACCATGGGAAGATTAGTGATGCCACTAGTTGAATAGCCTTGGATCTGTTGCTGAAAATTTGCAATAAAATGATGATTTGAACCCCTAGTCATCCAAGGCTATGTAATTGGGTAAGGGAGGTTCACACCCACTTTGATATCTTGTTGACAGTCACTAGAGAGAGAAATGATTGAATGGAACTAATTGAAAAACCTAAATTCTACATTAAAGTAAAGATAAACTGGCATAAGTGTGCTTGAGAGAAATTATGGTTGTGCTAGAGAAACCATAGTTTTCAAAACCAACTTGGTCTGAATTGGAACTGGTTAAACCGATTGGTTGGATTGGGCGCAATATTGTTCCAGCCTTCTAACTAGACCAAAGGGTCAATTTGTATAGGTTCATGAACTAAACTGGTCCTTAGTAATCGATTTCAACTCTAATTGCTTGGTTAGATCTCACATAAGCGGGGAGAGTTTGGGATCCATGGTGGTAGTTTTTGAGGTAGTTTTGGAGGGAACTGTTGAAATTTGGGTAGCTCAGAAGGTATTTCCAAGTGGATAAAACACAAAAAGTGACTTTGTTGGGAAAAGTACCCAAGTTTGGGGTTTTGGACACAAAGCTGTGGTTTGGAACCCAAGGAAACTATTATTATATTCTAATTAGATGTTGAGGAAACTCTTTATTGATAAAGAGGGCAAGGCACCTTTGGGAGAGCTATAAATATAGGCCAAAGGAGAGGCTTAATCACACAATGTGAAGGACTACATGTGTGGAGTGAGAGTGAGCCCTAGAAGAGGCCGAGTTCTGCTCAAGAAGGATGAGAAATCGTCTAGCAAGAGGCCGAAGTCTGTTTGAGGTCTTTTGGAGGATAATTCTTGAAGGATGAGGTGGAGCAGGTTGGCTACAGCCTAATCTAGAGCATCTGAGTTCTGTTAGGGTTGCTTGGGCAACAAGTCGTGGAAAGGGAAGTAGGTCGAGGCCTACTCAGGGTAGCTTAGGACAAGGATAACCTGGCTGCAACAAGAGAGAGCTCTTTGTAGGGATATTAAGGTTTGGAGAGTTTTGGACAGATTGGACGAGGCTAGATAGTGACCTTAAGTGAGCAGGTTGAGGGTCAAGAAGCCTTAGAAATTGGGAACTGGACAGGCTGAGGAGTTAAAGAGATTTCCTAAAGTGAACCACAGATGTAGTAGTGGAAGCCAAAGTGTTACAGGGCCTCCTAAAGGTGGGCCGTTGAAGCTACAAGGTCTGCTTGGGCTCAGGAAGCAGTCTGAGCCTTAGATTTGTGGCAAAGAGGGTTCTGTAGTGGAGGTTGAGAGCCCCAAAATTGAAGGAGGATAGGTCGAGATTGATCAGAAGTTGCTACAACAGGACCGAGACCCTTAGGACTAGGCTGAAGGCCAATCATGGGTAAATTAGAGGTGGCTGTGGCTTAGTCAAGGTTGGCTAGGGTCTAATCAGACAGAGGGTGAGGGTTGCTGAGGGCTACAACTAGGAGGGTTGAAGAAAGAAAGACAATCGAAGGTCAAGGGTAAAGTTGCAGGCTTGTGGAAGGGAAATATAATGAGCCAAAGGAGCTTATAAAGGTAGCCAAAGGAGGGATCAATGGGCTAAAGGAGCAATTTGCTGGTAGATAATAAGACTAATACGTGTACTCTGGGCTAAAAGGAGCAAGCCCAGGTGAGTTTAGTTCTTGTTGGTTGTTTGTATTCATATTTGGGAAGATGGGGACTTGATGGATTAGGCCTCAACCCTAGGGTTTTAGTCAAACGAGAGACTGTGTACTATAGAATTGTGTAAGGGTTTTTGGTTTTCTTATTGATGGACTAATGAGAAACATGTTTTGGGCCATAAAACTTGTGTATTGTTGTTGATTTGTGTGCTGTTATATTCCGTTGTGCAACATTGTTCATTGTTGAGCATTAATATTGTGATTATGTGCTAGTCTAGTCATAGACCAGACCTAGGATGCATGATAAATTTCAACATGGTATCAAAGCTATTTTGAAGGGTAGCGAGATCAGAGTGTGCACAAGTGTCAACTTTAGGAGGGAGTTGTGAAATTGTTGCAGGAAGCAATAGTGTTGTGGCTTACCTAGACATGGAGCAGGAGGTTCAACATAATACACGGATATGTAGTCTTGACTAGTTTGTTGTTGGATATTGGATAAACTAGCGCTCCCCGTGTGTTTCGTGACATGTGCTTAACCGCCGCTCGTGGATCCATTAACTTTGGCGACGCGTTTGTTTACTAACACCTGCAGGTTTTGGTGTAACGAAAATCGTGATTTCAACAAGTGGAATCAGAGCCAAAAGTCATGAGTTCGAATCACACTCGGCTTGCACTGGTGGGAGATTGTTGGAGATTGAATAAACCAACGCTTCCCATGTGTTTTGTGACATGTTCTTAACCGCCTCTCGTGGATCCATTAACTATGGCAATGCGTTTGTTTACTAACACCTGCGGGTTTTAGTTTAAAAACCATTGCGATTCCAACAATTTGGTGACGAGGGAGGATGGGAGTTTTGGTGGATTGGTGGAGAACTTGGTGCACACTAGTGTGTTGTGTGGTTGGTTGCTGATGAAGGACTTTCATTGACTTGTCAAAGTAAGTTGAGATAGTTCAGGTGCCTTAGCAAGGAGTGCTTTGGCATGGACGAGGTAGCTCCGTGTGGATGGTAGGTTGATTGCGAGTTAGTATCTTCATTGGATTGCAGAGCTGCACATCCAACAGTTGAGCCATGTGCACATGAGGTGTTTGACCAATGAGGATGAGGCTTGCAAAGTTGAGTTGTGGTGGTCTAGAGTGGACTAGGCCTAGTGTTTAATTGCAGCTCAAGAATGACCTTGAAAGGACACAAGTTTAGCTGCAGGGAGGTTGTGTAGACTCAGAGGGAGTTTGGGTTTAGTTAGAGGGAGACTGCAAAGGATAGTCAACTGCCAAGTGGAATTTGAATCTTTATGTTCAAGCAAGGAAGTGGAGTTTTCAGCGCATGCAAGGATAGTCATGAACCATGCAAGGACAATCATGTTGGTGCAAGAAGTTGTAGACCATGCGAGGATAGTTGTGGATCACACCAAGATTTCATAGAAAGATATTGTTAATTTTAGGTATGTTCTATGTTGAGAGCAATTTACTTCAATTTTTCACATTAGCTCAATATCAATTCCAGATTAGCAATCACATTTAGCATGATAGTAAAATGTAGATAGAACATAAACATAAATCGTAGAAGACAAGCCAAGACAAGAGGACACAAGATGTGGCGCCAGCCATGGACAAACCCCAATGTGGGGAAACCCTTGATCAATTCTTCTTATGTTCTTCAATATTTCAGCAAAGAGAGAGAGAGAGAGTACATATACATTAGAAGTCAACATTTTGACTCATCCAAATAAGAGAAGAGATCTTCTCTATGAGGATAACACATGAGGTAGCTGATCTGAACTAAAGTGAAGGCATAGAACTTCAGCTGATCCTTCAAGGTGACTCCATCACCATGCTGCACCCATCACTGTGCTGCACCTCATCATCATGCTTCACTCGTCACTGTGCTGCACCCAATCATTGAGTTGCTCTCATCACTGAGCTGTACCTCATCATCATGTTGTACCCATCATGCTGCTCTTCATCATCATTATGCTGCATCCTTCATGCTGCACTGTGCTGTACCCTTCATTGCACTATGCTTACTGCAATACATCATGCTGTAATACATTCTAGCTGTTACACTACTCACATCATGCTGTTGCACACATCATCATCAAGCTGTTGCAATACATCATGTTGCATCCATTGTGCTGCACCATGTTGCCCCCAACAGTCAATGCATTCATTATCCATGTTGCATCCATCCAAGTATGTTGCATCTAAACATACTGTCAGTACAAGCAGTCACATCAAACTTCAGTCCTTATACAGTCATGATCCAAGTTGAGGTTCAAGACTGACTTGTGCAACCCTTAACACAATCTATGCTGCTAGCTATGGCCTGTTGCCTAGCCCAACAACAAGTAAGGTTGACATACAATACCCAATTATCTTTACCCTTGAACAACAAAGTCTTCCAATCAGCCTTATTACTGTAGAGTCACCTTTCCTTACAGCGTCTAAGGGTTCCTTCCTTATAGAGATATGGACCTCTTTAACTTCATCATTTGTGGCTGAAAGAGTCCTCTCCAACTGCAGCCAAGATGACCTCCTTGAGGGCTGAGACTAGGGCAGTATTGGCCCTGCTTTGACTGCGGTTTGAAGCAAAAATGACAGTTGTTAGAGACCCTTATTTCTGTGGCTGTAACCTTCACCTTTCACTGCGGCTAGGGCAGATAGATGCCTCTTTGGAACTGCGGATTAGATTGAGTGTTTAGACTGTGGATGGAGGAACCTTTTAGGTAGTGTATGGTTACTCCCTTTGACAGCTAGAGATCCCCTAGGACTGCGGCCAACTCTTTTCATTATCTGCGGCTGGGTTAAGACTATAGCCCTCCCAATAGGACTATGGATAGGGCTTGTACTCACAGTGGTTAGGGCACATGAAAACCCTCCTCAAAATGCAGCCTAGAACAACGTATTAGGGATCTCCTTAAGGGCCTAGATAAGGCAATGTATAGATCTCTTATGGACAACGTTAAGGTCTCTTCACCATGACTGCGTTTAGGGCAACGTTAGGGCATATAGGGACAGTGTTAGAAACTTATCTTCATAACTGTGTTGGGCATCTTCTTTAGGGTTGTGTAGATCCTTCTTTTCCATGACAGCATCTAGGTCTAGGGTAGCGTATACTCTTAGGATCTGTCCTCTCACCAAAACCCAAAGACAAGTGGAGAGGAAGAGATCACAAGAGGTGTGTCTCAAATGACTTGCAAGCCACCTCTTTTTATAGTAAAATGTTGAGGATAGATGGGGGCAGTTTGGTTGCTGGCCGACCTTGACGAATTGTCGCATAACACAAATAAATTCATATCTCCATGACTACTTGTCGGAATCGGATGATCTTTAGATCAATCCTACACCTCTCGACGAGAGGAATCCAAGAAAAATATTAGCTGCCTTAAATAAGAAGACCCACATGGAGTTTGGCCCTAGTTGCCAATTTTAACACTCCCTCTCAACTAGGGAGAGCTCCATCTTCTAATCCATCTGCCAGACTATACTATCTCTGCCATTAGTGCCTTGCACTGCTCCGCTCTACTGAACTATGAAGAAGAAGAAGAAGTGATCGAGAATGTATCATACCATCCTCTACTGACCCGAAGTCAGTCCCATATAAAAGAGAGTGTCTCCTACCACTCTTACTGACCTGAAGTTAGTTCCAATAAAGAGAGTGTGTCATACCACTCTTACTGATTCGAAATATGTTCCAAATAAAGAGAGTGTATCATACCACTCTCACTGATTCGAAATCAGTTCCAAATAAAGAGAGTATCATACCACTCATACTGATCCAAAGTCAGTTCCAAACGAGAGTGAGTTATATCACTCTTACTGACCCGAAGTTAGTTCCAATTGATCCTAGATCAATATCATCCTAGCTTAGGGAGTACGGTAGTAACATGATACGTCCATTGGTACTACTATGGTCCCTATCCTCATTTCCCTACTCATTGGCCAGATGAGAGGTACTTTTCATGAGTCCCAGATTGCATGGGTAGGTTGTCTCAACAAGA
Source organism: Pinus tabuliformis (assembly GCA_031772625.1). Lineage (NCBI taxonomy): Eukaryota > Viridiplantae > Streptophyta > Pinopsida > Pinales > Pinaceae > Pinus > Pinus tabuliformis. The sequence continues at coordinate 887,935,393 of CM062818.1, forward strand.
GAAGGATGAACCACTCATCCTGCCTACATGTTGCCATGGGGTATCCTAGGGGAGGCTGAACCACTCACCCTGTACACAAAAAATCACTAGGGGAAGGTTGAACCATTCACCCTATGACTGTGTCTCAGTAGGAGAAGGATGAACCACTCATCCTGCCTACATAGCAAACCACTAGGGGAAGGCTGAACCACTCACCCTTTGGTTGCTCATCGCTCCAAGATGTACCCCCAAGCCCCTCGGAGCTCCCAGAGCTCAAAGTCCATATCATACAGGACCCTTAGGAGAGAGTCTCTCCACGACTCCTAGTCATTCTCAGAAAGTCAAGAATTTGACCTTTCCCATGGGCTTCATCTGAATATTGACGACATGCACATCAGTCTCAATACAAAGGAGCATCCTTGCTCCTTGTTGTACCATATCCCAGATAAAGTGGTACCTGATGTCTATATGCTTGGAGCGATCATAGAACACTGGATTCCTCAACAATCGAATCCCCCTCTGGTTGTCATAGAAGATCACGGTGGAATCCAACATGTGTCCATACAGCTCACTGAAGAGCTTCCACAACCAGACAGCTTCACAGGAGGCCATACTCACAGCTATGTATTCGGCCTCATCGATGCTCAAAGCAACCGACTTCTGCTTCTTGCTCATCCAGGATATCAAAGTAGAACCCAAAGAGAACCAACACCCAGAAGTGCTCTTGCGATCCTCCACATTGCCTGCCTAGTCAGCATCAGAATAATCACACAGCTTTATATTTTTGGCAGTGTATCTCAATCCATGAAAGACTATGCCCTGAAGATATCTCAAAAGATTCTTGGCAACAATCTAGTGAGGCTCAACCATTTATGAGCTCAACATGCTAATTGAAAAACATATATCTGAATGGGAGTTCACCAAGAACATCAATGCTAGTATGAGTTTATGGAACTTAGAGGCATTTCCCAAATCAGGTCCGGCATTACTACTGCATAACTTCTTAAAGTTAGGTTTCATTGAGGTAGTCATGGGCTAACAGTGCACCATTCCAAATCCAGAATCCAACTCCCTCTTACTTTTGCAAATGAGAGGGTCTGCACCTGTTAGAAGGAGGTCGTCCTCATAAGGTGCCAGTATGAGAGGTCTATCATCCACAACCTTCAAGCAATGGTTTGGATCGGCTTCACTCCTAGTGAATCTTAGCTTCATTAGCTAACTATCAATCCTCTCATATCAAGCTCTGGGTGTTTGCTCTAAAACATAGAGAGCTCTCTTCAACCTGCATACATGAGATTCCTGATCATGAATCTCAAACCCCTCAGGTTGTTCCAAATCTGTGGACTTGCTACATGAGGGGAATGGTCCCCTTGTAAGTTTTCCTTCGGTACATCTCAAACATGTACCTTCATGCTCTTCTTGAGTTTAGGCATTCCTGTCACCATTTGACACACATTGGGTAGGGCCCCATAATGAGCAGACGTCCGGTGCTATAGAAGAGATGTGTCAACTGACATGGTCCCTAATGGACTTCCTGCAGCTTGATACAAATTGCCAACTTGGAACTCAAAAGCATCTTTTAAAAATTCCTTATCCACACACATACATTTCCATTAATGAATGCCACCTTTGTCTTCCATTGCCGAAATGGACCCTAGGTTCTTCTTGAGATAAAGAGCTTCTTGAAAATGAATTGATCTACCCTCATTCAATTTAAGGGCAACATTCCCTACACCCTTTCCGGGATAGGTGGCATCGTCTCCAATAATAATCTCCACGATTATCTCCCTCTATCAAATTTGAGAGAGTTTCCTTCTATCTGATGAAGTGCCTTGAAGCACTACTATCAATAAGCTAGATTCCCAAAGAGTCTGGAGGAGAAGTAGTGGAGAGGGCCAATATAAGATAATACTCCTTCAGCTTATCAGAAACAACATTTGATTCTTCATACCTCTTGCTTTCTTTGAAGAGTCGACCATTTCCTTGATGACCTGCATTCCTTTTTCCTTTGCCATTGTACCTGTCATTCCTTCAATCATTGAAGATGCCCTTGGAATGATTGTTATCATCATCAAGTGATGTGTCCCTTCTATTCGGACACTCCTTTGCATAATGGCCAAACTCATTGCAAGCAAGGCCTCCGCCTTTCCTTCCACCCTTAGATCCGGACTTCCCATTGAAGTGATCTTTAGGTAGGACATCAGATGCTTCTGCTGCGCCACTCTGATAATCTTCTTGATTCGACTTCACCCTTGGTGAATTTGAAGAGGGATGAGGAACCCATTGAGCCTTTTGTCCTTTCCAACTGTCTTTGGTGATTGCTCTTTCACTCTTGCTTGGGCTTTGTCTTCACCTCACCTCTGATACCATGTTAATTTTAGGTATGTTATATGCTGAGAGCAATTTACTTTAATTTTTCACATTAGTTCAATATCAATTCCATATTAGCAATCACATTTAACATGATAGTAAAATGCAGATAGAACATAAACATAAATCGCAGAAGACAAGCCAAAACAAGAGGACACAAGATGTGGCGCCAGCCAGGGACAAACCCCAATGTGGGGAAACCCTTGATCAATTCTTCTTATGTTCTTCAATAGTTCAGTAGAGAGAGAGATAGTACATATACATCAGAAGTCAACATTTTGACATATCAAAATAAGAGCAGAGATCTTCTCTATGAAGATAACACATGAGGTAGCTGATCTGAACTCAGGTGAAGGCATATTGCTTCAACTGATCCTTCAAGTTGACTCCATCACCATGTTGCACCCATCACTGTGCTGCACCTCATCATCATGCTGCACTCGTCACTGTGCTGCTCTCATCCCTATGATGCTCCTATCACTGAGTTGTACCTCATCATCATGCTGTACCCATCACGTTGCTCTTCACCATCATTATGCTGCATCCTTCATGCTGCACTATGCTGGACCCTTCATTGCACTATGCTTACTGCAATACATCATGCTGCAATACATTCTAGCTGTTGCACTACTCACATCATGCTGCTGCACCCATCATCATCAAGCTGCTGCAATACATCATGCTGTTGCACCCATCATCATCACGCTGCTGCAATACATCATGCTGCATCCATTGTGTTGCACCATACTGCACCATGTTGCCCCCAACAGTCAATGCATTCATTATCCATGCTACATCCATCCAAGTATGCTGCATCTAAACATACTGTCAGTACAAGCAGTGACATCAAACTTCAGTCCTTATACAGTCATGATAAGTTGAGGTTCAACACTGACTTGTGCAACCCTTAACACAATCTATGCTGCTGCCTATGGCTCGCGGCCTAGCCCAGTAGCAAGTAAGGTTGACATACAATACCCAACTATCTTTACCCTTGAACAACAAAGTCTTCCAATCAGCCTTATTGATGTAGAGTCACCTTTCCTTACAGCGTCTAAGGGTTCCTTCCTTACAGAGATATGGACCTCTTTAAATTCATCATTTGTCGCTGAAAGAGTCCTCTCCAACTGCAGCCAAGATGACCTCCTTGAGGGCTGAGACTAGGGCAGTATTGGCCCTACTTTGACTGCGGTTTGAAGCACAAATGACAACTGTTATTGACCCTTATTTCAGTGGCTATAACCTTCACCTTTCACTGTGGCTAGGGCAGATAGATGCCTCTTTGGAACTGCGGATTAGACTGGGTGTTTAGACTGTGGATGAGGAACCTTTTAGGTAGCGTATTGTTACTCTCTTTGACAGCTAGAGATCCCCTAGGACTGCGGCCAACTCTTTTCATTATCTGCGGCTGGGTTAAGACTATAGCCCTCCCAATAGGACTACGGGTAGGGCTTGTACTCACAGTGGTTAGAGCACATGAAAACCCTCCCCAAACTGCGGCCTAGAACAACGTATTACAGATCTCCTTTAGGGCCTATATAAGGCAATGTATAGTTCTCTTATGGACAACGTTAAGGTCTCTTCACCATGATTGCGTTTAGGGTAGCATTAGGGCATATAGGGACAACGTCAGAAGCTTATCTTCATAAATGTGTTGGGCATCTTCTTTAGGGCTACGTAGATCCTTCTTTTCCTTGACAACATCTAGGTCTAGGGCAGCGTATACTCTTAGGATCTTTCCTCCCACCAAAACCCAAAGACAAGTGGAGAGGAAGAGATCACAAGAGGTGTGTCTCAAATGACTTGCAAGCCACCTCTTTTTATAGTAAAACATTGAGGGTAGATGGGGGCAGTTTGGTTGCTGGCCGACCTTGACAAATTGTCGCATAACACAAATAAATTCATATCTCCATGAATACTTGTCAGAATCGGATGATCTTTAGATCAATCCTACACCTCTCGACGAGAGGAAGCCAAGAAAAATATCAGCTGCCATAATTAAGAAGACCCACACGAAGTTTGGCCCTAGTTGCCAATTTTAACAAATATTCAAATTAATAGGGGCTTAGAAACCCTAGCAACAACTGTTCCATGCAATAACCATTCAGAAAGATAATCAACAATAAAAGTACTTACAAGATATACATGAACAAGTCCTTTATTATCCCAAAGTGATGTTTCCACAACAAGAGCTAGTCTCCAAAAGCAAAATTATCCTCAATAGATCACATCTCCATAAGAATACAAGTCAAAATAGATAGGCCAAAATCCTCTAGGGAGGCCAAAATACTCCACAATTGATGATGAGATACAACAATGAGGTGACCTCTATTGATATGTAGTTTACCTCAACTGGTTTTAGCTAATGAAGCCCCTCAAAAAAGTTTGAAAACAAATGAACCTTCGGTTACAAGCCAACCCACTAGCTCAATGGTAGAACATGCCATTAATGCCCACATGTGTGAGTTGTAAGCCTCATTAATGCTGATGTCATGCTCGTTTTGGGCTCCAAATGCCATGTCATGGTGTGATGAATGCTAAAAATGTGTGCGCTAACATCATCCAACATTTAAGGAGTGTTCATCAAATCCACCTCAAATCATCCTTTAGGGTCCCAATTCAAGTTGGGGTGTCAACATGTCATCTCCATGGGTCTCCAATGGTTAAAATAGGGCCTCGTCTCTCTAGATTTAGGGATCCATCAATTGTAACAAGCCTCCCCTAATCTCTCATGGAGGACTACCCTCATTTGGGCTTCTGAATCATGACCTGCCCATCAGGTAGTGTCAAGGCTAGCCCAAGGGCATGCTAGGTTCAATAGTGCAATCATCAAGAATCCTCTGTGTTGGGTCAAAGAAGAAGAACGTCCTAGGTTTTGAGGGTACTTTGGGACATGTATCATCTGCTAAAGTCATCATAAGGCCCAACGCTCTCAATGGTGCATTTGCTAAGTCATCTATCTCTCTGAAAGGTCTGGGTACTTGTGGATAATCAATGAATGAATTGAATTAATTTACATGAGCAAAATGAAGCTCAATAAGTAATACAGAGATATTTACAGAAATAGAAACATCAAGTTTCTATTAAGAAATAGAAACAACCAGTTTGTTCTAAGAAACTGCTAAAAAGATAAAAATAGAAACAGCGAATAAGAATGAGCATTAATCACTAAATAACATTATTCTAATACCCTCCCTTAATGCTCAATCTATTTACAACACCGATAGACCCTCTAAATTTTACAAACTTATCAGGACCAAGAGGCTTAGTGAAGATGTCGGTGGGCTGCTCTGTTGTGGGAACATATCGCAACTGAACGGATTCGTCTTCAGCAAGCTGGTGAATGTAGTGACAATGGGTTTCTACATGCTTTGTTCGTTCATGAAAGACTGGATTCTTGGCAAGTTTGAGCACTCCTTGATTATCACAGAACAAGGGAGTAGGACCTGTATGGAAAACATGCATATCCGCAAGCATACGTCAAAGCCAAACTGCCTCACAAGATGTCTTAACTGCTCCCCGATACTCTGCTTCTGTTGAGGAGAGAGCCATTGCCTGCTGCTTCTTACTAGTCTAGGTGACAACATCGGATCCTAGACTAAACACATACCCAGCTGTAGATTTACGGACATCAACCGAACCGGCCCAATTAGAATATGTGTAACCACTAAGTATAGGATCAAAACTTCGAGTGTACAGAAGTCCATAATCAGGAGTGCCACGCACATAACGCAGCACACGCTTCGCAGCTATCCAATGATTAGCCTTAGGAGCTGACATGAAGCGGGAAATGTAGCTCACTACAAAACTGATGTTAGGTCTAGTGGTAGTAAGGTAGATGAGGCTGCCCACTAGTTGCCTGAATAAAGTTTTATTCACAAGGGGTGAGGATGACTGAGTTGAAAGTTTGAGCCCTGGTTCCATAGGAGTTGTGGCAGGTTTGCAATCCTGCATTCTGAATCTGTCCACAAGATTTCTGGCATACTTGGACTGAGACAGAAAGATGTTGTTCTCAGTTTGCCAGACTTCAACCCCCAAACAGTAATGAAGAAGTCCTAAATCTGCCATATCAAAAGTGCTGCACAAGTCCTGTTTGATCCCATGGATCAAATGTGTTGAGCTGCCAGTAATGATAAGGTCATCCACATAGACAACCACAAACAGAATATCATCACCAGTATGCTTGATATATAGGTTTGCATCAGATGGACTCTGCTGAAAACCATGATCGGTGAGGTACTGATCAATTTTCATGTACCAAGCCTGAGGAGCTTGTTTTAGACCATAGAGTGCTTTGACTAATCTACAGGCTTTCTGTTCTTGACCGGCAACCTTGAACCCTGGAGGCTGCGTCATGTAGACTTCTTCCTGTAAGTCACCATTCAGAAAAGCACTCTTTACATCCATTTGATGGACTTTCCAATTGAACTGAGCTGCTAAGGCAAGGACAAGATGTATGGTACTCATCTTGGCTGTAGGAGCAAAGGTCTCCTCGTAGTCAATGCCTTCCTTATGTGAGAACCCTCGAGCAATAAGGCGAGCTTTATACTTGTCTAGGGTTCCGTCTACTTTGTATTTCACTTTATACACCCATTTGCAGTTAATGGGCTTTTTCCCTGCAGGAAGATCAGAAAGGGTCCAAGTGTGATTCTTTTGAAGACTCTGGAATTTAGCTTCCATAGCCTATTCCCACTCAAGTGTACCCTTAGCCTTTGAATAGGTTTGAGGTTCAAAAATACTATGCAGGTTAGCCATAAGAGCATAATTTACTATAGACTGCGGTTTGCTCTTATGTCTAGAAGTTCTACCTTCAAGGAGCTCATTATCCCGGAGATCACCAATGGTTTTGGCCCACCATTTAGGCCGGAGAGTAGAGGAACCAATCAAGAGGAGATGGAGAAGGCTCAGGAACAATAGGAGCAGCAAGAGGAAGGTTATTTTTTGGAGGAAGCTCAAGTAGTGCATCACCAAATACTGATGCTGTATCATCCCTCCCATCAGGTGGACCTACCGGAAGAAGAACACTGTGAGGCTGATCCTCAGAACACTGTTCAGAAGGAGGAGACTAAAAGAATCCTCTGTCTTCATCAAATACTACATCACGACTGAAGCTAAGACGACCAATGGCTATATCTATCAACCTATAGGCCTTGTCATGATCACTGTACCTTGTCATCATCAGTTTCGGGCTTTTGGAATCCAACTTAGAGCGCTTAGCAGCTGGAATCCAAACTATGCAACTGAGCCAAATACTTGGAAGTCACTGATCTTAGGCTTACCGCCAGACCAAACCTCTTCGGGAGTCTTCCCCTTAACAGCCCGAGTAGGTGATCGGTTAAGAAGATAGATATCAGTAAATACTGCTTCAGCCCATAATTTGTTTGGAACATTCCTGTGTTGTAACATGGAACAAGCCATTTCAACAACCGTACGGTTGCGAAGTTCGACAACACTATTCTGCTGAGGGGTGTAGGGTGTAGTTAACTGACGTTTGATGCCATGAGTATCACAGAAGTTGGAGGAAGCAAAAGAACAAAATTCCCCCCTGTTATCTGTCCTTAAGAGTTATGATATTACAGCCAGACTCTTTTTCAACTAAGGATTTAAACTTCTGAAAGATACTAAATACATCAGATTTATATTTTAGAAAATACACCCACATCTTTCTACTAAAGCCATCTACACTAAGCAAAAAATATTTGCAACCAGTAATACAAGATGTATGCATAGGACCACAAATATCAGCATGAATTAACTGGAGTACCTTAGATGCGCGCCAAGATTCCCCATCCTTGAATGAAGACCGATGTTGTTTGCCGGCTTGACAGGCGCCACATACTCCCAACCGCTGAGTCTGAATATCAGGTAACCCTGACACAAGTCCCTCCCGAGAGCGCTGAGAGAGATACTGCATGTTTAGATGCCCATATCGCTGATGCCATAGAGCGCTGATGGGGGAAACACGAGCTGCTAGAGCTACTTCTGGAGAATCTCCAGTGTCAAGAACCCTGTATAGACCATGATCCTCTAGGCCAACTGCAACCGTAAGACTAGTGTCCTTGTCGATAATGGAGCACTTGTGCACACTGAACACTACATCAAGCTGAGGAGAGTTCCTCATAATCTGGCTGACAAACATCAGATTAATTTCCATACCAGGAACATAGTATACATTCAGGAAGATGAGTGTGCGCCCACCAGACTAGATCTGAACTGTACCTTTGCCAAACACTGTGTACTCTTCACCTCCGCTGAATACTACTGAATCACTGAAAGGTGAGAAGTCAATAAACCAGTCACGCCTGTGAGAGAAATGGCGTGATGCACCAGAGTCAATGTACTAGGCCGAAGACGGGACATGATCTGAAGACCTTTTAGCCATAAAGGCGTAAAAGGCAGAATCTATCTGCTCGGAATGTTCTGCAACATTCGCTGTCTGATGGGGCCCTCCCTGTTTCTTCTGTTCAGAAGCAATCCTCTGTCGGCAATCTTTCTTAATGTGGCCGAATTTGTGACAGTAATTACACTGCACATTTTTCTTCTTAGCAGAATCAAAAAATTGAGAAGAACCTTTCTGCTGAAAGGACTGATATTTGGCAACAAAAGCATTTTCTGAGGACGTTGATGAAGCACCACTACCAAACTGTTGTTTCCAACAATCTTGCTGCATGAGTTTGGTGCATAACTCCGGAAACTTCATATCAACATTAGTGGAGGTAATGTTGAGTGTTTCTATCATAGTTGCAGGAATCGCCCCCCCCCCCGGATCCTAAGCCGGAATCGCGTCCCGTACGGAAGCGTTCCGGAACCTCCAGGCGAAGCGCGATTCCGGTTTTTCTGAAGCGCGATTCCTATTTTTTGAAACGATTCCTGGAATATCCGCTTACCATCCGCTATGAGTTTATTTTATTTATGGTGACGCACAAGTCTTATTTAAAGTTTTGTTGTAATGCTAATGGGGGTAAGGATTGGTGGAGCCCCGCCAACCTAGCAGCCCCGCTAAACCATTAGACAATGTTATCAATGCTTGAAACTCATGGATAGCAGCAACTTAGCGCGAAGTCAATATGGCGGAGTATGTCTAAACTTTGGTTTATATGTCCGCTGGTTCATTATATTTGGCATTCCGGAGTTGGTTAGCAACACTCCAAATATCACAGGAATCTCCACCAAACTCGGCGTGGAGAAATTTTACGGCAACACCATATTCCAAAGTCAAATCGTATATCACGAATATTCCGCAGGGAGCTATGTCAAACTTTGGTTATATTTGATATATGCCACGGGTCGGAGTAATATTACACCGTCAATGTTTGCCACACCACTGAGGGGAGTTACATAACTATCGGAGTTCATGCGCTCATATGCCAAGGTTACATTTTTTATAATTGTCATATCCAATCACGGATGGCGCACCGTCGGACTTTGGTTATAATGCATATGCCAAAGTTATCAAATATATGCCGTGCGGAACTCAAACATATCATCTGTCGGTTCAATTGAGCTTATGTTTATCATATGGTTACGACTATATCATATCTGATGCCACAAGGCCTTGTCACTGTTGGGTCTTTGTTATACCATATGTAGTATATGGTTGCACCAAAGCGAAGTGTTAAGTGCAAACTTCGGTTTTTTAACCAAAATGTGCCACAGAGATTCGTATATCCGCTTAAAAATTTGATGTATGTTTGTAATAGCTAGAATATAGATGATTGTTGTACATACTAGTAACTACAATGGAATCATGGATGCCATATCTATCTTGATTTATGCAAAAATATGCATGTTTTCATGTCTTCTACAATTAATTTGGTATTTGGGATGTTTGTTTTGAGTATAAATGCAAAAAAATATAAAAAAATATATATATATAGCAGACGCTTCCGCGGACGCTTCGCTTCCTAGATTTTTGGAAAATGACGCTTCCGCGCTCCGCGCTTCCGCTTCGCGCTTCCGCTTCGCTCCTGCTTCGTGCAACATTGGTTTCTATGAAGTGCGCATAAGATTTTGGTAGACTTTTCAGAGTGATGACTACCATATCTTCTTCCTCCATGGTCTGACCAATGGCTTCGAGCTGATCTCGAATGTTTTTAATCCTGTTAAGATGTTCCTGTAAAGACATATGTTCGTCCATCATGATGGAGAACAACTGATTCTTGAGAAAGAAAGTTGTGCTCTTATCAGACGTCTCGTGCAATTCCTTCAAATGTTGCCAGATTTCGGCAACTATCTTGCCGGAAGGAATCTGTGTTAACTGATCATCAGTCACAGAGAGTTTGAGAAGCATAACAACCTCTTGATTTCGATCATCAAACTTATCTTGATCAGTACCAGCTATACGAGGTCTGAGCTCTTTGCCCAAAACAAGCTGGTCAAGACGCCTATATTAAAAAATGGTTAACATTCTCTGTTTCTAGATGTCATAATTGGTGCCATTAAAGCGCTGATTGCCTTCCAACATCAGATTTATTACTGAGGTCATCTGCACGTTTCCCAAGACACAGAAAAACAACAAAGAAGGCTGACCCGGATTTTAATGCAGATGCCTAAAAAAAATTATGCAGTCAATAATTAATTTGAGAAATGACGTTCAACAGAGAAGACACGCTCAGCCAACAATAAAAGATACACTGAATACACTGTATAAGAGTGCTGATAAATACAACAAATAATAGATCTTGGAAACTGAGTGTATATATGTCCAGTACCCTACGCTGAGAGCACCTGTAGATGAGAACGCTCTTGCCGTATTTCTTCACGGCAGTCTCTTTATGGCAGCAACATCTTTCTCTGCTGCTCAATATGTTTGTATGTGCTGACAGCCGATTAAAAAAATAATAAAAAAAATGGTTGCGTTTGATTGGATTCCTCCAATGGCAGCGGCAACAACTTAGATAGACAACGACAGTGACAACAACGTATTGAACGAGGTAGCGTATTGGATACGTGCTGTTGTCCAAGTTATTTCCCACTTTGATTGGCTACGGGTTGTCTGTGTCTTTGTTTCGTTTGCTGACAAATGGGCGCAAGTCATAGTCAAGGTACGAGGAATATGAGAGTGGGAGCCCATCTATAATCTTCCGCACCTGGATCGAACCCCTGGATATTCCATCGAAGTGTTCTCGAGCTGCCTCACAACTACAATTACGAACATGGGTCCGAGCCTATCACCGGTACGGGTGAGTCGCCCAAGGAAAACGACAACCACTGGTGAAAGATTAAAATTGCATACAGATTTTCGAAATGATGGAGAAGTCAGCAAGGGGCGACTGTCGAAGGGATCGGCAGACGGTGACGAACTAAAGACTGGTTGGAACGCTGATTTCGGAAATTTGGCAGATGCGAAGACTATCACAGGAAAGACCGATCACTCTCGATGCAACGATACCGTTGATAATATAAAATCAACAACTATCCCGTAAGCTATCCCTCCATATCAACAGAGATTAATATTTGCGAGGAGACAGCTAGAAGAAGGGCGCACTCTTGCGGAAAAAAGGAAATCGAGATTTGATATTGAACCCAATGATACAATTGAGCGAATTAAGCAGCGAGTTGAGGGAAAAAGAAGGAATACCGCCTATACAGCAAACAATGAAACTCCCAGGTTCGATCCCCACGACTTATCCTTCAGGCACTAGAGATAGGAGCGGAAAAAACCTTCGATTACTGCGCTAATCAGAACGAAACCTCTTGTAGCGTAGAAATTATGACGCCCAAAAAAAATTCCAGATTCCTAGAGAGCTATTTCGAAATGAAGCAAAATTTTTCAGATAATGAAAAATTATTTCGAAAAATACCTAAGCTCTGATACCATAATCAATGAATGAATTGAATTAATTTACATGAGCAAAATGAAGCTCAATAAGTAATACAGAGATATTTACAGAAATAGAAACATCAAGTTTCTATTAGGAAATAGAAACAACCAGTTTCTTCTAAGAAACTGCTAAAAAGATAAAAATAGAAACAACTAATAAGAATGAACATTAATCACTAAATAGCATTATTCTAATAGTGGAGTGGGTGCCCTTAAGGCTTCGGTTGATGTGGACCACTTGACAAAATCAACATGAACTCAAGTGAAAGAAACTATCCATTAGAGACTAAGACCATATGAGCATCTAAGTGGAACAAACTTGGATGTTAAGGGCATATTAATGTTTCAAACTTGATCTCCTTCTGATATGTAACTCGACCAAGTCCCGTAAAGGTGATCCCTACCTTGATAGAGTTGGCTAATGGTCAACCCTATTAGGTGCTTCCAACCCTTAAGGGGAAGTGGCATTTCCGAGGTCAACCCTTCAATCAATAGGTGTTAGTGTAAATGTATGGCAATGGAGGGGAAAAGGTCAAGGGGACTAGCTGATGGGGAGTCCGTATCCTGAGTGTATAGATGTAAGGAGGGAGAAATCATGGATGCATGAGTTACCCTGCTCGACTTGTGTTTTTCACCCCTCTAGTGCGCCTTTTACTTTTTCTTGATAATGCTTTGTATTATGGTGCATAGCTCAAGGGTTAGAGCTTGCTCTTTATGATGTAGCATTTAATATTACCCCTTAAGATGAGACAGTTCATCGCTCATCAGGGTTGGGACATGCAAGGGTTCCTTTTGATGTAATGGAGCATCATGCGTTTAGGAACCAGGTGATTGCAAAATGAGGAGGGTAGAGCTCATTCTAGGCTTTTGCCCATGCACTATATTATGTCCCAACCATATTTTGCATTTTTATTTTCTTCTTTTTCTTTTGTTGTGGCCATGATGTGCTCTTCATTCTTTTCACTGCATCAACCTCCAGGGCAATTTTTTCTGGCCCTACTCAAGGAGTGTGGACATGATGGTGCCAAATCCCAATGAACTAATGACAAGTTAGACTTGAAGAATGGAGGTGGTATAAGGGGCTTGTAATGTGACATGGAAAGTGTCAAGTATGGTGTAGGGGATAATGAACATGCTATCTCAATTTGGGTTTTCCAAGTAGTGCCCCTCCTATAACCCTAAGCCTTAAGGGAGGTCCCACTGGACTAGGGCTAAAGATTAAACCCATGGTAAGACGAGAGAACATATTTACAATCAAGATTGGTCAATCTTCCAGATCACCCCTTTATCCATACTAAATGCCCAAAACAAACAAGTATAAGCACTCAATTGCAAAATGATCAAAGTACCTTTTGAATAGCAACCCACCTTCATCCAAGTGGAAACGTCGGATGGTGAAAGGTATGTGCTTGATGTAGATGGTGGAGGCACATGGCATATCATCATCAAGAAGTGAATATTAGAGGCTACTGGTTGGCTGGTTGTTTGAATGGCTGTCAAAAGTAGAACATTTTCCTCCTATCGAGTCACACCCATTTCAGTGCGTAATAGGGTGGGATTCCGTGATTGAGTCTGTGAGGACCATTATTTTTCAGAATGAGTGCCCTGACTAGGAGACAATAGAGGACTTTTTTCACCACCATACATGTTATTCTTGTCAGCAACTTAGACAAGAATTACACACCTTTGTTTTGCTTGGCGCACTCATTGAATCCCAAATACTACAACAATGAATGGCTCAGTGGAGAATCTTCACATAGATTCCCTTCTCACATGGATGTTGAGATTTCACAAGGGAGTAAGGATGCATTTAGAGGGATATATCAGGATAGAGCATCTCTTGATGAGGTGGAGGATGCCTTGTAGAGTTATACACTAGCACTAGGAGATGTGGAGGCTATGACGTGATTGTAGATAGTGGGGCTAAGAAGCTTTATGCTTGGTAGTCAACTCATGGAGCAACATGCCCTCTTCTACAACAATTAGCTTAGAGGCTCCTCTCTTAGGTTACTTCATCCTCTTGTCGCAAGAGGAATTGGAGCACATATGGGAATTTGTATAGTTTGAAGAAGAGCAAGCTTGAGTAATCGAGGGCAAAGACAATGGTGTATGTGCACACCAACCTTCTTATTTATAGGTAGAGGGAGGAGTGGTTGAAGGGAGAGACAAATATGTGGGATGTGTTTCCCGTTGATATGGGTTTGGAGTCTGGACAACATTGTTGCGTTGGGATTGGCCAACTTGGATATTAAAAACTAGTGCAAGAATCAATCACTTTTGATGATGGTGATCCTATTGAGGGGTCATCCCCCACATCAACAAATGCAGAGATTAGATTGGATACAGAGGAGGATGGAGGAGAGGGCAATGGTGGCAGTGATGTTGATGACATGGGGGACTACTAATAGTCATGAGTTATGAGATTCTTCCATCTTTATCTATGGTTCTAGTATCTACCTTGTTTTGTATTTGGCATTTACATTCCCACCTATAGTAGCAATGACTCGATGTCAGTATCTATGTAATACATTTTGATTTTGATGAATTAGTGAGAAAATTGCAGTGTATGGTTTTAATTTCTTTTGTGTTTGTCAATTTATTATCATTGATATAGTACTAGTTGTATGTATGATTGAATTTGTATCATCATCATGTAAATGTTTTAGTTTTTAAATTGAATCTTTGTTTATATTTCATTTTTTTTGTTTGTAATCCACTAATTATATATATATATCTTTTTTAACACGGGGGCCCCTAGAACATGACAGACAGACACATTATATATATAAATATAAATCTTGTTCTAGGGGTTGCCGTGTCACGTGTTGGGTACTTGTATTTCTGTGTCCTCCATGTCCCATGTCACTGTGTTAGGCAACTTAACTACTTAGGTACCTCCTCCATATTGAGCCTTTTAGTCTCCACCTTCCACCATGCAAAGACACACACAAGCACATCAATTGAAATTCAAACCATAAGATACTAAATATGCAAAGTTTGCTCATGCATATAACATCTAGGCCATTTAATATAACAAAATGGCACTAGGTGCAATATGTATTTGCAACAAAATATATTAACGTGAATATTCTAATTGGACTCTAGAGTCTAAAAAACATCATGCTTCAACAAATAACTACATATCCTCCTCTGGCCTTTTGTCTTGATTCTCTAGGGACATCAGTACTAGTGCTTGGTGTTAAAAAATCATAAAGGCAAAAATATTTTCTTATCTTGATAGTTACTTGTGATTTCTTTGAATTCTTATTACCTTCTTTTATATCTTCTTATCATCAAGCAACTACCAAAAACAAAAGTACATGAAGATCAAGACAACAAAGACACAGGATGTAGGTTCTCAGCCAGGGCAAAACCCCTCTTCTAGGGGAAACCAAAAAACTTCTCCTCTCTTCTTTTAGAACCAAATCAAATGAGACAACCAATACCCTTAGATCAAGACAAATACCTTCTCCAATCCACCAAGTCAACCTCCCAAGATGATTAGCCAAACTCCAAAACTCAACTCAAGTCAAACTGCATCAATCACAAAATTTTGGCCTCATGCATCAAGAATTTTGGCCTTACTGCAGGTCTGCAACTTCGGCCCTCCTATAGCTTTAGATCCTTGCACGTGAGGTGGAAAGAAGAGAAAAATATCCTTTCTTCCTTTGTTAGAGTTTCTTCCTTCTTCGCGAGGGTTTCTTTGTTGCTTTTCAAGCCTTGTCACTTCTTTTCCTTGTCTTGCCACCTCCTTAGAATTGCAGATCAAACTTCTTGAGTGGATGCACCAATAGGTCGAGTTGCACTCCTATGTATATAGTGGTTGTAGCTCCCTTAATGAGGCTGACTTGATGAAGGGCAGGTTGACTTGGTGGAGGAATTTACATGACCAATTACATAAATAAATTTTGTTTCTTTCACACAATAAGCCTAAGAAGAGTCTATTACATGATGACATGGACAATGACTCATGACACAACCGTAGAAGCACTCAATAGGTGCTTTAACCTAGAAACAAAATAAATAGAGCATGAAACCCATGCTTATAAATAATTTTTCTTTTCTCTCTTTTGATAAATACATTACGTCATGACTCAAATACAATTATGAAGACCTATACTAGTTACATTTCTTAACACTCCCTCCTAACTAGCGAGGTATTCATAATTGTTCAACCAGTACAAGGTTGACCTCAATTTGAAATGTTCCAAGAAGAGTACAACATCATACACAATGTTAGGGATACCACAACTGCGAAGGTATCAAACACATAAAGATCCAAGTGTCAATGACACTATTTCAAGGATCCAAGTGTCATTTCCAAGACACTAATACAAGGATCTAAGACACTAACAAGGACCAAGGTGTCATCAAGGCAACTTGCCACTATAGGTACCATCAAGCTACAACCTTGGTATCAATATAGATACCATACAGGGCTCTATATCTTGACACCAACCCTTAGGGATCCAGGTATCTCAACAAGGTCAACACAAACAAAGCTCCACATGACCAAGGTATTGTCCCACACCAGGATCCAGACATCATCAAGGCCAAACAACAAGTGAGATCTCAATACTAACCAGGCCAAGATGTCCTCCCAAGTACCATCATATGGGTAGTTTTATGGTACTCATCTCTCCCTCTTAACCAAATCAAAGATATCCACCAATCCAAGCATCCTTATCAATTATTCAAACTTCTTAGGGAGAGATCCACACATCAACTACCTGTTCAACCATTAGAACATCCAATAGCTTTATGACCCCAACCAGTATCAAACTTCCAATATATATGTTTTTATACGCTAGCAGAAAACTCTAGGGTCTTCAATCATTCTGATGCTGCTTAGGTCATCACAATATCCAAACACATCTTGATGGAAGCTTCCTTCTTCAATTTCTTCAGCAGCACCAAACTCATCCTCACCACGTCTCAACACATCCAAGTCTTATTTGCAACTTTATTAATCACGAATAACCATTTGTCGTGCTTTAGCCATTCTCTGATCTCATTCCTTCTTCAAGGTCTTCATTATAGTTGTCACAATATGTCTCCCTCTCAACTAGGGAGATATACACTTTCCTTTATCGAAGCTTCTTCTCAACTAGGGGACAAGTCCATCAACAATATTATTCTTCTAGCCACACAGGCTCTTTCTTTCACATTATCATATCATCGGAGAACTTTGACCTTCCAAAAATTCATTCCTTCAGGAACATCATTCTTTATCTTCATATGGTAACAAGGTCATCTATCAATCTAAACTTCAATGTCATCAAGATTCTTACAACTCGCCCTTTTCATGATGCTCGACATCATCATCAAGTATGGGGTGGGTAAGCATCTTCAACACCTTGAAGACTATGTACCTGTAAATCTTCAACAAGTACAACCAAGCACAAATATATATATATATATATATATATATATGTGCAAGAGGAAGAGCATGAATTCATCTTTATCAATCAAGGGTAATCAACACTTAGATATTCAAAACATAGACCTAGTTTAGCAATCAACTAGGGTTACACTTATGTCCTAGACTTTCACAAAAATCTTTGCTAGGGATTTTGGTCACAAACCCTAGATACCATCATTAAAACTAAACCTTAGATATCAACAACTAAATCAGGTTAAGATTTCAATCATAGCGAAAGCATTTTGCATCTAGGGTTTCTAGAATCTTATATCAATCTCTACTAGGGTTTTGTCGTAAACCCTAGATATAATCATCAAAACTATAATATTAGATATACAACAACCAAGTTAGGGTTTCAATCAGCGTATACACCTAGAGTTTCATTCCTAGGATCTTACACTAACTTCTGCAAGGGTTTTGTCATAAACCCTAATTCATCAAACCCTAAAAAGGCTATGGTTTCATTATAACATCAAACCCCAAACATCAAAAGGCTAGGGTTTTATAGTGAACCCTAAAGGTTAGGGTTTTACCAAAGTGAACAAAAGATAGAGAGTATGACAAGGGTTGATTTAATCTAGAGATCCATCAACCTAACAATATAAGAATCTTTATGATTCTATAGCAAAACCCTAGAGTTAGTAATATAAAGCAAACTTTTAAATACAAATTGATTGTACCTTCATATATGAAGAAGACCTGCTACAAATCTTTATACATACCTTAAGTTGTTTCTTTCACAAACCTTGTAGGGTTTCTTCTGCAACAAGGCTTCTTTCATGATTCAATTCTTTCCTTTGACGTCTCCCTTTGAATCTAGCCACAATCCTTCCTTTTATTTACATCCTTTAGAATATAACTTACAAGAAAAAGGATTATATATGAGCAACAATAATAAAGCTATATATATAAAGAAATAAAATATAATGAAAAAGATAAAGAATACTTATCTTTTGCGAGAAGGTGGAATCTTCTTCTTGAAGAGCCCCCTCTTACTATGAAGCATCAACATCCTCATAGCATATGATCATCAATTCTTTATGTACCTGCAACATTTACTTGACAAGTACCACCAAAAGTATACAAGTACAAGAGTATGATTACAAACTAGGGATTTCATAGTATCTTTATGGAGGAGAAATTCCTAGGGTTTTCAGATCCAAACCCTCAGTTTCTAGATGATATCATTCAAAACATCAATCCTAGGGTTTGAAAAAACAATTTTATCCTTAATAGGGTTTACCATTTTACCTACAAACCCTAGAGACCAAAATCTAGGGTTTCTACGAGGGACCAAAATTAGATACCAATAAAAAATGAGATTTCAAAACCCTAATCTAATATGGAATAGATATTATATGGATAAAAACAATTGTATGTACCTCTACTTACCTTAGTCCTTCATGATCACAAGAAGTTTGCTACAACGTTTTCTCTAAGATGTCATGATTACTTCAAAGATGCCGAGGTCAAGGGCTGCTTTCTTCACCTATGCAACCTTCTTTTGAATTGTAATAGGGATAGCTATTCTGCACATGAATTATAGGACAGTCCTTTATCATAGAAAGAGATCTGTTATGTTTCTTGTTTCTCTCAAAGAGAGGATGGTTGCCATACTTAGATTTACTTCTCATCACATGGGTGGATAGTAGAGCATAGATTGTGGTGACAACTGTCATATGGATCTTGAATGTGTCACTGTCATATGGCCTATTTGTAGTATAGACTGCTTCGCATTTCTGTACCAATCTCCCTTTGCATTTCAATCAGGTTATGAATCTGGCATGTTGTGGCTTGTAATAATTTTACCGTCATCCTTCACTGTATCACTAGTACTTATTGAAACAATCCAGAATTCGTATTGTATCTAGCTAGTTAACTGAAATAGAGAATCTTTTGAATTGATTTAGAGATGTGCTAATGATGAGAGCCAAAGATCTTCAAGCTTCCTTTTCCTTTCTCCTTCACCTTAGCTCTGATATCATGTTAGAAAATCATAAAGGCAGAAAGATTTTATTATCTTTATAGTTACTTGTGATTTCTTTGAATTCTTATTACCTTCTTTTATATCTTCTTATCATCAAGAAGCTACCAAAAACGTAAGTACATGAAGATCAGCACAACAAAGACACAGGATGTAGGCTCTCAGCCAGCGCAAAACCCCTCTTCTAGGGGAAAACCCAAAAACTTCTCCTCTTCTTTTCGAACCAAATCAAATGAGACAACCAAGACCCTTAGACCAAGACAAAGACCACCTCCAATCCACCAAGTCAGCCTCCCAAGATGATTAGCCAAACTCGAAAAGTCAACTCAAGTCAAACTGCATCAATACTACATCAGTCACAAAATTTTAGCTTCCTGCATCAAGAATTTCAGCCTTACTGAAGGTCTGCAACTTCAGCCCTCCTGCAGCTTCAGATCCTCGCACGTGTGAGCGGGAAACAAGAGAAAAATATCCTTTCTTCCTTCGCTAGAGTTTCTGCCTTCTTCACTAGGCTTTCTTTGTCCCTTTTTTTAGCCTTGCCGCTTCTTTTCCTTGTCTTCGCACCTCCTTAGAATTGCAGATCGAACTTCTTGAGTGGATGCACCAATAGGTTGAGTTACACTGCTATTTATAGTGGTTGTAGCTCTCTTAATGAGACTGACTTGATGAATGGCAAGCCGACTTGGTGGAGGATGGTTTACATGACCAATTACATAAAATAAATTTTGTTTCTTTGACACAATAAGCCCAAGAAGGGTCTATTACATGATGACATGGATAATGACTCATGACACAAACCCTAGAAGCACTCAATGGGTGCTTTGACCTAGAAACAAAATAAATAGAGCATGATACCAATGCTTATAAATAATTTTTCTTTTCTCTCTCTTGATAAATACATCATGTCATGACTCAAATACAATTATGAAGACCAATACTAGTTACATTTCTCAACACTTGGTGCTAGTCGTGGATCCAAGTCCATCCATATTGTTGTTTCTCAAGTCAACACTCTCCAGTTTTGATGAAATTGGCTAGCCATGCATTAAAACGAGGCAGAAAGCTTAACATGCCTAATTAGTGGTTTTGGCACGAGTGAAGGGTACATTTTTACCAAGGTCATAGCAGATGAGTTCACAAGTGAACATCAAGGGTTTGGTGCTCTTGATTAAATGCCAATCCCAAACCCTTTACATGATAGAATCCAGTCTTGAGATGTTGAAATCCCACTAATCCTGAAATGTTGAAACTTGAAACTTTGAAAACTGACAAGTTTGTTGAATTCTCAATGGGATATGAAATTCTATTTTCTTCATATGAAGTTTGATGAGGTTGGATCATTCTCAGACATCCTAGAATTATTGATGGTAATGTTAAAAGTTTAAGTAAAGGGATAGAGAATGAAAGATAAAGGAGAATGTCAACTTTTAGTATAAGAATTTAATATTGCTAGTTATGGCTTCCAACAAAAAATAAAGTCAGAGAAATGACCAGAAGAAATCAAATGTTGGGCTTACGTTGGCCTTTTTTGACAGCCTGGTAATTTTTGGTGTTTGTTTCCAAAAAATGTGTGATGTTTACAAAAAATTGTGAATTTGTTTAACGTTTCTAATTGCGATCTTTTGGCCATTGTTCATCTATGATACAAATAGATACATGTATACATACACACTGTTAATTCATTTTGTTTCTTACTCAAAAAGCATGGTGGAGGGACATACAAAGTAAGTTGTTTATCATTGCTGTTTTCATATAAGACAGTATAAAACGAGGGGTTTGTCCTGACTTTAGCTGGTTTTCCTTGCTCATCTAAATCAACGTATACAGTTCAGTTTCTGCTTTCAACAGTTTTATGTTTACAGTTGGTTCATAGCCATTAGCTATAGAAGAAAAAGGAAGACAGAAGTATTATGTATGTTAATGTTCTAGGTGACCTGTGATGTCCAATATGATTATCAAATACGTCATATGCAAAAGGTCGAGGCCAGTGCATAAGACATCTGGAGGCTAAACTAAATAGAAAATGAAACCACTAATGCATTAAACTTTAACAATGAACTGCAATACAAATGTCAAACAAAAAATGCTGCTAAGTAACATACAACTGTCAAAATGTAAACACCTCCTTGTTGGGAATTACTCTTGAAACCTATTTGTGGGTTTCATCTGACAAGCAGTGGCAAACTAAATAGAAATGAAACTATTCATGCATTAAACTTAACAATGAACCGTGGTACAAATGTCAAACAAAAAATGCTGCTAAGTAACATACAACTGCCAAATACAAGCAGTGGCAATCGGGTATCTTGTGGCGTCATAGTTCAGAAGTATCTCTTATAGCATCCTAGGTTGAACTCTCATTGGTGTAAAGAAGGTAGTCATGTGATTTGTACAATTGGCACACATCGTTATCTTGGCAATTTAGTGATGAACTATTTTACCTTAGTAACTTGTTTCTTCATCTGTGCTGAGGGCTGGCAGCCCTATGTGTATCTACTGATCCAAGTTCTCTACATCAGTCCAAAGGAGGTAGAAGTGGACTATATGAAGTTGGAAGGTATATTAATATGTGTCAGGTGTTATCTGTGTAAGGATTAAGCAGAACTTCGGGAATGTTATTCATTTCGTTCGTTGTCATTTGGAAATTGACCTGAAGAATTAACTGCGCGAAACAATGGTAATTCCCTTTATCTTGCTGAAAAAACACAGTTTTTATTCCAAGTCAGAAATATATGAATGGTACTACTTGACTGACGAGCGCTTCCTGTGTCATCAACAACTATAGTTATTAACTTATTATTGATTCAAGTTGGAATGCATGACCAAGACTTAAGTTCAAGGTACTCATTGACTTTGTGCAGACACCTCTGCTGCGCTAGACTAAAACATTAAGCTTGATTAATAAGAATTTCATGGGGTTGAGTCCCGACCTTAGAGTGATGTCCTGATATCACTCAGAGCAAGTAGAATGGAGGTACAGAAGGGGTTTTGACTTTGTGTGAGTGCAATGTAAGTGGGGTTGTTGAAGTATCCCTTTTCTCTTGAGAATTTAATTCAGGTAAAAAATAAAAGCATTTATGCAGAAAAATTAAGGCATGAAGTGACTTGGTGCAAAGTTGTAAACATTCATCATTCTTTTAGTATGTGTAGTTCATGGATTTCACATGTGTGCTTTACATGCCAAGATGTGTTGTCTTCAATTATACCGGAATTTAATTTACTGGCTATTATATTTGTTTATTTCATTCTTTTTGCTTGTTTTAAATTTTTAATACATATAACACATTTATTGTTTATTTGTTTATCTTAACCACAATTAAGGTGATAAAGAGTACATGATGATTTAATTTACATTTCAGCAAATTCAGATTTCTGATTTTAGATTTTTAATATCAATTTTTGCAGTTGTCAAGGACTTGAAATATACCGATTCACATGAGTGGGTCAAAGTTGATGGCCCTCTTGCTGTTATCGGAATAACTGACCATGCTCAGGTTGGTAATAAGTTTGGTCAATTTGCCTGTATTTTAGGAGTTAGATCTCTCAATGGATTAATAAGAGAATGCAGGATCTGAGTTGATATCTTATCTTTTAAATCATCCAGTTTTTGACTTTGGTCGTTTTGTTTATATATTGAATGACAGTTTGACAACAGCATGCCTGTTTTGATTTGTTCACAATGCTGCTGTTTTATAGGTTTTGTTTAAGTTTAAGCATGTACAGAGAACCAAGACTATTTGTGCTAAATTTGCTTATTACTTTCTTTGGAGCAATGAGAGAGAATGCACTTACTGTTATGGGTATCTGTTTCTATTGGGCATTTTTTTTCTTATTTGTTTAATTCTTCAAGTTTGCTTATTGCAGGATCATCTGGGAGATGTTGTGTTTGTTGAACTACCAGATGTTGGAGCTACTGTTTCAAAAGGGGGTACTCTTGGTGCTGTAGAAAGTGTGAAAGCAACCAGTGATGTATTCTCGCCAGTTTCTGGGGAAGTTGCTGAAGTCAACTCTGAGCTTAGTGGCTCTCCTGGTTTGGTAAGGTTTTTTAATTCCTGCTGTCTTCAACAGTGACCGAATTTGCTTTGTTTTAATATCAATGTATGATTATTTATTTGTCCTTTAACATGGTAGTTATTTAAGTATTCTTCAGCTGATGCACAGCAGGTTTTATGTTATGAGATTTCCTCTTTTGGTGAGAGCTTGTCCCATAAGCTATCCAGTATGTATTAGATTTACTCATTTGGACAATTCTATATGTAATCCTAGTTGAGTTGGGGTTCTACACCAAACTTTCACACCAAGCTTACATGGGTCTTTGATTAATATTATATGTGCTCCCAATTTCCCAGTGCACTGAAACAAGTTAAGGTAGCTATCAGTTTTTTGCAATGTTCCACCAAGTCTCCGGGACGGGGAGACGCGGGTGCGGGGAGACGCACAAAGGGGACGTGTGGGAGAACCCTGAAATTTTAGGGAAATTTAGGGGAGACGGGGAGACGTCGAGGTATATATAATATAATTTTTAATTATATATATTATATATATGTATATAATTTTGAAATTTTCATGTTCATATTCATTGTTCAATAATGCTAATTCATCAAGATTCAATAATAAAATTCAATATGAAATATTCAAATACAATGTACATTGATCCATATCATTCATCATTCATCAATCATCATTCTATAATTTACATCATTCTATAATTTACTGTTATATTGAATCATTGAGCTAAAAATTAAATTGAAAATTTTGAATACATCATTCATCATTCTAGTCTTCTAAATTCTAAATTGAACACTAAATTCAAATTTTCAATTTATATAACTCAAAGTTTCAAACTCAAAAATAGTTCAGAGTGAAGAGTCGGTCATCAATATCTAGTGTCACAACTCAAATGTTAAAAGTTAAAACTTAAAAGTAAAAATGGAAAATCAAAATGAACACTGAAAATAAAATCAACTTCAAGGACTCAATCTCAATGATTGGTCCTCTACATCCATCTGCTGCATGAAGTCATCAGGAACATCAATGGGAATGTCGTTATCTGAGTCAGAGTCACTCTCTTGAGTAACCAATGGAACTCCAACCAAACCATGCTGCAACTCATCTGGTCCATCCTCATCATCTATCTGTGCACTATCCTCTGGATCCACATCCCATCGTGTTGCTGGTCCCCTCCGATACTCTGGTGTCTTCCTATGTGCAAGACGTAGAGAACTATGCACTGCAACTAGCTTCTCTGCTCTCCTAGAGGAAAGTCTATTCCTCTTGATAGAGTGGATGAAGCTATATGTGGACCAATTCCTCTCTGCTGCAGAGGAACTAGCAATCTGAGACAATAAGCGAATAGCAAGATGTTGGATCTCTGGAGCCTCATCCCCATGCATGGTCCACCAACCAATGGGGTCAGTCTGGCCTAAATCATTGCGATCTTCCCTTGCATCCGGCTTGTTGAAGGGACCACTTAGACTTGAAAATTGCATCCACTGTCTCCTAATGGATCTCCCTTCTTCTGAACTATACATCTTTGTAATGGCTGCTCGAAATCCCTTTTTGACCTCTGGATCTTCAATGGGAAGAATTCTACCACTTCTTGCCACATACCATTTTGGGTTGAGTGCATATGCCGCCATGTGCAAAGGTGTATTCATTCGATCCCACCTACGCTGAATAATGGGTCGAATCTGAGTCGTATAGAACTCTAAGGAAGGATCTTTCTCACGAATGGCCACCCTTACTTGATCCAACATACTATCAAAAGTCTCATAGATTTCTCCAAGACTAGGAGAATCTGTGTCAGTGTAGCGAATGACCTCAACTACAGGACGTAAGAGTGACACCAAATAACCACAATCTGTCCACCAATCATTATCCAATATCTGAATCCTGATTTTCTTCCCTTCCTCTGTCTTGGATTCTGCCCATCTGTTCCAATCTGGAGTCACAACCATGGCCTGCAATGCTGACTGCACCTCCAACATCCTCTCTAATAAAAGAAAATAACTAGCATATCTGGTATCAGTAGGCTTGAGGAATTCCTTCCTCGCATGAGACCTGTACATGGCTAAGGAGGTGTGGTGATTGCAAATAAACATTTGCACATTTCTTGCAGCTGTCACCAAGTTAGATACCCACTCAATTTTGCCAATGTCTTTCAATGCATTATTGAGTGCATGCACACAACAAGGGGTCCAGAAAATATGTTTGTATTTACTCTGAACCATTAATCCTGCTGATCTACACACTACTGCTGCATCTGTCACAACCTGTACAACATTTGTAGAGCCAACCTCCTCTATAGCATCACGAAGAAGCTCAAATTGGAAAGCTGCATCTTTGCGCTTTCCAGAACAATCAATAGCTCTAAGAAAGAAAGGCCCCTCTCGGCAAGTGACTATGATGTTGATGAGTGGACGTTTGGCAATGTCTGTCCACCCATCCATAACAATAGAACAACCTTCCCTCACCCATGTCTGCCTCAAAGTTTCCTTTTGCACATTAATATTGGCCACTTGCCTTTCTAATATCACTGTCCTCAACTTATGTTCACCTGGGGGCACATATGAGGGTCCTGCTGTTGCAATTGCCTTGACCATCTCCTTTTAGTAAGGAGAACGACTAACATGGAAAGGAATTCCATTGGCAAAAAGAAATTTGCCAATGGCATCATCTGTATCATCACGATTCAACTCACTGTACATCCCTGCAAGAGTTGGTCCCACTGCACAAGAGCGGGAACCCTTAGTCCCAATATGAGGTGGTGGAGGCATATCTTTCTTTGATTTTCTTCTTGAGCTTGTGGCTTCATTAGAATTTTCTTGAGGCTGGGCCATGACATTTTTGCTTGAGAACATGCCCTTTGCATCTGCTGCCATTTGCATTCTCAAGAGCTCTGATTTTTGCAGCAGTGTTAAATGTGAACATATGCTAACCCCTTTGCCACCTACACCCAAAAGATGCATCCTGAGACGACTATAACTCCCAGCCCAAGAATGGGCACAAATGTTGCATTTCCAATGGCGTGTCCCACCTCTTGTGCTTCCCGGTTTTGGTTGGGTTGAAGGGCCAGTGATTTTGGTAGCATATAGCAAAAGAGGTTTGCTTGGATTGAATGTCCCCTTTGCATATTCTGCCAATGACTTTGATGGGGTTGCCGTTGGAGTCGGTGAAATGACATTAGCACTAGCTGTACTACTGAAATGGGTTTCATTCCTTGTTGGTTGCGTTTCAGTTTGAAGAGGACTCCTTGTTTCCGTTTGAGAATCATATTCATTTTCAGTTTGACTGTCACTGCCACTTTGGTCGCTGTCACTCATTTTGCAAATAGTTTATTTTGCAGATTTTGTATTATTTAATGCCCTGCAAGAAGGGTTTGCTTTAAAAAAAAAAAAAATTAAACGGTGAATTTAACAAACAATTTAAATTTTACAGTTCTGAGTTAAAAAAAAAAAAAAATTAACAGTGAATTTGACAAACAATTGAATTTACAGTTCTGAGTTTTTTAATTTTTAATGACATGTAAATGAAAAAACTTCAAAACTTTAACACTGAAACAGTGAAAAATGAAAAAAAAAATTAAAAAAAATTGCAGTCAAACTCACTGTGTACAGTCTGGAGCAGCTGCGTGGAAGTTTGGACTTTGGAGCAGCTGCGTTGCATTACACTTTACACTGTACAGGCTTACAGTTACAGCAAATATTGAAATATGCCGGCTGGGTGGAGGACCATGGTATAGCAGCAATGCTGCCTGCGTGGAGGGTTTGGCACAAGTCTGTTAAAACAATTTAATAATTAATAACAGCATTAAAATTTAAATAATAAATTGCCAGATTAGTGAAGGCTGAGAAGCCCAACGAAACCACCTCAGAAACCACCTCAGAGACAGCAAAAAATCCCACAAAATTACTTCACAAAATCAGTAAATCACCTCAGAAACGAATTCCTCCGAACGTCCTCCTCTGTTCAGTGTTAAAACTAATTCCTCCGAACGTCCTCCTCACAAAATCACTTCAGAAATGAATTCCTCCTCTGTTCAGTGCTAAAACTTAACATCTGTTGCGTGGGACTGTGGGAGAATGTCGCTGCCGGCGTGGGAGAATGGCGCTGCCCGCGTGGGAGAATGCCGCTGCCGGAGTGGAAGGATTTCGCTGCAGCTGTGGGAGAATGCTGCTGCCGGCGTGGGAGGATGTTGCTGCCGGCGTGGGAGAATGTTGTCCACGATTTCGCTGCGGCTGTGGGAGAACGCTGCTGCCTCAACCTAACAGCAACCTGAACCTGTCCACGATTTCGCTGCGGCTGTGGGAGAATGCTGCTGCCTCAACCTAACAGCAACCTGAACCTGTCGCTGCCTGGACTGCCTGGAGTATGCGCTGAAGGTTTGTTCAGAACTCAGAAAATGGAAGAGAACCGAAAAAATGCGTTGAACAATGAAGGGTAATGCGTTTTCATGAAAGGCGGCAAGTCAAAACTAAAAAGTCGAATTAAGTTTTAAGTTTTTAACCCTAACTTACTTTTCAATATTAATGTAATTTTTTATTTGTAGTTATTAATTTAGTTTATTTTTATTTTTTATGTTTTTTTAATAAATGAATTTTCATTTTTTTTTTATTTTTTTTTTAGTTTATAAAGGGTAATTAGACAAAAATGAAGGGGGACGCCCAGAAGAACCCCATTTTCGGGGGGGACGCCCAGAAGAACCCCATTTTCGGGGGGGACGCCCAGAAGAACCCCATTCGGGGAGTCGAGTCTCCCACACTGGGGAAACGCACCCCCTTGCGTCTCCCCGAGTCTCCCCAAAAGGGGGACGTGGGGAAACGCACCCCCGAGAGTCTCCCCGTCCCGGGTGCGTGGGGTGCGCGGGGTGCGTGCACCCCACCCTGGGGGACGCGTCCCCGTGGAACACTGGTTTTTTGTAGTTAACAGAGCTTGTTATATTCCAACTCGTATAAACAAAGTTCTAGTGCTGATGCTGAAGTCTTGTTTCTCCTCTATGACCAGAACAACTTTACCGGCTGCCTGCATGTGCATTCATCTACCAGTCACTGAATATTAATATATATCTATTTTTATATTTATATATAAAATGGTTAAATTACAACAATATTACCTCATTGCATAGAGGGCACTTGAGGTTAAAGTTTTAAAGTTTTGAGGGTTGAAGCAATGCTAATATGTGAGTGATGTTCATGGTTGACATTTAAATTACCAATTTATTTATATATATGATTAGATAGGAGTAGTTAATGAATCAATTCCTTGTAGACATACAGGCCCCATTGATATATATTAGACATATTTTTAAAACAATCTTGGCAAAAATTGAAGGCATATGAACAGGCAAGCTATAGAAAATCAGTCCTGAAGCTTGTACTGCTAAGGACCATCAAATCTTCTTATACAATTACTATCACAAGGATAGGTTGTGGCATGATAGTAGATTGCAAGGTACAAGGTAGTGTGGATACAGATTACAAGGTTATGTTGTGATGGGTTGCAAAGTTAGTTTGTGGCATATTGAGAAATTGCAAGGGTATTTCATGGTATGTGTAAGGGTAGGGTCTGAAATGGGGTGGCTCACAAGGCAAGGTTGAAAATTTCCATTGAAGAAAGATAGAATGCCTTGGAAATTGAAGCAGTGCAAACCTAAACAACCACGTTTTGCAGAAAACAAAGAAGTTTGGGAGTTGATTAGGTATAAAGAATATGAAATGTGTGTACAACCTTGTAATTAAAAGTAACAATGTGGCAACTTTTGTCTATAACTTGGTTTTTCAAAGAATTATGTCAGCACTGAGTGACTGAAGTGTTTGTGTACTTTTTAAGTTTAATAGAATATCTAGGAGTTGCAGTTGCAATCCCATGAGTTAGAGTCTTGTCATCGATGCTATGCCCAAGACGTGTGTTAATGCATACATGAATTTTTTGTTATTTGTAGTTTTTTTTCCTGAAAAGTGCTGCATGCATTAAATTATGAATCAAAATACATTTTCATCATGATTGCTACATCTATTGAGTGGTAAGATAGGAGCCCCCTTCCCACACAAAGAAGGTGGGTGAGAATATTCATGGCTAGTTGTTGTTTGTAAGTTACTTTTTTCCTTTGAATGAAATAAATTTAGGATAATTACTACAAAGCCATTACTTTGCTTGTGTTGTCAACTTACCCTGGTTACTGGACTTCCTTGGCATTGCAGTATTGATCTAGATAAGTAAAATTTTGAATAACAAGCATGGTGATTAACTCGTTAGGAAAAAGAGAGAGAAGAGCTTTGCACACAATTGCCCTTTAAGTCTTTTGTTGGAGTTGGGCCTCAATTATTAAGTACTATTAATCCAAATCCTGTTATCAATAGTACAGGTTCACAAAATCCTTATATTTGACTTGATCTTCGTCCATTGAATAAGGATTTATTATTTAATCAACCTCTCTCTCCTAAAAATCACTTGGGGGCTCAATTGACTCATAGCTCTTTCTCCTCCATTGTGTGTTGAATGAAGTCTGCTACGGGAGAATTATTGGTAGCATTAATAATCACTGGGATCAGTAATGGTAGGCATTACATTCTAATTTTTGTCTAATTGTGCAATGTAACAGATTAAAGATTGAATGAAAAACCTAAAGAAATTTTCCTCTTTTTGAGGCCTTGTACTATTATGGCATTGCAAGAGTGTTGTTGCACAAAATGTGACATATGAACATGCTGATCAACTTTTGGGATGAATATGAATATTGTACTGGTCGACTTAGCTTTTCAGGAGAGGAATTCTATAAAGATCTAGTTGAGAAGATCTTTACACATGGCCAAAGGATAAAGGTCGTGATTGGGTTGCTAATGTATGCAATTATTAAGGAATAGAAAAAAATCGTAGTTTGTATTGTGATGTGGATACAACTTTACAATTCTATCAACTAGAAATAACTCTTTTTGGTGTTATCATATTATATGAAAAATCGACTGCGGAAAAATATGGGATAAATCAAATTTTTGGATTGTAAGTGTAGTCCAAGCTCCTTCGTTCATGTCGTGTTTCCAATACATCGAATATTTCTCATTAAAGATATATTTCAAAGAGATTATCTTGAAGATTTAAAAACATGCCCTTAGACTAACATTGAAATATTTTACAAAATTGAGACCCCTTAAACAATAGAACATTAACACAAATTTTAGTGTGTTTGGATTGTTTACTTGTTACATCGTAAAGCTCTAAATCATTAAGAGCACTTGAGGTAGTGGAGCCACTAGAATCATGATCACCATTAAATTTACCACTTATTCTATCACAATCAGTGTCGAGATCATCTTGATCTACTAATGCTTTTGGAAGGGGCTCAAACCATCAAGAAGAAGAATTAGATGAATCTTTGGTCACATTGTTTAAAGCAAGTGCAAATCACTGATAACATAAACAAGCTCTTTTGATATATATATATATATATATATATATATATAGAGAGAGAGAGAGAGAGAGAGAGAGAGAGAGAGAGAGAGAGAGAGATTAAAATTGGTTTCCCAATATCCTTTTGCAGCAAATTCTCTCATCACCAATCTGGGAGAGTTTACAGTTATTGTAGCTAGCTTGTAACATTCAAATTAGTGTCCTTAGTCAATGGCACCATGAGTTGGGAATATCTGTTGCGCCAAAGTCGTCCAGGACTTGCACTTGGCCCTGACCACTATTGCAAGCACATGTGCAAAACAGACATGACCACAATCATGATTGGATAGACTTAAAACTTTGTCCGGGTGATCACAACAGTTCACTTTCATCAACCTAATGAGCCACTGTGACAAGTTTTTCTGTTGTGGTTTTCTAGAGAATAACTTGTCACTTTTCTCGGAGTGAATATGGTTGAAGTTGCTCCAGTGGCTTTCAAAAGCATATGCAGTTGATCCCTAGCCAAAGACACGAATTGCGCCATGTTGCAATTCAAGTGCTTTTGCTCCATAACAATCCAGCCATACTCTTGGAGCAGTATTGGTTCTATGATCCTTTTCCAAAGTGCTTCCAATTCTCATTTCTTCTAACATGTATGCCCTAAGTATGTTTTGACCCTTCCTTGCACTTGTTGTATTTAGGACTGCTCATATACCTCTGACTTTCATACTTGGGCATTTTTCAGGAAAGCTGATGAATGCCCTTAAAGAGAACTAGGTGCTCCATACTCGAGGTCTTGATACTTTTTTATGTTCCCATACCCATAAATATAGCAAGGGGATACCTTGACAAATATCTTCACCTCCAGGCTGCTCTCTGCTGCCAAGAAAAGTGCCCAGAATGGACCCTTTTCTGCTGTAGCAAATCTCTGTGCTAACTGTTATTCACTTCTTAGAGAAGAGCCGCTCAAACAAAGTTAACAACATCCACAAAGAGCAGATCCCCATGGAATATGTGAACGACATTCAATGATTGTTTAGAACAGACTATTACAAAATGGATCTAGATTGAGGACAAGTGGCTATCACGAGTCATGGCAACCCAGAGCCGGGGGTGCTGCGGCTCAGTACTTAAATATTTTCCTTATTTATCCTGAAGGTCTGCAATACTGGTTTTAATTGAGGGTGTTTCTTGTGCTTGTCCTGTAGACATATAACTTTGTGATCTTTGAGGAAGAGTGCCCTGCTTTGCTGACTGTTCAAAATGTTAAGATAACATTGAAATATCCACATTTATGCTGCAAAATGCTTGACACAATGGACAGCAAACCTTGAACTGAGAATAGAAATAATCCTTTCTCATTATCTTCACTTATGGGGGCATTTTCTGATCTTCTGAGTTACTTTGTCTTGCTTTGAGAATCTTATTTCACAGCAGTATAGTCCATTATTTTCCATTTCTAGGGTTACTGTCTGGGAATTTGATAGGTTCAAACTTCTTTATGTTCCCATACTCATAAATATGGCAAGGAGATACCTTGACAAATATCTTCACCTCCAGGCTGCCCTCTGCGGCCAGACAAAGTGCCCAGAATGGACCCTTTTCTGCTGTAGCAAATCTCTGCTAATTGTCATTCACTTCTTAGGGGAGGTGCTCAAACAAAGTTAACAACATCCACAAAGAGTGGATCCCCATGGAATATGTGCAAGAAATTCAATGATTGTCTAGAACAAACTATTAACAAATGGATCCAGATTGAGGACAAGTGGCTATCATGAGTCATGGCAACCCAGAACTGTGGGTGCTGCTGCTCAGTACTTTAATATTTTCCTTATCTATCCTGAAGGTCTGCAATACTGGTTTTAATTGAGGGTCTTTTTTGTGCTTGTCCTGTAGACATATAACTTCATGATCTTTGAGGAAGAGTGCCCTGCTTTGCTGACTGTTCAAAATGTTAAGATAATGCTGAAATATCCACATATTTATGCTGCAAAATGCTTGACACGATTGAAAACAAACCTCGAATTGAGGATAGAAATTATCCTGTCTCACTATCTTCACTCATGGGGGCATTTTCTGATCTTCTGGGCCACGTTTTCTTGCTTTGGGAATCTTATTTCACAGCAGTATAATCCATTATTTTCCATTTCTTGGGTTCTGAGTGGGAATTTGATAGGTTCAAACTTCAGATCTCCAGAAGATTATCATAAAATATAACAAACATGATAAAGGTGATTTCCACAGCTAAGCTGTTATAACTACTTTATCGTGTCAAGGAAACTTCAAAACGTGTGCTATGAAGCCTGATCTCTAAGAACAGCCATCATCAAAACATGTGCCAAGCAAGGGATAAGTGGAATGCTCCTCAAAGATCATTATCATGTGCCAAGTCTATAAGTTCAAGTATATGTATGAGATCCCTGTAGCATGAAGTGAGTGACCTAGTCCACGTCATTATAAATCACCAAATGCAACATGAAGAGTACCAAAGTATGGGCTATTTACTACTATCCATCTAAGCATTTATGAAGAGAAAACCTTAGTGGGTAAACCTAAGGACGCACGTTTGTGCTAAGCTGTTATATCTACTTATCGTGTTAAGGAAACTTCAAAACGTGTGCTATGAACCCTGATCTCTAAGGACAGCCATCATCAAAACATGTGCCAAGCAAGGGATAAGCGGAATGCTCCTCAAAGATCATTATCATGTGCCAAGTCTATATGTTCAAGAACTATGTATGAGATCCATGTAGCATGTAGTGAGTGACCTAGTCCACATCATTATAAATCACTAATGCGACATGAAGAGTACCAAAGCATGGGCTATTTACAACTATCCATCTAAGCATTTATGAAGAGAAACCTTGTAGAAAACCTAAGGACACTTCTCCACATTCCTGGTTGTTGTCCCCAGTAAATTCATTGGTGTAGTCTAGTGTTCCTCACCCAGTGGGATTTGGATTGGGCTCTTGTTGCCACAAAATTAGCCAAATGCCTAGCAACATTGATCATGTATATTTCCACAGCCCATAATCATGTTGATAAGTTTCTGGATAAATGCTGTGTGCAGGTTTTATGATGTTCTACGTTTCGAGTGGTCTTGCCACCCATCATCAGGGACTCAAGTAGCAAGATGGATAAGAAAAGAATACTGTGATGTTTATAAAGTAGTTAACTATGTAAACGCTAGAAGAAATGACTAAGTAAACATTGATGTGAACGTTAATAAAAAATTCAAATTTTAACCATAATTTAAGAATAACAGTCTTTGACCATAATTTAAGAATAAATAAAGGGATGAGAGCATAGAGTAAGAAGCAAAGAATGAATAAGGGATTTGTTGACCAAATTTTAAATGAAAAAATATATAATAATAATAATAATAATAATAAAGATTAAAAAGAATGCTATAATAATAATAATTACATAGCTTATATAGCATCCTTAGGTGGTTTAACCATCTAACCTCTAACATCAACATTTAAAGTCACATTGGTCACATAATAATATATAAAGTGACATAAGTATTGATGTCTCATAATGATTCCTTATATTGAGTGTTACCTCTCTATCATCTCACCTAGCACCCTGCCTTACTTTGACCAACCCCCCGCCCACCAAATATAAAAACTGCACTTTAATTTTTACTCACCCCCTGAATAGAAAACTTAAATTCCATAACTCAATAATTGTTTTTGCAAAAGCCATCGATGTGAAGATTGCACATGGGTTAATGCCTATCCGTTGGGTCACCTGGATAAGCAGTTGCGGCATTCATCGTGTCTTCAGTGCAACGACAAATGCATCTTCCCGGAACCCATCAATGATATTCCATTAGGTTGCTATTACCCTAATTTTGATGTTGAAGGTGGAAATCACCTCGGCAACTGTCCATAACATTGCCCTTGTTGAAGACGTGCCTCATAGAGAACCAATCAATAATACACATAGACCTCCTTTCTTTGTTAGAATTTCAACTTTTTAGAAATTTTATATAATGTTTGTATTCTTTCACTGTTAGATTCTGAACAAACTTTTGCAGAACACATTTTGCAAATTCTTTTGTAACCAAAACTTGTTCAACTATGTAGCAAGCAATCAACAATACACGTACATCTCTTTTTCTTATAATTTTTAATTTTTTTTGAAATTTTATATAATGTTCGTATTCTTTAACTGTTATATTCTTCACTATTTTTTGTCAAACACAAGACAAGACTATGGTGAACGAAGGTCAACTTTATGATACGTGAGCCAAATACGTTGTTGAAAGAGTCTCCCAATTCAGGTTTTTTTGGTTGGATGCAAATTGTTCACTTCATGGGGTGGAGCAATCTGTTTGCTTGGACACCTGCAATGAGAGTTTTCAGCATAGAATCTAAGGTCATGCAGATTTGCAGGTCTATGCTAGACTAGCAATTGGACTGATTATATGATTCATTGAGGGCCAGGAGTTGCCGCGTATATTCTTGGTCAGTCAGTCATCAATTCACGATTTTTAATTTACCATTTACTATTAACCTCGAGAACCATTGGATGATTGTTCATTCAAACAAGAATACAAGCGTGCTAACTATATACAAAGTTAACTTACACATTTAATATAAGCCAGAATTTTTGGGTGTTTTTCTTTAGCCAATTTGTGTGCAGTGTCATATTTGCATTGGTTGAGCAAATTCCACTTACTGTAGCATGATACATAACATTTTGCATAAGTCTGGCGTAGTTTTTAAATTTCAAGTTGCTTGCCATGCTCTTGAATTTCTTGTACTATTTATAAACTACCTTCCTTACCCAATGTTTGTAGGGATGATAATTGTGTTTTTGTTCCAGGTTAATGGAAGCCCATACGATGGTGGATGGATAGCAAAAGTACGCATGAATAACGCTGCAGACTTGGAGTCATTGTTGGATGTAGATCAATATACGGCATTCTGTGAAAAGGAGGATTCTAGTCATTAAGCACCAACTTCTCTTTTTGATGAACCGTAATGATTTTTGAAAGTCCTTTGGTTCATTGTTTCAGTAGGTTAGAGTCCAGAATTTTATTTCTTTCCTTTGATTAAACTTTCAAGGGAATGTATTTATCGTTGCTTCCTAGGAGTTCGAGCAGTGTCCTTGAATTAAAGGATATTGACCTGAGAATGTTTTTCTTAAAGAAATGTAGCGCTACTTTTCTAGAGGCAGCCATCATGCTTGTCTTGTGGATATGCTGATGCATATATGGTTTTGTTATATGGCAGCTGTTCTTAGCATCAATGCTTGTGGATGACACTTTCAGAAATCAGCTTGACATCGGACTTGGAAACTGTTCACAGATGATCTAGGACATGCTTAACAGATTTTAAAGATTTCCTAGAAATTTAAGGGGCAATATTTATAGGAACTCGGAAAATATTGCATTGACAGCAGAAATCTTGCAAAGAAAATGTTGCAAGGGCATATAGATGTTTATTTTTTTCCTTAAAGTGCAAATAAGTGCACAATAAATGTTTTGAAACCCTAGTCCTTTCGTTTGAATATTTGATGATCCAGATGTTTTTCTGATATATTGACTACCTTTACCCTGATTTTTCGGCAATGTTATGCAACATTTTCACAGAATGCTGTTGTATGTTTGATTTGCATTTTGTTATCTCACGTATCGATCTAATATGACATTGCCTTGAGATAGCTGAAATATAAGAGTCCAATATGGTTATTGGAAATAGCTGCATACAGAAACGTCAATGCTGGTTCCAAATCTGTTGAAATCTATATTTTTCATGCTGTGCATTTGGGTCATGCTTTCTAAGGCGGTAAGGGATATGTTGTGATGAAATGCAAGTAATTCTTACATAATAAATGTAAACGAAATGTTAGAAAATGAATATAGATTGAATTCAATTAAATACCTTCCAGAATTTAATCTATGGTCTTTGTACGTTACGTTTTCATTTTCTATCCGTTATTTTCATAATTCTATTAGATTCTTAGAGCAGGATCTATCACAGATTTAAGCACACTAAGGATCCATCATGGGATGCATCCTTGATCCATACCTTAGGAAGATCTTGAAAATAATTATTGGTGCAGGGATTTCTAAATATGATCGTTATCAAGGTTCTGACGTAGGTGAGGCACAGGATTTAGAATGTTCTGATATCTATGGCTGGGACGATGTCATATTCCGGGGTTAAAGAATATGTTTAGGTGCACTCATTTCAAGATTAGGTCTACAATATTTCTCTGGTCTTCGCGCTTTTGCACATAAAATGGGGTTCAAGGCCTTAAATGACATGGTCAAAGGCTGAATTATATCTGAATGTCTTTGATCGAGGAAACCCACAACATTGCCCCTTTAATTTGGAGACTCAAGTTATAAGTTTAGACAATATGTCACTCATATGGAGACAAATTTTCATCTCTCAAAGTCCAACATTGTGACGCCCATATGCCGCTGTCACAGAGGAGTATTGTGAAGCCTCTTCTAGTTGCTCTTTTCCCATGGCCATATTCAACAGCCTTTTTTTTGGGTTCGTTCTTTCTTTCCATCATTATTTTATTTCTATTTTCATTTTTGTAACTCCAGAGTTATGGACGGTGAAAACAATCTCATTAGATATTTGTTGGTTTTTTTTCCTCCTTTGCAGACATGCATTTTGGTATTTATAGCCTTTTGACCATATATCTGGTATTTTTTTATACGTTGGTATTTTTTTAAACATGCATTTTGGTGTGGTCAAATGAGCATTTGACCATATATCTTCCTTGTAAAAAACAAATCTTGGTTCGTTGCTATTGTTAATGACGTCGAGATCATAAAATAACGGATAAAGAGTAGAATCTCTAATAAATCTCAATTCAATTAAATCAAGTGGAAAATACATCATAAATGAAATAATCTCCAATAAATCTCAATTGAATTGAATTGAATTAAGTGGAAAATATATCATAAATGAAATAGTGCTTGAACGATGAGCACAAGTGACAAGTACGTTAGAAGAATCTCTAATCTTTTATCAAATAATAACTCTAGTGAACAAGGTATAATTGAATAACTCTAGCGAACAAGGTATAATTATAATTGAATAACTCTAGTGAACAAGGTATAATTCAACATTGCTGTATGTATACATTAATTGAACATTGCTTTATGCATACATTTTTTTTTAGGGTTTCAAGGCATTAGTCTTAGGAGGGTGAGTGAACCAACTTAGTTATATATAGAAAAATAAAATGAGTTAATTACGGGTATTAGTCCTAGGAGGGTGAGTAAACCAACTTAGTTATATATAGAAAAATAAAATGAGTTAATTATGGACATTTTTTTTAGGGTTTTAAGGCATTAGCCTCAAGAGGGTGCGTAAGCTAATCTAGTCGTATATAGAAAAATACAATAAAATGGGTTAATTACATGTAGTCTCGATAAGCCTACCAATAAATCAAATATAGGATAGAAATGTGGTCTGAGCAAAAATTAATTATAATTTCTATGCCTTTCTTTATATTGAATTGAATGAAGGGCCACATAAAAAACAACGTTAAGAGAATTTTAAAGAGTTCTAGTGTTTTTAGAGGTTGCATCTAGTGACTATTTCAAACCTATTTCAAAAATTGGTACCATTAGTAGCAACCTTTACTTTTCAAAGTTCACAAACTTTTGCAACTATTCTCTGTAAGATTGCGAACAAAAACATTAAAATTGACATTCAAAAAACATAAAGTGGTGTTTTCAACATCACCTTGTTTTTTGAGGTTAAAATTACCACTTGATTGAAATCATGTTTTCCATATTCAATACCTTTTCAAATAGAAACCATAAAATTGACCCCTAAAATGAAAAGTGGTGCTAGCAACATCACTCAACTTTCTTTGTGGTTAACAATTTATTTTGTTTGAAACTGTGGCCATGACAACTGGTATTATTGTGTGTTGAAATTACAAAATCAACCTTTTAACTGAAACTTAGTGTTACAAGTAGCACCTTTTTTTTTAGTTTGTCTTTCTTTTAATTTCTGTTGTTATTTATTTATTTATTTATGTATTTGGCTTAAAATTGCAATGTTTCTATGATGACGGCCTAAATTGTCATTGAAAGATGAAAAACATCGAAAGATGAGAAACAAAACCAAAAACAAAGCGAACATTTTAAACTAAAAACATAATGGTTTTTTTGTTTTGTTTGTAAGCATGCTTTTTCATTATTGAGGAGAGAGGCTCATTCTACAATCTAGTATGAGGGGGATGTGTAATTCAACCGGGGCTTAGCTCTTGGAGTTGATACATGTCTCTTAAAAAAGGCTTTAAATGAAAAAAGATGGTTGGCTATAATAAAAACATAAATAATTATACATATTTGGATTTGGTTAAATTTAATTAAAAACATTATAAAATATTAATAATTGCATTTTCATTGTGCTCACTTGGTTCATTGACTTTCCCTCTTGGAGTAATAAATAAAATATTTAGATAGTTAAATAATATAATTTTATATAAATAAAATATTTTGATAGTTAAATAATATAATTTTATATAACTTTATAGAAATAAAATAATTAAAATTAAGAAAAAAACCTTCCATTTCTCTTATAAATATTTTAATATAGAACTTAAATAAATTATTTGAATAATAATAAATTATTCAAAAGTATAATTTAAGCAATGAAAAATTACACATGGTTTATATGGAGAGACAAAAAACCACTGTAGAGCTATCTTAATCACAAATTTATCAAGTACTAAAAGGGATTAAAACTCTTGACATGTAAATCTTTCTTCAAGTATTGCATTCTTAAAAGAGGTTTACATATAATGAGATTTGATCTCTCTCTGCTCATATTCGTGCTTGAGATGGATCTCTATTGGTATAATCAAAATATGGTTCATAGATACATTTACAATTTGCTAAGGTGGGCTACTAACAAGCAAAAGCTCAGGGTTATGGATGCAAGTAAAGCATAAATGATCATTCATAATAGAGATCTAAAAAAACAACAAAACATTCTACAATCTAGTATGAGGGGGATTTGTAATTCTGTTCGGGCTTAACTTGGAGTTGACACATACCCCTTAAAAAAGAGTTTAAATGAAAAAATATTGTTGGATATAATAAAAACATAAATGATTATACATATTTGGCTATTTTTAATTAAAAACATTATAGAATATTAATAATTGCATTTTCATTGTGCTCACTTAGTTCCTTGATATTTCACTTTTTCTCTTGGAGTAATAAATAAAATATTTTGATAGTTAAATAATATAATTTTAAATAAAATATTTTGATAGTTAAATAATATAGTTTTATACAACTTTAAAGAAATAAAATAATTAAAATTAAGAAAAAACCTTCCATTTCTCTTATAAATATTTTAATATAGAACTTAAATAAATTATTAGAATATCCATATTAACACACACATATATGGTAAAATAATTTAGTTACTCTTTAATAAGAGGAAAGTGTGTAACTAATTCAAATTTTAATATAAAATATTATTAATAATAAATTATTCAAAAGTACAATTTAAACAATGAAAAATTACACAGTCTATATGGAGAGACAAAAAACCACCATAGAGCTATCTTAATCACAGATTTATCAAGTACTAAAAGGGATTAAATCTCTTGACGTGTAAATCTTTCTTCAAGTATTGCATTTTAAAAAGAGGTTTACATATAATGAGATTTGATCTCTCGGCTCTTGGCAGATTTGTGCTTGAGATGGATCTATATTGATATACTCCAAATATGATTCATAGATACATTCACAATTTGCTAAGATGGACTACTACCAAGCAAAAGCTTAATGTTATGGAGGCAAGTAAAGCATAAATGATCTTTCATAATAGAGACCTAAAAAAACAACAAAACAAACGGACCTGCGCAAGTAGGGAACCAAGTTTGATAATATAAAAGTCACAATGACAATCATATGAGTTATAAACAATCCTAAAGAAACAACAAAACAAAGGGACCTGCGCAAGTAGGGAACCAAGTTTGATAATATAAAAGTCACAACGACAATCATATGAGTTATAAACAATACAATTTTTAAAAGGCTTGCTAGTATGGTAATTGAACCTGTAGATATAAAATGTCTAAAGAAATTTATAAAACAAAAAATATAAAATAAAATTTGAGAAAACACCATGAAAACCAGTGATCAGAAAGTAGTGTTGTTGCCTGCATCTTCTGATAAAGAACAAAGGATCAGGGAGTTTCAACATGTATCCTCCCTCCATGCGTCTTGACTCACCAATAATAAATAAGAGTGATTAGAAAATGATTTTGATTATCAGTGAGCTCTAGATGGTCATAGATGTCCTTACGATTGTTGTCTTGAGAGCTAGGGCATGAGCCACAAAAGTTTTAACGTTCCCAACATAATTGCATGGTGCAGTGGAATTTAATGTCTCTAGCGTGAGTCAAACCAGCGTTTGGTATAAACTCAGTTACCATGGTGACAACCTCTTCTTACTCACTATTGGCATGCTCAATGCCTACAACGATTTCGTCGCTTGCAAATGATTACGAACAAAGAGGGGTGGTTTAGAGAAAAGCGTAGGTGGTTGATGCGACATCGACTTCAAGTTGGACGAGGAGCCATAAAAACAATACCAATGCTAATAGAAACTGGATACCATAAATTGGCAGTGAATAACATGCAAGTAGAGGATTACGAGATTGAATAGGAAATCAGCCAAACAATTTTCTGTCATCGAGCTGTTAAAGTGGTTGTAAGGGCTTGTTATGTTTTTGGGGAGCCATGATTGTCAGATTATTTTTTGTATGCTAAGTTGGGCGCACATTGATCAAACCATCTCTATCCTTCCCATAGTCATGTCCTTTGGTGTGCCCTAAATGCAATACATCCTCTAACACTCAACTCCATTAATGTTCCCAATCCCTTTGCATGGAAATACTATTTGAAGATTTATCATCACATATGGCTATGGGCGGAGAGACACCATTGCCATAACATCATATCGCTTTATTTAGGGAAAACATAATAATAATTAAAAAGAAAAACTTGAATTAAAAAATAAAGCAAAATAATTTTGAAATTACAAAAAATTAATTAAAAAAATATAAAATTTTCAATCTTGAAAAAAAATAATTAAATCATTATATTTTTTTCTCTAAAATCTAAAAAGTTTAGAAAACTTTAATTTTTTTTAAGAAAACAATTGAAATAAATAAATAAATTTATACTTCAAAATTTCTAAAAATTGAAATAAATATATAAATTTACATTTAAAAATGTTTATGTTGCTCCTCACCACATAGCAACCCACTCCTTTTTAATTTTAAGTTTTTTTAATTTTCTTTTTAACTTTCTCTTATCATTTTTTCCCATTTTATTTTAAAACTTATTATTATTATTATTTTTTCCCCAAGGAAAAATCACAATTTTCATTAAGATGTTGAAAATTACATGTTGTAGATGCTAAAGAGCATATGCTGTATAGGTGGCTGTGCCACTCTCATATAGTAACTCATCAAAAATTTCCCAGATTGGGAATCTAAACAAAACTGATAGAAAGTCTGTCAAAAATATATACATGAAAGAGCTAATATAAATATATACACAGATATATCAGAAAATATCATCAAATCAGGGCCTGTTGGCCCCATCAAGTGGCTGGTCCTCATATGGTCGGTGGAAATATTGGTAGAAATCATGGTCAGTCTGCTCTTGAATCAACCATTGCCACTGTGGCTGGAGTGCGACCTCCTTGGATAATCTGTCTGTTGACACCTAATCCTCATGATTGGGTGAATTTATGTAAATAATTAAATTAGGAATGTGAACAGTCATCAGGAGATGAACTGAACAGTCACACCCTATTGTATATAACAAAGACATACCTGATGGAATAATAAGAATCAGTTTTTCTGCCTAATGGA
This sequence comes from Pinus tabuliformis, assembly GCA_031772625.1. Classification (NCBI taxonomy): domain Eukaryota; kingdom Viridiplantae; phylum Streptophyta; class Pinopsida; order Pinales; family Pinaceae; genus Pinus; species Pinus tabuliformis. The sequence goes on from CM062818.1 coordinate 887,978,248, forward strand.
GTTACTGCCTGGCCTGACATGGTATCAGAGCCAACTCCATTTTTAGCTCTCATGCTCCTTGTAACTCCTCTGTCTGTCTGCCATATTCCTTTTACCTGGCTCTCTATCAGCTAGAAGGTGTCTGTCCATACTGTCCTGTCCAGCGTTGTCCATACTGTCCTGAAAGAAGCGCTGTACGTTAAAATTTTTGTGAATGGTCTGACATTTGAATGCTGTGTATACCCTTCAATGCTGTTCATTCCATTGAACGCTGTCTATTGAAATCTAGCCGCCCTTACTCTGTTACGCCCCCGCCTGTCTGTCAGTGTGCGTTATTTTCCAACCTGCATTGGTTAGTCTTTTCACTGGTGCGTTTCAGTGGTTTCCATCCGGACATGCGTTTCATATTTTTCTAATGTGTGTTTCTTCATATTTCTTTATCAAGGCTCTCAATCTGCTATGATGGTTTTTCCTGTGCCCATTTCATTGCTAGCGCACCATTAAGTTGCAAATCACGCCATCATCGCACCATTAGTCTCTAGTTTGCACAGTCATTTTCGGCGCTGGATTTCCCTCTACGTTGATTTTTTTATGGATTGTCAATTGAAGGTTGTAAACTTGAGTGATTGAATCTGGAGAAGGACCGCAGAGAGTTCTGTTCCAGTCAGAGGAGACTACCACCATAACTGGAGACCATCACTAGAGGAAGGCAGTTTGAGGAGCCTCGCCCTTCCCTTGCCGCATGCAGACATCCCTTGGCCGCTACCATACACATGGATGCATGGGTTACATGAACAACAAGCGGACTTGTTTCTGACTGTTCTAATATTCTTTCATATAATTGAACGCTGTTGTAATATTTGAACGCTGGTCATGGTATATCCTTTCAAATAATTAAACGCTGGCCTGCCAGAACGTCCATGATGCGTTGAGCCCTTTTAAAAGAGGCCGTATACTACGTATGCATTGAATGTTTTTATTGGTAGCCGTGTACATTTTGAAAGTCATTTTCTCTCTGTGTATTGAAGTTGTGATGGCAGTGATTCAATGGGTACATGAAAACCTTATGTTAGAAGTTTTAGTGGACAATAATACCCTTTGAGAATGCCCTTTTGAGTACATTTTTACTGTATATTGGCAGAAGTATTCTATTCTATCAGCAAAAGTTTTTTTTACAGAATGCATTCAATCATATCCATGGTAGGAATAGTTCTCACTGGCAAGGAGAACTATCCTGAATGGTCCCGGATGATAAAACACACCCTCATTTTCAATGAGTTGTGGAAAGGAGTGTGTGTCGGAGAAGGAGACAATGACCCAGTACAGCCTACCTCAGACAAAGAGCTCATCATTTGGGAAAACAAGAACAACAAAGCTTATGCATTAATCGCAGCATCTGTAAATGAAGAGGTGAGTCGCCATATTTCGTCATATTCAACTGCCTTTGAAGCTTTACAAAAGATGAAAGAACTCTATGACTCACATTCTGCACTTGAAGTCGTTCAACTCATGATTAAACTCTTCACTCTTGAACTGCAAAATAATGATCCTCTTGCTCTTGCATCTGAAGTAAAGTCTATAATGCATGATATAAAATCCACTAAGGTTGAATTGGATATTCCTCTTATTGCTTTTCTCAAGGCACTTTATCCTACTTACTCCAATTATCTTGAGTCATTGCAAGCAAATGGAAATCTCAAAGATATAACCTTTGACTCTCTTGTGAAAAAGTTTGCTGAAAGAGAGAAAGCTTTTGGAAAGAAGACAACCCTTGAATCTTCTGAAGAGACTGTGTGCCTTGCTCATAAAGAAAAGCATCCTGCTCAAGATTCTACAAGAGGAAGAGGAGGACGGAGAGGAAGAGGAAGATATTTCAAAGGCGGGGGGGGGGCAGATATTCTCACGGAGAAAAGGCATATTTGCACTGCATTCGCTGCAAAAGAAATCGATCACATGATGCCTCTACATGCAAGCTACCATGGGACAAAATTGAGCAGAAAAGAAACCAACAGAAAGGTAAAATTGATGATACAGACAAAGGTAAAGCACCTGAATCCGCTCACTATGTTGAGGCACAATGTAACATTGGAGTCAATGAAGATTTGTTTAATGCTTCACTTGCTTCATGGAAAAATGATTGGTTGCTTGATTCAGGAGCAACCTGCCACATGACTCATAGAAAAGATTTTTTTGGAGATTTCACTAATAATGTTGATGGAGCAGTATACTTTGCAGATCAATAAAAAATCAAGCCATCAGGGCTTGGCACAATCAGGCTTAAACTGCCTGGTCTTCCAGACTTTCTTCTGGATCATGTTCTATATCTCCCACAGCTCAAGAGAAACTTGCTGTCCTTGTTCCACATCCGCCAGCAAGGTCACTCCATTCATATGTTTGATGGCAAGCTTGAGGTAAGAAAAGCATCTAACCACTCACTTGTCAATTGGGGAATAGAAGAAGAAAGGCTTCTCAAACTGCAAGGAACATCTGCTCATGCACAACATTTCTCATACAATTCTCATCATGAAGAAGGTACACTTCCATCAAGTTTATTATGGCATGCTAGATTTGGACATTTGAACTATGACAGTCTCCGCTTACTGAAGAAAAATGGTGTTGCTGGTTTGCCTACAATTCCTAGAAAACTTAAGCAATGTGATGCTTGCATTCTAGGAAAGCATAACAAACAGTCTTTTCATGATTCACATTCAAGAGCACATAGGAAACTTGAACTCATTCATTCAGATTTATGTGGTCCAATGTCTGTTTCTTCTGCAAATGGAAATAAATATATCATGACGTTTATTGATGACTACACCAAAATGTGCTGGGTTTATTTATTGAAGAACAAATCTGATGCTTTTAAAACATTCAAGAATTTCCATAAATGGATTGAAAATGGTGCACAATCTCATATTCGGTCTATTCGTACTGATAATGGAAAAGAATACACATCAAATGAATTTGAAAACTATCTTTGCCAACATGGGATCAAACATCAAACAACTGTGCCTTATAATCCCCAACAGAATGGTGTAGCTGAAAGAATGAATAGAACAATCTTGAATATGGTATGATCCATGCTTTTCTTAAATAATGTAAAGATAATGTTTTGGGCTGATGTTGTTCTATGTGTTGCATATATAAAGAATAGATGTCCATCTAATGCTATAAGAAACAAGACTCCTTATGAATTGTGGTATGGACATGTTCCTTCGGTAAAACATCTCAGGGTCTTTGGTTCCACCTGTTATGCTTTGATACCAAAGGTACATAGAAACAAACTTGGTGCTAGAAGTCGTAAGTGTATCTTCCTGGGGTATTAAAACACCTCCAAAGCATACCGCCTCTATGATGAACTAAATAAAAAGTTTGTTGTATCTAGAGATGTAATTTTTCTTGAATCATCCAAAACTGACAATGTTGTTGAGCAGCAACTTGATCGCTTGGATAGATTCGCAAAAACAAAATCATTTCAAGAATTTGATAATCAGATTCCACATCTTGAAGGGGGGATTCCTATACTAGATCAACATGTGGAATCTTCTTCTGAAGAACACTCTCCCCCGCATGAAACTCCAACAACGGATGATGCTTTAAGTGATGTAATTGATAGAATTGGGAGACTCAATCTTGATTCAGTCCCAACTCAATCAACAGAGCAGCCTGGACCATCTCAGAAAGGTCCCCCAAAGTGGCTGACGAAGACACTTGAAAGTGTTCATCCTGATGAAATTGGAAAAACAGGAACCAGAAATTCAAATCGACAAAATGGAGGTGATGTAGATGACTCTATTTCACCTGTTGATATGGATGTTTCTTATGATTGTGAATTCAACTTGTCTACAGATTTTGAACCAACTTCCTTCAAAGAAGCTGCTTCTCATGATGAATGGAAAGAAGCGATGCAAAAGGAGTATGATGCCCTCATAAAGAACGGCACTTGGAAGCTGGTTGATCCTCCATTTGGAACCAAACCAATTGGCTGCAAGTGGTTCTACAAGAACAAGTATAAAGCTGATGGCTCACTTGACAAGCACAAATCTAGGCTTGTGGCAAAAGGTTTTTCATAGAAGGAAGGGGTCGATTATGAGGAGACTTTTGCCCCCACATCAAAATGGGCCACCATCTAGACACTCTTTGTACTAGCAGCTCAGAACGGTTGGAAAGTCCATCAAATGGATGTAAAAACTGCTTTCTTGAATGGAGATCTAAAAGAGAATGTTTTTATGTCCCAGCCTGAAGGATTTGCTGTGAAAGGACATGAACATAAAGTATGCAAACTTGTGAAGTCCTTGTATGGCCTCAAACAAGCATCGCGAGCCTGGTATGAAAAACTAACTGAGCATCTTCTGAAACTCAATTTCAATCATTTTGATCTTGATGTTGCAACTTTATTTGTCAAGAAAGTTGGCAAAACAGCTGTATATCTTGTGGTATATGTAGATGATCTTTTAATGACAGGGAACAATGAAAGCTACATTGCATCCATAAAGAAGGAATTGGGGAAAAGTTTTGAAATGATTGATTTGGGCTATGTTCATTACTATCTTGGAATTGAAGTAACCCAACATCCAAAGTCCATATTTCTTTCTCAAAAGAAATACATTGGAGATTTGTTGAACAGGTTTGGCATGACAGAGTGCAATCCTCTTACTACTCCAATGGAACAAAACTTAAAGCTCACATCTATTGGAGGAAAGGAATTTGAGGATGCAATAAAGTATAGACAGCTTGTAGAAAGTCCCAACTACCTAACTACTACCAGACCAGACATTTCATTTGTTGTTGGAATCCTCTCCAGGTTTATGCAAAAGCCTTGTGAGGGACATTGGTCTGCTGCAAAAAGAGTTCTAAAGTACTTGAAGGGAACTCAAGACTTTGGAATCAAGTACACACAGGTGGATGACTTCAGCTTGATCGGATACTCTGATTCAGACTTAGATGGAGACAAAGAAACTGGGGTATCTACTTCAGGATATGCTATGAGTCTTGGATCAGGAGCTGTCTCCTAGAGATCACGCAAACAATCAGTTCCAGCAGATTCCACAATAGAAGCAGAATACGTGGCAACAGCTGAAGCAACAAAAGAAATTGTGTGGCTCAGGAAAATTCTTGAAGATTTGCAGGTAAAACAAGTACAATCAACTTCACTCATGATTGACAACACCTCTACAATAAAGTTGGCCAAGAACCCAAAGTTCCATGATCGAACAAAGCACATCAATACTAAATATCATCTGACCCGACATCATGTTGAGGCCAAAACAATCCATCTCCGTCGTTGTTCCACAAATGAGCAAATTGCAGACATCTTCACCAAAGCGCTTGGAAGAGAAAAACTTGAAAGATTTAGAACGATGCTTGGACTCACCAACATCCCTTCAGATTAAGGGGGGAAATGTTGACACCTAATCCTCATGATTGGGTGAATTTATGTAAATAATTAAATTAGGAATGTGAACAGTCATCAGGAGATGAACTGAACACTGTCATAAATCTAGTTGCGCTCCCTGTATATGCGATGACAAGAGATATAGTCAAAATGATATTTCAGAAGATAAATCTCATCCAATATATGCTGGAGTGTGTGCACGTGACATGCAATTTGATGATTAAACCAGTTTATGATGAGTTTAGAATCTCCAAAAATTTGGATGCAAGTACAACCCTTCTCAAGTGCAAAATAAAGTAAGTGTCTGAGTGTGATGAGCTCTGCAAAGTTATTTGTACCCTCTCCTAGACCCATCTATATTTTGTAATAGTGAATGTCTGATAAATGCAATAGGACACCCCCTCCCACACAGCCTTGCTGCTGTGCTGAACCATCAAAGTAAGCCCAAGGGATGTTCCTGTCAATGTTCTCTGCGGTAATGATATGAGCATTTTGGGGGCGATCGTCATTAGGTATGCTGTTGTATATAGAAATGATATGTGCAGTCGCATGAGGCCAATGCGAGGTATGATTGGAGAAAATATATCTGTTTCTTAGTAACCAAATGCACCAACATATCAGCAGAGGGATATTCCTAGCCTTGATGGGTTGTGCAACAAACCACCACAATTGCAAAGCTTCCAAGAGATTGTTACCTTTCCAGCGTGAGGGGAGTTGGAGGGATGTAATAACATTGTTCCAAATGGAAATGGTGCATGAACATTGCAAAAAGAGATGATCTATGGATTTAGATGCTAGCTTGCAGAGGATACACCAGGTGGGGCCATGAAAGGTTCGCTTCTGAAGATTATCCCCTGTAGGAGCAATGTTGCGAAGGATACACCACATGAATAGTCTGGCTCTGGGAGGAGCCTTCAGCTTCCAAAGAGATGTCCACCACCAATATGTGATCTGGGGCTTTTGTGCTGCAAAGATAAGGGGATATCCATCCTTAGGAGAGTATTGTCCATGCTGAGAATGTGCCCAAATAAGTACATCTTCACCCTTAGTAATCTTGACATGTGATTCAGAGAGAGAATTTATGTAGGATTACCACTCATTATGCCATTTGTGCTGGATATTCAATTGTTTAGCAGATTTCTAGGCTTTTCAATATATGGAGCTATTGTCTGGATCAACAATGTGTGCAAGGCAAGTGTGACCAGATATAGAGAGGAGATGTAAGAGCTCAGGTGGGAGATGATAAGCATTCCCACAACCAGACCAAGGATCCATTCCCAATCGGACCAGGGATCTAGATCCAATCCTCCAAGTAAGCCCATCCCGAATATATGAGAGAGAGTTTAGAACAACTCTCCAAATGGTTGAGATATGACCCCTGTTCCAAGAGGGTAGCCTGATCCAGTCCAGAGGGTGTAGGGGACTTACGTATTTTTGTATGACCACCTTAGTCCATAGATTCTTGGTTGTCATGACGTGCCATCCCATTTTGGCAGCTAATGCTTTGGAAAATGCAACAAGATTTTTCATGCCCCAACCACCCCATTTCTTAGGAAGGGAAATGTGTTCCCATCTGACCCAAGCATATAACTTCCCTTCATGTTGCCCCTTCCAAAGGAATTTGCAACATAACTATTGTATCCTATTCAATATGCCCCTTGGAATCCAAGCCAAAGACATCCAGTACATTAGAGTGGCTTCAAGAACCAATTTGATGAGAATGAGTCGACCAACCCGGGACAACCATCTGTGGTGCCAAATATTCAGTCGCCTTTCAATTTTGGCCACTAGCCAACTCCAATCTGCGATCTTATATTGTATAGGCTTGAGCTGAAATCCAAGGTATTTGAGCCCTTCTTCAAAAGGGAGAACAATAAAGGAAATCATTGGCTAACATAGTGAACTTCATGAGGTGAACAACCAACCGCAGTCACAGTCGATTTTTGACTATTACATTCCATATCAGTTGCCAAGCAGAAAGTTCTGAAAATCAATGAAAGGGATGTAGTATCACCAATAGAACCATTTAGGAAGATTAGTACATCATCAACAAAAAATAAATGAGTAAGTATGCATCCATTGGTAATTTTGATACCCTGTAATCTACCCAACCTTTTCTCCTTAGATATAAGGCAACTTAGACCTTCCATGATCAACAAGAAAAGAAGTGGGGAGAGAGGACATCCTTGTCTAAGTCCTTGCTCGACATGGAAGAAGGGTGATGCAGAACCATTAATAAGAACACTATAAGAAACATAATATATGCAACACATGATCCATTGTATGAAACCAATGGGGAACCCCAAATGTGTCAAGAGAATTCTCAGGTAAAGGCAACTTGTACGATCAAATGCCTTTGCAAGGTCAATCTTAAGTATCATACCCTTGAGCCTTTTGATCTTAATGGAATAAAGAACCTCTTGGGCAGTACCAACTGCTTCATGAATTTGAGGATGATTGAGGAAAGGTAATTGTTCCAGAGAGATATGTTCGGATAATATAGGCTTAAGGCGGTTGGTGATGATCTTGTATGTTGCAGAGGGAGATGGGCCTGAAATCATTGAAGGCCAAAGGGGAGTCGGATATGGGAACCAAGGCAATGAAAGTAGAGTTGAAGGCATCATACATGCATCTAGAAGTTTAACATTCTTCAATAACCTATCGCAGGTCGTTTCCCAATACTTCAAAAAATGCTAGATAGAATTCAATCGGCCAAACATCTAGGCCAAGACTCTTATCTTTCTTGAACCATTTGAGGGTGCCTTCCAGTTCTCCCATAGTGATAGGTTTGGTGAGGTCCTCAACTATTTCTTAATCAAAAAACCTAGGAAAAAACCTTGCCGCTTTAAGAATTTTAGCAAGTGTAGCTTCTTGGGGCACTTTGAAAATCCTATTGAAATGAGAGGAGCTGAGCATAGCAAGATGATTAAATGAATGAACTTGTTGACCAGTCTCATCCTCCAGGTGCCAAATCGTATTGATAGCATGATGCCCATTAGCAAATTGATGGTAAAATTTAGTATTGTCATCCCCATATTGTAGCCAAATGGCATAACTCCTTAGTCTCCAAGTCTCCTCTTTGTCCTTTAGTATTCTGGTTCTCTCTGCTTCAAGATGAATAAGGCGCTCTTTAGACTCAGCAGATTCAAAACCCCTCCCATTTACTCTAGTCAGGTTTGTAAGTTCGAGTTCAATATCATTAAGATGCTGCTCATCCCTGGTTCTTTTTTCCTTTGCCCATTCAATAGTTTTGTGCTTGAGGCAGAGGAGCTTCTTTGCAAAACATTCAGTATGGGATTGGCCAGGAAGAGGGGGATGGGATTTCCAGTAATCTGAGACCATGTTGGTGTAGATTGCGTCCTTGAGCCAAGTAGAGTTAAACTTGAAGGGGGATTTAGGCTTTCGATCAACAGTTGCAAATTCAAGATTTATGGGAGAATGATTAGATAATCCCCCGGATCTCACCCATTGATGACACAGGGAAAATTGGACAAGTAATACTTCTTTGATGAGAAAACGATGCAGTCTATGGGCAAGCATAACATCCCCAATTCTTATACTGCACCAGGTAGGTTGAGGACGAGCCATAGGAATACCGATGAAATGGTGTTCATTCAGGAGGGTGCAGATAGATTCAAAGAAAGGATAAACCCGTGCATTCCGACCCCATGATTTGGTGTGGCCAATAGATAAATTGAGGTCCCCCCTAAAATGATCTTATTAGCTTGCAAGAAGGATGAATCAAGGAGTGATTCCTAATAGGTAGCCCAATTAATACAAGGACCATATACATTAATCAATCCCAAATCTCTATCGAAATCAGATGAGAAAATATCAGCCCCATTAAATCCATCACCCCCCAAAACATTAAGAAGTCTGATAGACCTAGGGTTATAACCAAATGCAATGCCTCTAGAATGACCTCGAACATCGAGGACATGAAAGTACCATCCAGTAACAAGTGCTTCAAGGGTAAGAATAATATGATTAATGAGGGCAAGGGTTTACTGTAGAAATATAATGTCCATCTTCTCAAGTTCCAACAGTGTCCGAAAGGCTAATTTTTTTGCAGGACTAGCCAACCCACGACAATTAAATGATAACGACTTCATGGAGGACCAGAGGTAGGGGATGTCAATGCTCTAAGGACCCTATCAATAGGAAGTTGACGCCCTTCGATTACATCCAGACCAACTTGGATGATAGCTTTGGAGATTTAAGAGTGGTGACCCTTGGTCGGTTTGGACGGTTTGGGTGGGGGGGACAATGGCAAGACCGCAATAGTCATCAGAGGAAAATTTAACCATCGAGCGAAGATTATAGGAGTGACTCGGCTGGGAATCCAAGGAAGACTCAGAGAGAGGAGCAATTGGCGAGATATCAGGGATGGTAGGGAGGGTGTCTGAAAAGAAGGGAGGGGAGGAAACAAAGGGACAAGTGAGAGGAGTGTGAATATATGCAGGTGCAGAGGTGCAAAGTGCAGAAGATGCAATATGGAGAGCATTAGTAATAAAGGGATTAACATGAGGGGGAGAGAGGGGAGGATTACCTGATGAGATGGCTGCTGTCGCCGCTGCCCGAGATCTGGTAATGCGAGGAGAGGGTGGACGAACAGGAGTCGAGCTCGAACTACACGACAAATCCTTTGTAGAAGGGGGGCGACCATATTTCGAAGTAGTCCTCTTGTTCTAAGCACCAGAAGGAATGTCCACGGTGTTGCTATCATGTTGTGGTGCAGAGGCAGAATCAGTAGCCAACAGAGGGAAATCCTTGTATAGGTGGCCAATATTGTGGCAGTGACAACATCTATAGGGAACCCCCTTGTAGTCAAGGATATGAAGGTGACTGGTATTCCGCCATTGAATGTTAAGATTCTCCTCCAAGCCTTCCCGAGTGTCCAGGTGAACAAGGATGCGTGCCATGGCCATGTTGCTAGTAATCACATAGGATTTATCATAATCCAAGTAGGTGACCAGAGTGTTGCCAATGCGGTTGAAGATGTCTTCTGACCAGAAATGGAGCGAGAGTCTAGGCAGACGAACCCAAATAGGGCCGACCCCCAGATGTTCGCGATTCGGGTCAAAAAGGGGACTCCACTGCTTGAGCAGCACCGGGGCGAGCTCAATATGCCAATATTTAGACAATACCTAGGGGATATATTTAGGACGCTGAAATCTAAGTGCAAACCATCCCCGAGAAAGTGTGACTACGGACGGTAGTTCCTCGAGGACTTGTCCCCAGATTTCCAGTACCCATTGCCGAAGGCGAGCCGTGCTGTAAGAGCGCCCACACACACGTACGACAAGTGCCCTGTCAACAATTTCTATAACGTCCCCCATTTGCAGCCCGTCACTAAGTATGAGCGAGAGTTTTTTGTTTTCGGTCTTGATGCCCTTGTACTTTTTAGCCAATCGGGGGGATTTTCCTGCAGGAGGAGAGATCGGGACGTTTGAGACTGGACCATGTGCAGAAAAAACCCTAATACCAACACCATTGTCAGGAGGCAGGAGGGAGGATCCATCGACGTTTCCAGATGTAATAGGAAAGGAGGCAACATGAGAGGAAAAGGGGCTAGGTGGAGTCGTAGAGTAATGGAAAGGAGGGCCCTGGAACAAAGGGTTAGGTTGATGAGGAACCTTAGGTGAGAAGGTACTCAATAGATCCGATGGGTAGGAGGTACTGGGGGTGTTAAGACAGGAGGAAAGGAACTGCAGAGATGTCAAAGAGGGAGAGGAAAAAGAGGAGTCCGGGAGGAGAGATGCACTAGGAGAGCCCAAAAAATACAGGGAGGAGGGGGTTGGATCGACTGACGACACAAAATTCTGAGTCGGTGGGAAAGGATGAGAGAAGAAAGGCACCGAGAAACCCTTAGGGTCACCCGCTAGAGAAGATGGGATTTGCAAGTAGATGGGGGAGGTAGCAACAAACAACTGAAATGGTGAAACTGTCCATATAGGCACCGAGTCATAGGGGTCCTCGGAGTAATCGATCAAGTCATCCTCCATCTCAACTGATAGAAAGTGATGGGTGTTTCACAAAAAGTGCTGCCCGCCGACATATGCCAAAAACCACTGTGCAACTGTGTCAAGACAATAATCCCTGGAGCCAGGAGCCGGTGAGTGTCAGCGGAATAACAACATTCACCAAAACGAAGAGAGTGTAAACATTTAGCCGAAATCTACTACAGAGCGAGCCCTAGTTGACAACAGGAGCGCGACGGGGTTCTGTAGAGCCATCGCTAGGGTTTCTTCTTATCAACCCATTATTATTATTATTATTATTTTTAATTATTATTTTATTACATTCTCCACAATTATACATAATAAAAATTCAAAAAAAAGTTACCATTTATAATTTTATTATTAATTTGTCTTATTTTTTTAAAATTATTTTTTCCTTTTATATTTCTAATTTTTTATTATTAATTTATATATTATTAAAATTATTAAATTTAAATACTCTTATATATATTCTTTTTTCTTATTATTACTTTCTTTTTTAATGTTTTTTTGGAACAATGTTGATTTTTTAAGCTATGATCTCAAACTTTGCAATTTTAATCTGTAGAAATTTGATAGAATTGTAACTACTCAAAAAATTTAATCTAAAATCAAGAGACACAATTCTACTCTACTGATCTACAGAATGAAATTCATAATTTAGAAGAACATGCATAGACATGCAATAAGCAAAACCACAAATACATAGTGATTTCTAGAGGAACCCAACTAGGAAAAACCCCTCAAGTCTGTTTGCAGTAATCAGTGAATTGAGAAACTATTACAATTGCTAGCTCCAGCTCTGAGCTCAACTTGCAAAATAATATTTGTTCTCCTGCTCAATGAACAATCTCTGGCCAACACTTAGCCAAATATTTTCTCACTAAAGCCCCTATTTCCTTGAGCAAATCCTGAGGAAATTAGCCCCTATTCTTTAGGATTTTCCTCCAAAATGATTGCGTAATTCCCAAGGATTGATCACTAATTTCATACAACACTTGTACACTCAACACTAGTTTACAAATGATGTTACACTACCCTGGAATCTCCACCACAACTGAGCAATTCGGATTCCTTACATGCATGAGCTATTTTTGGTTTATTGATCAGTTAACCAGATGATATCTGAATTATACTGTTGTCCCACTATACAACTGACCTCCAACTAGTTCTATTAACTGTTAGAACTAGTTTAACTGAGTACAACTGGAAATAACCGAACTTGATTGCTATAAATTAACAATCACACATTCATAAATAACTCCAAGCCCTCTAACTCGAATTTACTGTGCCAACTGAGTGACAAGAGCCATGTCACCTCAATGAATTGCCTCCAAGTTGTCTACTGATGTGGAAATTGCGAATTTTCTCAATTTGACCAAGGCTAAGCCAAATTGAGCTTTTCTTGCTACACTTCTCAACACTCCCTCTTATCAAGAAGGGGATTATCAACCACCCCTATCCTGTACCTGTGGAATTCGAACTTCCCTCTTGACAATGCCTTTGTTAAGATGTCAATGTCTTGTTCCTTAGTCAGAATGTATTGTAGGAACATTATCCTCCTCTGTACACAGTCTTGTAAATGATGATATCAGATATCTATATGCTTGGATCGGTCGTGAAATATTTGATTCTCAAAGAGCTTAATGCAACTTTGATGATCACAATAGATCACAGTTGGATCCGTCTCCTGACCAAACAATCCCATAAGTATCTTTCTCATCCATATTGCCTCACATGCTTCTTGAATTGCAACCACGTATTCAATTTCTACTGAGCCGAGTGCCACAAATCTTTGCTTCCTACTGTACTATAAAATTGCTGCAGGCCCAACACTGAAAATTTCACCCGATGTACTCTTTCGGTCAGATGGGCTCCCTGCCCCAATATGCATGTGTGAAGCCATGTAACTTCACTCCCTTTGTCCATGTGTACCATAATCCATACTAGATAGTGCCTTTGAGGTACCATAAAACATGCTTTGTTACCTTCCAATACAATTTGGTCGGCTTAACCATAACTTGGCTTAGCTAGTTGACTGCATAACACATATTTTGTCGTGTGTTCACAAGATACATTAGTGAACCCAATAGCTGCCGGTAAATGGTAGTATCAACCTCTTCACCTCAAGTTCCATTCTCCTTCCTCCAGTTGGTTTCTAGAGGCATCTCCATGGGATTGCAATTCTCCATGTGAAATCTCTAAAGTATCTTGGTAGCATACTTTCCTTGAGACACAAACAATTCCCCATCACCTTGTCATACTCCAAACATGAGGAAGTAGTGCATGAGACCCTTGTATTTCATCTCAAACTCCCTTGCAAGGTCCTCTTCGCAAGATTTGATCAACTTCTAATCACCTGCCAATATTAAATCATCAACATATAAAACAATGATAAACAATTTACCTTCTACTTAAATATGATAGAGGTTTGCATCTGCTTCACTTTTGGTGAAGCCAAATCCAGTGAGATAACTATCAATCTGAGTGTACCAAGCTTGGGGTTCTTGTTTGAGACCATATAATGCTCACCTGAGTCTGCACACATGAGACTTCCAATCAAATGTCTCAAAACCTTTTGGTTGCTCTATGTACACTTCCTCCTTAATAACACCATTGAAAAATGTTGTTTTTACATGCATCTAGTGGATATTCCACCCCATCTGTGCAACGAGTGCAAGAATCGATGTAATGGATGAATACCTTGCTACGAGAGAAAAGGTTTCCTCATAGCCAATTACCTCAATTTGAGAGAATCCTTTGGCCACAAATCTGGCCTTATACTTCTCTATGCTTTCATCTACTGCATGCTTAACTTTGAAGATCCATTTCGAACCCACAATTGAATTTTCTGTCGGTCTTTGGACCACTTCCCAAACACTGTTCTTTATGATGGATTCATATTATTCAACCATTACATCAACTCAATTTGGTTTCTCAACTTCTTCTTCAAAAGAGGATGGCTCAATCTCTACAAGTTCAATCATTAGAGCCATGTAGCTAGTGTACCTCTCAGGTGACCTCCCTTTCTTGCGCGGATTTGAAGCAGCTCCCACATTCTCCCTCACATCCTTCATTAGTCTTTCAAATTCCCTGGTTCTTTTTCTACCTTCTCTAGATGGTTCTGCTTGAGTGGATGTCTCCACTTTGCCTCCTCTTTGCTCCTCCATTTGTGGCTACTCCACAACTTCCAGATGCTCCTCCTTTGGAGCTAAAAGCTCCTCTTATGGTGGGATTTAAAGCTTCCTCTCAAGAGAGCATCTCATTGCTTTATCCTCATCAAACTTTACATCCCTTTTCACAACTGTCATTATGAGGGAAGGTAAGTACACCCAGTAATTGTGTGGAGTTTCGGTGTAACCCACAAAAACTCCCAACTCTGTTGTTGACTCAAGTTTCTTCCTCGAATCTTTGGAGACATGGAAATAAATAAAGGCTCCAAAAATTCTCAAATAAGACACATTTGGCTTTCTCCTCTGATGTAATCATACCGAGAATTTGATGAGGACTTTGGTTCTGCAAGTAGACTGCTATGTTACATGCCTTTGGCCACAAATGCAGTGGCAGGTCTTGGTTATGTAGCATTTCTCTCGCAACTCCCACAATGCTATGGTTGTTTCTCTCAGCTACACCATTCAACTGCGGGTTGCGGGGAGATGTCAGTTTTCTTTGAATTCCTCCCTAGGCACAAAATTCCTTTAACTCATTCGAAACATACTCACCTCTATTGTCGATCTTGAGAGCCTTCACCATCTTGTCGGTCTCTTTCTTAACTAGTGCCTTGAATTCTACAAATTTTGAGAATGTCTAATCCTTATTCTGCATGAAGAAGATCCAACATTTTCTTGAGAAATCATCAATATAAATAACATAATATTTATGTCTAGCAGTGGAGGCTATCGAGAAGGGTCCAAAAACATCAGAGTGGATTTTCTCCAAGACTTCATTTGCTTTGCTGTCTCAATCATGGAATGTAGATTTTACATACTTCCCTAAGGTACAACCCTTGCAAACATCTTGTTGATCAAGTGATCCTTTAGGTAGGCCAATGGTTATTTGCTGCATAATTTTAAGGGCACCATAGTGCAAATGACCAAGTATTCTGTACCCAAGTTCACCAACATCTCGACTCTGCACTTTCTCTACCTTACTGCTTCATGCAACATAATATTCCACATCAATTTTGTACAAGTTCTTCACACGAACCTCGATCTTCTTCACCTACCCAGTAGCCATGTGTCTCAGAAAGGCTTCCCCTTTACTAAAAATAACATCATAGCCATAATCTTCCAAAACTTCTACAAATATGAGGTTCTTCGTCAGGCATGGTACAAACATATCATCTTTGAGTCAAAGAGGGGATCCCGACTCCCTCTTAAAGGTCACTGTACTAATCCCGGCTGCATTGTACCTTCCATCGTCCCCAAGATCAATATACATTTGGAGATATGTTTCCTCCAGGTCACTGAAAAACTCTCTACACCTTTTCATATGGAACGAGGCACCTGAGTCCAAGTATCACACACTCCCCATCCGAGTGCTGACCATGCATACGATCACGGTGAATTCTAACTTGAACTGTGAAGCCAATGCTTCACCTACTGCTCCTCTTGAGTTCTTCTTGCTAGAATTTTTGTGTGGACACTTTGTAGCATAGTGCTCGAATTCATGACAATTGAAGAATTTTATTTTGGACAAGTCTTTCTTCTTTCCCTTTTGGTTGGAACCTGGTTTGGTTTGAGATTTATTCCATTTTCCCTTCTTTCCCTTCCCAACCAATGAAAAATTCTCTTCATCTTCTCCCTTGAATGAACCTCCATCTTTATTATTTCGCCTAATTTCTTCTTGTATCAAATCATACCATAAGCATTCCCAATTCAGTAATTTTTCCCTTCCATTCATAGAGTCCTGGTAGCCGTGCCAGGATTTTGGAAGGCCTAGAAGAGCTAGGCTCACCAAGTCATTTTATGAAACATTCACACCAACCCCTCCAAGCTCATCCTAGACTTTTGTAAATTTGGTGAGATAATGCAGAATAATATCATTCTTCTGCATATTAATGTTTCAAAGTTTGTCTTTGAGGCAAAATTTTATTTGGTCACTGCTATTTTCGAATAGCTCAGTCAGTGCCTTCCATATGGAAAATGGTGTCTCTTTACCATGGAGATTTGAGACAGTGTGGTCTCTCACTCCCTCCAAACTTATTATCCTTGCCTTGACTACATATTTCTTCCATTGGGCTAGGTGCTAGGCATTAGATGATCCTGGTTTTGGAATGTCTATCTTGACTTAATCTAATAATCCATTTTCATCAAGCACTACCTCCATGTGATCCTTCCAGGCTTTGAAATTTGAGCTGCTTTCCAAGACATACTCTAATGTCAGTCTATTGAAGGCCACTCTCCCAACTCTAAGGAAATCCTGCTACACTGATGCTGTAAAGTTGAACCTCGCAAGGAACAAATTCAAAATTCTTGCTCTAATGCGAATCCTGCTTCGATACTGTGTAGAAATTTGATAGAATTACAACTGATCAAGAAATTAAATCTAAAATAAAGAGACACAATTCTACTCCATTGATTTGTGGAATTAAATTCATAATTTAGAACATGTATAGACATGAAATAAGAAAAATCACAAATAAAAAATGATTTCTAGGGGAGCCCAATTGGGAGAAACCCCTCAAGCATGTTTGCATTAATCAATGAATTGAGAAACTATTACAATTGCTAGCTCTAGCTCTGAGCTCAACCTACAAAAGAATAACTGTTCTCCTTCTCAATGAACAAGCTCTGGCCAACACTTAGCCAAATATTTGCTCACCAAGGCCCTTATTTCCTTGCACAAATGCTAAGGAAATTAGCCCCTATTCTTCCTCCAAAATTATTGTGCAATTCCCAAGGATTGATTACTGATTGCCTACAACACCTGTACACTCAACACTAGTTTACAACTGATGTTATACTATCTTGGAATCTCCACCATAGCCGAGCAATTCAAATTCCTTGCACGCATGAGATATTTTTGGTTGATTGATTAGTTAATTGGATGATCTCTGAGTTAGACAACTGTCCCACTGCACAACTGATCTCCAACTAGTTCTATTAATTGTTAGAACTAGTTTAACTGAGTACAATTGGAAATAACTGAATTGGATTGCTATAAATTAGAAATCACACATGCATAACTGAACTCCAAGTCCTCTAACTCGAATTTACTAATCTAACTGAGTGAAAAGAGCCATGTCACCTCAATTAACTACCTCCAAGTTGTTTGCTGATGTGGAAATTTCGAATTTTCTCAATTTGACCATGGCTAAGCCAAATTGAGCCTTTCTTGATACACTTCTCAATGTAATCCCTCTTAAAATAACAAATGTGCTACTTTAGTAGTATGTTTTCATTTGGAGGTTGATTTCATGTTTTCAATTCGTAATAATATTAATTGCCAAGATCACAATGCCAGACAAGTTGTAATGCTAATCTTGAAGAAAAGCGAGTGCTATTGCTACTAACAATTTTTATTTAAGAGTCGATTTTAAGATTTTTGTTTAGAATGGTATTGGTTGTCAAGGCGACAAATTTAATGTAGTTGTAATTTTAAACCTGGAAAAAGGGGTGGTTTTGGGAGCACCACTTTTTGTTTTTTTAAGGTGATGGTAGAAAAAATGTTGAAATTCTAACATCCCCCACCAAAAAAAGAGCATGATTCTGGGAGCACCACTTTTTGATTCAAGGGTTGATTTTCATAAATTTTTACCAAAAATTATGGGTATTTAGAACTAGAGTTCTTAATTTGAGGTCATTCTCTCATTAAGCTAGTAACTTTGTTGACGACATTACATACACAAATCATCACAATATGCAACACAATAAATCATCAGAGTATTCCCTTTTAATGTTGAGTTGGCGGTCATGAAAAACCATATCACTAGTAGATAAAACCTTCATCATCCTCATTGGAATTGATTAGGCTAAAAATATTTTTTAATGGATTGACACCCTCATTACATCCACAAATTATTGCAATATGCATTACAGTAGATTATCATAATACTTCCTTGCAAAGCTAAGCCAGGGGTCCTGAAAGGTCATACTGCTTGCAAGGAATACCTTCATGATCTTCATTGGGATTGATCATGCTAAATAATCTTCAATGAAACACACAATTATTTGAAAATAAGAGGGTTTGTTGAAATAAAAGGCCCATGGTGTGGTGGCTAACTGTTGTTTGGAAGGACATGTGAGAAGATCAACATTAATGAGAGTAGTGACAACCCACTTAGGTGGGGATGGGAATAATGATGAGTATAATCATCATCATCATTGTCATCCAAGTGGAAAGGGTTATCATTGATTTGAGTGTGACCAGATGAAGTATCAATACGTTACACTTTTTAGGTGGTAGTACTTCGATACGAAAACAGAGAACTAGAAGAAAAATCTAAGAGAGAGGAGGGACTAGAGGAACATGGATCCCCAATACACGGTCTTACAACTATAGTGGAAGTACTTGGAGTACATATAGGTGGACCAACGACATCTAGAGATGATGAAAGGGGCACTACATCTAGTAGGGGATCATCAACAAACAAACTAGTGAGAGGATAAAAGACATGATCCATGGATACATGCGTGTTATGAAACCAGCTCATAACAATGCGAAGACACATCATTGGGATCATCATGAGAAAGAAGTGATGGAAGAGGTCTTGGTGGAGCATGAGAAAAATGTTCATTAGTGACAACATCATGAAGTTTAGTGAATTGGTGAGAAGCTGGGCCTTGAAATGCCTCACTATAGCCAAACAGTCTTGTGAGAAGTATGATGGACATGTGCTATATTTCGTCACATTTGATGAGGTGAGGGTATCTAAGCACTTGATCTAAAGATACATAGTTTGAGATACAAGGCTCATGTATATCCAACAATGCATAAGGAGTCATATAAATGATTGCATGTCTAAGGGTGGAAATGATGATATGTTCATAAACAACCTCTCCCATTGAAAGACGACTTCATATTTTGGTAATGAAGCATACAATAATTCATTTCCATGATTTCCCTATTCTTACTCTTGAACACTCCATTTTTCTCAAGAGTATAGGGAACAATGCCTTGCTAATAAGTGCCATGAGAGCGAAGTGTTGAAGAATCTAGGGCAAATAGTTATGATAGGATTCTTTTAGCAATGATAACAATTTGTGAAGAACTTTTACTTTTCTTGTTAGCTTGATATTCTTCTTATTATTAGTGTATATTCTTCTTACTTCATCAAACTTCTACCAAAAATACAAAAGACAAGAACACAAGATGTTGGCTCTTTGCTAGGGTAAAGCCTCTCTCTCTTAGAGAGGAAAACCCTTTCTCAAAATTCTCTTATTGAAGCTTCTATTGATAAATGTCAAATCTTAGACCCTTGAGAAGAATATCCTCCAGTTACAAGTCAACTATTTGTCTTCTTCTTCTGACACTTCGTCCTCCTTCTTCTGACACTTCGTCCTCCTTCTTAAGGAACTTCGTCCCCCTTCTTCCGACACTTCATTCTTCTTCCGAAAACTGATATTAGTTCTAGATATTCTATCTCTAGAAGAGATATTCCTCCTTTATCCTTAGTGGACTCTTTCACATATGAGGAGTGCCTTCTCTCTTTACCCAACCGATCTCTTTCTTCGAAATAGTTGCAGTCATGATATGACAACAGTGCAACCCTATTTCTTTGCACGTGTGAGGGGATTCCTTAGGTGAATGTCCTCTTTTTTCTTCACTTGAGTGAGATGCCTTGTAGGCCTATTTATCTAGCCCAAACAATGAAATATGGATGACTGTAGTAGAGGGATGCTAAGACAATAGAGACCCTCTATATCTTTGTACGTTGGCTGCAGTAGGCCTTAGAACAATCCTCCAAGGTTCGATATACTTTCTCTTTCCTTCACTGCACTAGAGGCTCCTTACTTCGACTTTTTATCACCCTTAACTCGTCTTGTTTCTTGTTGATTTCAGAGATGATGGTCCTTTTTTGTCGGAGGAGTGGACAACCTCTATATATAGAGGTATGTCCCTCCTTTAGGACGACTTGAGGCCGAATTATCATTTTCACTTCGAATTTTCTTCTTTGGTGATGTGTTGCATGGAGGAGACTTGTGACTTTGCTTGGAGGTATTATTTTTACTCTAATACAAGTATATACATTGTGTAACATGCCCTTAAGGGTCTTCATCATTTCTTTTGACTCTTTCACTTCCCTATAGCACTTTAACATGTGCTAGACCTATTCAATGAGCAAGAAACTCATTGATATAAATAACAAAAATAATATTTCTTTTCTTTTATAAATACAAATATCAAAATTACATTTATGAAGACCTAACCTAGTTACACTCTCTTCAACACTCCCTCTTTACTAGGGAGGTATTCATAAATCATTACAAGGTGTTTGGATATTTTTTCAATCTTGAAGAATTCACATAAGAGAAACCAGATTGGAAATCCATCTGTTATAGAATCATAGTAACCAACATTGTTTTATAGCAAGGCCTTGACTAAAAACTCTACCTCTCATAAGATCAAAGCACAATGTTGGTGAGACCAATGATTTATAGACACCTTTATCATTGTCTCTCAAGGTACATACCCACCTGGGTGTTCACTGAGTATGACCTTCTAGGACTATTCTTGTCTTGGGTTCCGAGCCCTCAAAGAATATCGGTCCTCTTGCCTACTCTTATCTTGGATGCCCTACACATCCTCAAAGAGCATTAGATGCCAGATGATTACCCAATCCTCCATTCTTTCTTCCAAAGTGAAGACAAGAATGTTGTGTCTATCTCTTCCTCTTAATTGGGGAAGGTATGCCCAAGTTTCCTCTGACAAGGAACTTGCTCAAGCTCCTTTGTAATTAGGAACTTGTTGGAACTCCCTCTTAGCTAGGGACTTGTCCATTCATCAACAACTTCTTCTCCATGGGTCCTTCAGCTGCTGGATCTCCTTCTTCCTTTGATGTCATGAAGTTTTGTTGAGCTTCTTCTTTGTAGGGCATTGACCATCAATCACTTTCCTTCCTAGATTTTTATGTCATTTCTTCCTTTGTGGATAGTGGCCTTCTTGATATATGTCAGGATATTTCGTCATCTAGCTACTCCTTTGTCATTTGACTATATTTCGGAATCTGTATCATATGGATGCTTCGTTATGCCTATCTTTTCCAATACTTCGATTTTGTAGCCCTTCTTGACTTCATCCTGATATTAATTCATCAAATAATGATTTGTTGGATGGCCTTCCATCATGAAATCTTTGTAAACTTCAATCAGTTATTTGTATCTTAATATGTCCAAGGTCTTCATGGATGTCAAGGGTCCTTTGATATTTTTATTTATCAGAGTTGTCATGCCTTCTTTCAGGATATGTTCTTGATGGATCTTGTCAGATAATGATTCTTTGTGACCATGGTGTTTTGACATCTTTGATCTCTTTCTTCATCTGCTTCTTCATAGATTTTTTAGTTAACCATCTCATACTCCTTATGAGGGTACTTCTTCATGTTGACCTTCATTGGTTTGTAATCCATGCTTTCGAGCATGTCATTGGTGAAAGAGATCCTTTTATACTTGATCATGTTTAAAACTATTCCCATGATTCAATAATACATATGATAACATGTCTAAATATTGATGCATACATACCTCATCTTGATTCTTCTTTTGATAATCTCAGTTTCTTTTGTTGGTCCTTCTTGATTGAGATTTCCTCAATTTTCTTGCTTCATATTTTCTCACCTGCATATCATCCTTTCTTTGAATACCATGAATGGAACTCCTATTGATACATCTGCTTATTTATGAACCTTATTTTGAAGATTTTGTCAGAGGATCTTGAAGACTTTCATCCTGCAAATGCTTCCTCCTTTTTGATGATGGAGGCTTTCTAAGTATTAATCATGATCAATTTTCTTTCATCATGGATGATGTCCTTTAATAGGTATATTCTTTCTACATGAATATCTTGAGCTATGTCTACATCACGCTCCTATATGCTAGAGGGTATATTTAAACCATTCATTCTATCCTATTTCTATATGCTCCTACGATACTCAAAACATTGAAAGAAGACTTACGTAAAGAAGTTGACTTAGTCATAGTAGAGATCTGGAGGATCTTCCTTCTTCTGCTTTTTTCTTCTTCTTTCACTTCTTCTCTTTTTCTCTTGTTGTTGTCCTTCTTAAGATTGGAACAATCCCTTTTGCAGTGTCCATATTCTTGACAACCAAAGCATTGGACTTTGGACATAACTCTGTTGTTTGTTCTTCGTGGACCAAATTTGCCAAATTTTCCCTTTCTCTTGGCTATGGTAGCAAATGCTTTCTCTTTTGATCCCACATCACCCTTGGATTTGAGTCTAGTCTCCTCAATTTTGCTTAGAAACCAAAGTTCACTTAGTGGGTTAGTTTCCTTCGTGGCATATATGCTTGATGTGAAGTTGCCCCAATCTTTAGGTAGAGCATTGAGTGCTACAATTGTCATTTATTTGTTAGACATGACTTCTCCTAGTTCTTGAAGTTGATCTCTCATATCAGAGATCTTCATGAAGTAGGGAGCTATTCCTTGCTTTTATATCTTCATCTTGTACAAATCATTACGTAGAGATATCACTTCTCCAACTGTGCTTACCGAGAATAACTCTATTAGTGTTAAAATTGGCAACCAGGGAAAAACTTCATGTGGGTCATCTTATTCATGGCTAATAATATTTTTATTAGATTCCTCTCGTCGAGAGGTGTAGGATTGATATAAAGATCATCCAATTCCGATAAGTATTCATGGAGATATGAATTTATTTTGATTATGGAATTATTATCAAGCCGACCTACAACTCATGTAGGCTCAGAAGCCCAACAGTCGCATCTATTCACCCATCAACGTTGTGTATAAATATAAGAGGACTTTTCCTCATTTAGACTCACTCATCTCATCACATCTCTCTCTCTCTACTGCGCAGATATGAGTCTCTTCTCTACTGTGCTGAAATGGGTCTCTCTCTCTCTCACACATGTGAAGCCGGAAGTTGTTGAATTTGAAGCTGCAACTGCAGAAGCAAAGATTGACTTGCGTGGCCTAGAAGATCTCCTCTTCGGAACTGCGCTGTAGGTTCATCTGAACCTCCTCTGAAAGCTGCAACTTTTGGTGGTGGAATGAAGTCAATCCGACGAACGGTTTGCAAGATATCGACTACCCTAGTTTGAAGCCGGAAACTGCTGAAACTGAAGCTGCAACTGCAGAAGCAAAGATTGAATTGTGTGGCCTAGAATATCTCCTCTTTGGAACTGCACTATAGGTTCATTTGAACCTACTCTGAAAGCCGCAACTTTTGGTGGTGGAATGAAGTCAATCCGACGAATGGTTTGCAAGATATCGACTGCCCTAGTTTGAAGCCGGAAACTGCTGAAACTGAAGCTGCAACTGCAGAAGCAAAGATTGACTTGCGTGGCCTAGAAGATCTCCTCATCTGAACTGCGCTGTAGGTTCATCTGAACCTCCTCTGGAAGCCGAAACTTTTGGTGGTGGAATGAAGTCAATCCGACTGTCGGTTTGTGAGATATGGTCTGCCCTAGTTTGATAATGAAGCCGCTAATGCTGATGCTACTGATCTAGGGTTTGCTACTGTTGATATGAATCAGATTTATTATACTATTTCTCTCTGCTGAATTATTGAAGATAAAATAATATTTGATCAAAGGGTTTCCCCACACATTGCGGGGTTTGTCCCTGGCTAGCCGCCACATCTTGTGTCTCTGTCAATCGTTTAATGTTCTATCTGCACTTTACTTTATGTACATGTGATTGCCAATCGGTGGAATATAATAAGAAAAAGAAGTAAACTGTTATAAGCATAGAACATACCATAAATTAACATGGTATCAGAGCTGAGGTGAAGACAAAGCCCGAGCAAGAGCAAGAGCAATCATCGAAGAGAATATTGGCAAGGCTATCCTAAAAGAACTATGGGGTCCTCAACACTCTTTCCTGCTAAAGACAAGCTCTGTGAGAAAGCTGACTATCACGGATGGAAGATGTCTATCGATCTAACCCTTGAGAATCAAGGAGTGTTGGATCATGTGAGAGGCAATATTGTTGAGCCTCCATCAAATGCATTCGCTGCTGCCTGGAACAAATGAAAAAATGGAGAAGTCAAAACAATAGAAGATCATACGAGACTCTATCGACAAGCACTTGGTGGCCTACATCTCTGAACTGGACACCTCCAAGGAAATCTACGATAGACTGGACTACTCTTTTGAACTATAATGTAATTCCTGGTTTCGAGGAATTAATGGCTAGATGCATTCAAGAAGAAACAAGGGTAGAAGAGCAGGAAATGCCCTTGCCTAAAGGTCCTCCTGCTGCTTTTTCTTCTCATGCTAAGAAAAGAAATAATTCTGGGTCTAAATCGAAAAGAAAGGCTGGATTTAAGGGTGGAAGAAAAGGACGATGTTTCATTTGCAATAAAGCAGGTCACTATGCAAGGGAATGCCCTGATAGAAAGGACTCTCACCGTGACGATGATCAAAATCCCTCTCATGGTAATCGAAGGAATGACAAATTCAACAGCAAAGGTAAGAGGAGAGTTGGGAATCAAGGAAGAGGACAAGCATTCAAGAAGGCTAGAAATTCCAAGATGTATTAAATGCACCTGACCTCAAAAAGTACCTAGTGTCTATCTCGGCAATGGAAGACAAAGGCTACAAGGTAACCTTCAGCGATGGCAAGGTATGTATATGGAAAAATAATGTTAAAAATGCCTTTACTCTTGGGTTTAGCGTTGATTCATTATATCAGGTCGATGGAAGTCCGCTAGGTGTCATGTCTTGTGACACAACTATTTAGTCCGAACTTTGGCATCGGAGGTTTGCCCACCTTCATTACAAAGCTCTACCCGATGTAAGACAGATGGTGACAGGGATGCCCGAATTCTGAGTAGAGAAAGAAGGTGTATGTCCAGGATGTGCCGAAGGAAAGCTCAAAAGGGGACCATTCCCCTCAAGCCAAAGCAAGACCTCCGATATATTACAATTGGTTCACTCGGGCATACCTGAGGTTGGCATTAAGAGGGAGACTACTACACCACATACTCCTGAGCAGAATGGTGTGGTGAGAAGGAAGAAGCTATCCGGGCCATGCTACATGATCAAAGACTTCCGAAGTTTCTATGGGCTGAAACTACAATCACCGTTGTATATGTACAAAATCGATGCCCTCATCAAGCATTGGGTTCCTAAACTCCTGAAGAAATGTTCACCATCAGTCAAAGGGAAGTCGTGATTAGTCATGATGTCACCTTTGACAAAGATATGGCCCTCAACAAGGTGGACAATCTGCTGACTTTGAGTAGCTCTCAAGAAGCCGACACCAGGGAACCGAAAGAAAAGGATGATGAATCAATGCCTGATGTAGAAGAACCCATGGATCCGATTGATCCTCATCCACATGAGCCTTCCTCTTCTAGGAAGATGCCTTCATGGCTTAAGGGGTTACTTGATGATGTTGAAGGACATGCTGCACCCTGAGGAACCTTCCGTCAAAGTAAGAAACCTAACAGGTATAAGGGATACCTGACCATCATGAGCACGATCATACAAAATGAACCTTCATCATTCTCAGATGTCATCAAGCATTAACTATGGAAGGATGCTATGACCATAGAATATGAGTCTATTATGGAGAATGATGTCTGGGAAGTAGTTCCTAGACCCTGGACAAGACAATTGTTACTTCAAAATGGCTTTACAAGATAAAGCATGCAGCAAATGGAAGTATGGAAAAGTATAAGGTTCATTTTGTTGCTTGTGGTTTATCCCAGAAGGAAGGTATAGACTATGATATTTGCAGCTGTTGCCAGATATACGACCATCCGCTTGATCATAGCCCTTGTGGCTTCACAAGGATGGAACCTACATCAGATGGATGTCAAGACCGTGTTCTTGCATGATTCTATCAAAGAAGAGGTCTATGTGGAGCAACCTGAAGGATTTGAGATTTATGATTGAAAATCTCATGTATGCAGGTTGAAGAAGGCTCTCTATGGGCTGAAGCAAGCACCCCGAGCATGGTATGAGAGGATCGATAGCTACTTGATGAAGCTAGGATTCACTAGGAGGGAAGCCGATCCTAACCTTTAATTTAAGGTTGAAGATGACAAGCCTCTCATAATGGTGTTGTATGTGGATGACCTCTTTCTAACAGGTGCAAACCCTCTCATTCACAAATGTAAGAGGGAGATGGCTTCTGAATTTGAAATGAAGGACCAAGGACTTGAAGTGTGGCAGAAGCCAAGGGAAATTTTCCTATCTCAAGGAAAATATGTGGTAAATATATTGGAAAGATTTGGTACGATGGACTGCAAGCCTGTGACTACCTCGAGGATCTTAACTTTTAGAAGTTATATGGTAGTGATGTCGGACCAGACTTGGGAAATGCCTCTGAGTTTCAAAAACTCATTCGCATTGATGTTCTTGGTGAACCTCCGTCCGAACATATGTTTTGCAGTTAGCATTGTGAGCTCATATTTGAGCCTCACTGGATTGATGCCAAGAATCTTCTGAGATATCTTTAGGACACAATCTCTCATGGATTAAGATACACTGCCGGAGATGTGAGACTACTTGGATATACTGATGTTGATTGGGCAGGCAGTGTGGTGGACCGTAAGAGCACTTCCGGGCACTGTTTCACCTTGGGATTTGCTTCGATATCCTGGATGAGCAGGAAGCAGAAGTCGGTGGCTTTGAGCACCGCCGAAGCAGAATATATTGTTTCTAGCATAACCTCATGTGAGGCAGTCTGGTTGCGAAAGCTCTTCAGTGACCTGTTTGGATTTACATTGGATACCACTGTGATTCTCTGTAACAACCAGAGGTGGGATTCGATTATTGAGGAATCCTGTATTCGTCAATTGCTCCAGCAGATAGACATCATCTGGGATATGGTAAGTCGATGAGCAAGGAAGCTCCATCACATTAAGATGATGTATAGGTTGATACACCTTGTCAAAGCCCCGAGGAAAGATCTAATCTGTGATTTTCCCAAACGACTTGGAGTCAGCAAGAAACCCTTGTACAAGGGTCCTGCATGTTGCATACATTGAGCTCTGGGAGCTCTAAGGGCTTGCGGTTCCTACTGGAGCAACATATGACCACAGGGTGACTCACCCTCCCCTAGTGGTGCACACTGGAACAAGATGATTCGCTCTCTTGTGGGACAAGATGATTCGCTCTCTTGTGGAACAGGATGATTCGCTCTCCTGTGTAGCAGGATGATTAGTTCTCCTGTGAGGCCTGGATTGATGTGTTCTCCATGGAAGCCTGGATTGATGTGTTCTCCATGGCAATTGTAGCAGGATTGGTGTGTTCTCCTGTGAGGCTTGGATTGATGTGTTCTCCATGGCAATTGTAACAGGATTGATGTGTTCTCCTGTGAGGCCTGGATTGATGTGTTCTCCATGGCAATTGTAGCAGGATTGATGTGTTCTCCTGTGAGGATAGGATTGATTAGTTCTCCTGTCGAGGCATCCTACCCATGCAGTCTGGGACTCATGGGAAGTACCTCTCATCTGATCAATGAGCAGGGAAATGAAGTTAGGGACCATAGTAGTACCGATGGACGCATCCTTGTAACTACCGTACTCCCTACGCTAGGGTGACCTCCATTGATCTGGGATCAATGATACTGGTCTGGGACCAGTGGTAGGAGTTGTACCATACTATGACGCTGACTTCGAGTCGGTTGAGACTGGTCTGGGATCAGTGGTACATACTCTGAGACTGACTTTGAGTCAGTGGAGGATGATATTGGTCTGGGACCATTGAAGTTGTACTCACTATGACGCTGACTTTGGGTTGGTTGAGACTGGTCTGGGACCAGTGGTACATACTCTGAGACTGACTTTGAGTTAGTATGATACATCCTCGATCATTTCTTCTTCTTCATAATTCAGACAAAAGCAGAGTAGAACAGAACAATGCAAGAGCAGAGCAGAACAGAACAAAACAGTACAGATCAGTGCAGGGCAGAACAAGACAAAGCAGAACAGGCAAAATAGAGCAGAGCAGGGCAAGTGTCAGGCTGTACAAGGCAGTGCATTTGATGGATGAATAGTAACGACCGATAGACAGATTGCAGATGAAGTTCTCCATGGTTGAGAGGGAGTGTTAAAATTGGAAACCAGGGAAAAACTTCATGTGGGTCATCTTATTCATGGCTAATAATATTTTTATTAGATTCCTCTCGTCAAGAGGTGTAGGATTGATATAAAGATCATCCAATTCCGATAAGTATTCATGGAGATATGAATTTATTTTGATTATGGAATTATTATCAAGCCGACTTACAACTCATGTAGGCTCAGAAGCCCAACAGTCGCATCTATTCACCCACCAACGTTGTGTATAAATATAAGAGGACTTTTCCTCATTTAGACTCACTCATCTCATCACATCTCTCTCTCTCTCTACTGCGCTGAAATGGGTCTCTCTCTCTCACACATGTGAAGCCGGAAGCTGTTGAATTTGAAGCTGCAACTGCAGAAGCAAAGATTGACTTGCGTGGCCTAGAAGATCTCCTCTTCAGAACTGTGCTGTAGGTTCATCTGAACCTCCTCTGAAAGCTGCAACTTTTGGTGGTGGAATGAAGTCAATCCGATGAACGGTTTGCAAGATATCGACTGCCCTAGTTTGAAGCCGGAAACTGCCGAAACTGAAGCTGCAACTGCAGAAGCAAAGATTGACTTGCGTGGCCTAGAAGATCTCCTCTTTAGAACTGCGCTGTAGGTTCATCTGAACCTCCTCTGAAAGCCGCAACTTTTGGTGGTGGAATGAAGTCAATCCGACGAATGGTTTGCAAGATATCGACTGCCCTAGTTTGAAGCCGGAAACTGAAGCTGCAACTGCAGAAGCAAAGATTGACTTGCGTGGCCTAGAAGATCTCCTCATCTGAACTGTGCTGTAGGTTCATCTGAACCTCCTCTGGAATCCGAAACTTTTGGTGGTGGAATGAAGTCAATCCTACTGTCGGTTTGTGAGATATGGTCTACCCTAGTTTGATAATGAAGTCGCTAATGCTGATGCTACTGATCTAGGGTTTGCTACCGCTGATATGAATCAGATTTATTGTACTATTTCTCTCTGCTGAATTATTGAAGATAAAAGAAGATTTGATCAAAGGGTTTCCCCACACATTGTGGGGTTTGTCCCTGGCTAGCCGCCACATCTTGTGTCTCTTGTCTTGGCTTGTTTTCTGTCGATCGTTTAATGTTCTATCTGCACTTTACTTTATGTACATGTGATTGCTAATCGGTGGAATATAATAAGAAAAATAAGTAAATTGTTAGAAGCATAGAACATACCATAAATTAACAATTAGTTTATCATAGATTTATTTTGATGTTTCAAATTTGGAGACATAAGGAATGAGAGAGTCCATGATAGATTTTATTAGAATCCTTTGAGCTCTTGTCTCATCCTTATTGTACTTTGCTAAGGCTTGAATTTGTTCCTTATTAGGGATAGTTATATTCCCTTTGATGAGGTCTAGAAGTTCATTCTCCTTGATAAGTAAATCAATCCTCTTCTTCCATGCAAGGAAGTTAGTGGTCCCAACCAATTTTTTGCTTTCCTTGCAAAAATACATTGAGTTATGTTTAGGATGGGACATATATATACTTGATAGAGTTTGTGATGTAGTAGTCTTGCTTTCTTCTTAAAGACTAGATGACTTGCCTTCTTGGATCTTGATGATCTTCAAATTGCTTCCTTCAAATAGACTTGCTTGATGATGGGATTTGCTTAGAGAGAAGGACTTGACTTGTAGTGATTTTTCCTTTGAAGATGGTGTAGCTTGATGTAGGTATTTCTATGATTGGATCTTCTTGTAGGTTCCTTTATATGAAAGGCTTCTCTTCTTGCTTTGTAGTCTTCCTTAATGGATAATAGATGGTAGAATTTCTTGTTCTTGATGTATTTGAGACCTATTGGCTTGATGATTCAACCTTGTATATGTTCTTGAGATGTCCTTTCTTGATGTGTCACCTTATGAGTGTTCTTGAGATTCCCTTTCCTTGATGTGTCACCTTAGGTCTGATACCATGTTGAAGAATCTAGGGAAAATAGTTATGATAGGATTCTTCTAGCAATGATAACAATTTGTGAAGCACTTTTAATTTTCTTCCTAGCTTTATCTCCTTATTATTATTAGTGTATATTCTTCTTACTTCATCCAACTACTACCAAAAATACAAAAGACAAGAACACAAGATGTTGGCTCTTTGCCAGGGCAAAACCTCTCTCTCATTAGGGGATTTTTGAGGTCTAAAATGGGCCTCGTAAGAAAAATGTACAACCAAAATAAAAATTATAAGAACCAATAGGATTCAATATGATGATGTCAACCATGGGGGACGATTCACCATTTTTGGAGTAAAAAATTAAAAAATAATAAAATAATAAAACTAATTTTTCAACTCGTATTTTCAACTTATCTCCCTAAGGTTTTACTCAAATTTTGAGTGGGAGTACTCGTTAGATACAAAATTTAATTTCTCATCCAAGGAGTACCCATGTTGCATACTTTCGATGGACTCTGCTACACGAAAAATGAGAAATACATGAAAAAACGTGATTGCAATAATGTTTTTCATGTATTTTTCATTTTTCGTGTAGAAACATCCATCAAAAGTATGCAACATGGGTAATCCTTAAATGAGGAATCAAAGTCTACATCCAATGAGTGTTTCCGCTTGAAATTTGAGTAAAACCATAGGGAGATAAGTTGAAAATACGAGCTGAAAATAGTTTTTTCTTTTTTGTCTCTCTAAAATTTGATGATGTAATCTAAGTTTATTTTATTATTTCCACTATTATTTTATAATTTCCTTAGGAGGCCCATTTTAGACCTCAAAAGTCCCCTAATGTTTAGAGAGGAAAACCCTTTCTCAAATTTCTCTTATTGAAGGTTCTATTGATAAATGCCAAACCGTAGACCCTTGACAAGAATATCCTCCAAGCAGAAGTCAAGTCTTTGTCCTTCTTCCAACATTTCGTCCTCCTTCTTCCAACACTTCGTTCTTCTTCCGATAACTGATATTAGTTCTAGATCTTCTAGCTATAGAAGATATATTCCTCCTTTATCCTTAGGGGACTCTTTCACATATGAGGAGTACCTTCTCTCTTTAACCAACTGAGCTCTTTCTTCGATATAGTTGTAGGCCTGATATGACAGGGTGCAATCCTATTTGTTCACACTTGTGAGGGGATTCCTTACAGGAATGTCTTCTTTCATCTTCGCTTGAGTGAGAGGCCTTATAGGCCTATTTATCTAGCCCAAACAATGAAATATGGATGATTGTAGTAGAGGGCTGCTAAGATAGTAGAGATACCCTCTATATCTATGCACGTGTGGCTGCAGTAGGCCTTAGAATAGTCCTCTAAGGTTCAATATACTTTCTCCTTCCTTTGCCGCACTAGAGGCTCCTTACTTTAACTTTTTCTCACCCTTAACTCGTCTTATTTCTCGATGATTTCAGAGGTGATGATCCTTTTTCATTGGAGGAGTGGACAACCTCTATATATAGCGGTCTGTCCCTCCTTTAGGCCGACTTGTAGACTTGAGTTCGACTTATCATTTTCACTTCAGATTTGCTTCTTTGGTGATGTCGTTGCATGGAGGAGACTTGTGACTTTGCTTGGAGGTATTATTTTGACTCTAGTACAAGTATGTACATGGTGTAACATGCCCATAAGGGTATTCATCATTTCTTTTGACTCTTTGACTTCCCTATAGCACTTTAACATGTGCTAGACCTATTCAATGAACAAGAATCTCATTGATATAAATAAAAAAAAAATATTTCTTTTCTTTTATAAATACAAATATCAAAATTACATTTATGAAGACCGAACCTAGTTACATTTTCTTTAACACGAAGAACCTATCAAAAAGCATTACCATTTAGACTCACCTCCCCATTAGTGCAGAGACACTTGATATTTTTCTTGCATGAGCTCTAACAAGAGGTTTGACTTATTGGAGTCTAAACATGTCATCCTTGTATTTAATAATATAAACTAGAAATAAAGAATAATCATTAATAAAAATGAAGCACTTGGCTTCCCAAAAATATCATTGTGAACTAATTTAGGGGGCTTAGAAGCATGCCTCGAATTGTTCTTTGGAAAGGATCCTTGATGATGTTTACCCTTCCTATATCCCTTACAAAGAACTTGAGGAGGGTTTATTTATGGAAGATCCACAATGAGATGAAGATGATTCTCTTGTCTCAATGATCCAAGATTAGCGTAATTTAGATGAAAGTGCCAAAAATTAGTGTAATTTAGATGATGGTTGCAATTTGCATTGCCCACCATTGTAGTGAATCTATTTGATTTTGAAGGTGAAGAAAACCTCCTAACTTGTACATATGTTTGGATTCATCATAACATCCAGAAACAAATACTTTGAACTTTTCATTTGTGTTTTAACGACCCTTCTCTGCGACCAAAATTCCACTTTTTATTCATGTGTGCAATGCAATAAATATAAAGAGATTTGGTCCCAATCTATAAATATGGATGACATCCCCATACTTATCCTCATTATTCACAATGGAGCCACACCTAGAGATTGGTAGGGTTGAGTCACCACCAATAGTTTCTCACCTTTATGCTAATCACTATAGTATGACAGAAATTGCTTGTACTTCTTCATATTTTTAGTTGCACCAATATTTGCAATCCATTATTATAAATAAGTTGGAGAGTGTGAAGCATAATGCACAGTGAGATTTGTAGTATTAGGAATGCCAATGTTGTTTTCAAAGAGATCATTGTTTCTCATTGTTTTCCTATAAATATCTTAAATTTTTAAAGATGTAGGAGACAAGTTTTCAAAGAATGTCCTTCTTTTCGAAAATAAGAGCACATCATCCTCTTCTTATTTGAGGATGTATAAGTTTCCCTTGTAGAGTCATGCATACATGAGGGTGAGTTTAGCCTTAAAATGGGCTTGATCACATAGGGGCAGGTCTCCTAAATTATTCAATGTTGTTAGAAATCACTAGGTAAAAGATATATGGTGAATTTTCCATTAAACCCTAATCCAATAAGATAAACACATTGAAATATAACAACACATTAATGATGAACACATGAAACTTTAATGGATCTTGCAAACAAGTAGAGAAAATAACATAGGCGCCCTTACGAAAAAGAATGAATAAACATAATTGAATAAGATGATGTTAAAAATGAGTTAAGAGCTAGCCCCAAGTTAAAAAACCTGAAGTCAATAATGTGTAATAAATTATAATGGGTGCAACACCCTAGAACTACCCGCAAGTAAGCTAATAAAGGGTTGCAAGTACCCACATAATGGTTCGACACATAGCCACAATTAAAGATTAGCCAAAATATCTCAACACCCTCCCTTGAGTTAAACAAGAGGTCATGAAGATGATATTACATTCATAGGTGATCAATTAAGATCACCATACCACCTTGTCATAATGTTGCACTATAGTCATAAAAAGCCATACTAACAAAGAAAGCCTTCGTGAACAATATTGGGATTGATCATGCTAAAAACACTTTTTGATGACACAAACTCATAATTGTGAAATAGACATTAGAGTGATTAGTAGTTTGAAATAAGTTTCATAAATAAAAAATATTGTTGATGAGTTAGAAATTCAAAAACTAATTCAAAAAATTGAATCAATAATAATTGTTAAATTGGCTTTAATGTTGTTTTTACTTTAATATATGTATATGCAAGAGATGTTGTGCGTAAAGTTACTTATATATATATATATATATATTTAATAATGTTGCTTTAAAAATCAATGTGAGCTTGAATTTGCATTTTATTTAGGGATTTTTACTTTAGGGATCAATTATTATTATTATTATTTTTTTTACTTTAAAAGATATTTGCATGTCAAGAAATTTGATCAAAATAAAATTAAAATATGGTAGATATGTGTAACTTAATGTAATGTAAACATTGTAACTTGGTGAAAATAAAATTAAAATAACAAAATAAAAAATAACCCTATAAAAATTAAATAATAAAAAAATAGAAATGACTCATGGTATTGATCCATGGTTTTAAAAATTAATGATATTGACTCATGGAATTCCTCTGGAATATAATCAAAGGCGGGGATTAAACTATCCTTGATTCATGTTAGTTTGATGTTATATTTAGATATATAATTAGTTGTAGAAAATGCCGTTGAATCCATGTAGCCTATAAAGGTAAAACTTTCATGTAAAGGTAAAACTTTTTTATGGATATGTTGGCACTCTGGAGAGGTGGGGAAATATTAGGAAAAATGTAATTATTACATTTTATCTAATATTTTATTGTAATTTTTTTTTATATTTGTAATTTAAAGGTAAACAAAGTCAACTATAAAATTAGTAGGAGTGGGGAAATATTGAGTAGAATGTAATATTTAGGGTGGGATGTGGCCTCAAATATTAGGTAAAATTTAATAATATTACATTTTAATTAGTATTTCCCCCACCCTTGGCCACTATTTATTGGATAACATATAATATTGTAATGTTATATTTTATGTAATATTTCCCCTCACCGATTATACAACCCAGTATAGGGCACATGTGTAGATGTAATGTCGGCTCAATTGTAATCAATATATTTGTAATAATTAATACAAATGTGTTCCATCTATAAATTTAATTAATAAGCGGGTAAAAGCTTAATATTTACAATATGAAAAGATTTTTAATCATGAATATTTAAGATGAACCATCGTTGCTGGTTCGAAACGTCGATGGAAAAGAATCCTTATGCGATGGATCCAGAAGAGAATCTAAACAACCATGGATATTATTTACTTCTAAGTAGGTTTTTTTACAATACCATAGGCCAATACCCATAAGAGAAAGATAGAGAGGGAGAGGAGGGAAGAAAATTATAATTCCATGGGCTATTACCATGGTTTATCAATACCATGAGCCATCTGGACTTTTGATTATTATGTCATGGATCTAGGCTTTTAATTATTTTGTTACAATACCATGGGTCAACAACATGGCTTATCAAGACGACATGCTCAAAAACCATAACTTATTTCAAAATCATTTTTTTTACAAATAATTTATTTTAGTTTAATTTTATAACATTTTTTAATTAAATCTAAGATAAAAAAAGTTACAATTACTTTTGAGGTATATCTAAACCCTCCATCCTCACGACTACTAACAATATTCCCATAGAGATTAAATGGAGGTTTTAATAAATTAAAAAATGAGAATACTTTAATATATACATATGTGAAATTTATATATTATAACTAATATTATAAAGAACCAGGATAGATGATTTTAAACAAGCCAAGTGAGAAAGCAAAGTGATTAACAATGATAGAGGAAATATAGTGCATGATTCTCTTAAGTTTTTATTATTGTATTTTTTTTAACATGTTTGATAAAAAATATAGGTTTAATATTTTACAACCAATTATGATTTTTTATTTTATTTTATTTTTATCTTTTTATTTTTGTAGTTTAGATACTTTCTTAAATACAATACAATGGGATCATATTTAAGAAAGAGAGGGATATGGAAAGGGGGAATAGAGTGGGGGAGAAAGACATAGAGGTGGGATAGACACTGAGAGAGAGAAAGGAAGAGAGAGAGGAGAGGGAGGGACAGAGATGGATTCGGAGGGGGAAAGAGAGGGAGTGAAGAACATAGACATTGAGAGATAGAGGTGGAGAGAGAGAGAGAGGGAGTGACAAGGGAGAGATGGAGATGGAATGAGGGAGAGAGGATACAAGGGAAGAGAGGGAAAATGAGATGATAAAGATAGGGAAAGAAGGGGAAGAGAGAGACAAGGAGACATAGATATGGAGGGGGGAGAGAGGGGGAGAGAGAGGGAGGAAGATAGTGACAGAGTTGGAGGGTGGAGAGAGAGATTGTGTATGATGAGGGTAGAGTGGGAGAGAAGGGGAAAGAGAAGAAGGAAAAAGAGAGAGGACTTGAGACAGAGGAGAGAGAGAGGGGGGGAGAGAGATGGAGTTGGAAGGAGAAGAAAGACATAGAGAGAGAAAGGTGAAGAGAGAGTGGCAAGGGATAAATGGAGAGTCAATGAGAGAGAGAGAGAGAGAGAGAGAGAGGAAGAGGGAGGGAGATAGAGATATAGATGGGGCAGGGGAGAGGGTAGAAGAGAGAGGAAAAGAGAGGGAGGGAGGAAGAGAGATAGATGAGAGAGAGAGATATAGATGGAGAGAGAGAGAGAGAGAGAGAGAGAGAGAGAGAGAGAGAGAGAAGGGGAAGAGATAGAGAGGGAAAGGAATATGGAGAGATAGATAGATAGATAGATATTGGGAGAGAGAGAGAGAGAAGGGGAAGAGATAGAGAGGGAAAGGAAGATGGAAAGATAGATAGATATGGGGAGAGAGAGAGAGAGAGTGTGTGACATGTGTTTAGGGGGTTGATATAGAGAGGAAAATAAGGAGAGAGAGGGAAGAAGAAAGAGACACACATAGACAAATACATACATAGAATCTATATCTAGAAAGTCATGAATATTTTGGATTTTCGCTAAAATAG
Source organism: Pinus tabuliformis (assembly GCA_031772625.1). Classification (NCBI taxonomy): domain Eukaryota; kingdom Viridiplantae; phylum Streptophyta; class Pinopsida; order Pinales; family Pinaceae; genus Pinus; species Pinus tabuliformis. Next base: position 888,015,246 of record CM062818.1, read on the forward strand.
ATGTATTGATTTCAATGTAGTTGTTGATTTCTAATCCTATTTGATCACATGCACTATATGATTTGATTTCAGTGTAGATGCCAATTTATAATCCTATTTAATACTTTACACTAGATGCATTGATTTCAGTGTCGATGTTGATTTCTACTCCTATTTGATCGGTTGCACAGGATGCATTGGTTTTAGTGTAGATATTGATTTATAATCCTATTTGATCACTTGCACTAGATGCATTGATTTCAGTGTAGATGTTGATTTATAATCCTATTTAATACCTTACACTAGATGCATTGATTTCAGCGTAGATGTTGATTTTTACTCATATTTGATTGCCCGTTAGATGCATTGGTTTAGTGTAGATATTGATTTCTACTCCTATTTGATTACTTGCACTAGATGCATTGATTTCAGTATAGATGTTGATTTCTAATCCTATTTGATTGTTTTCACTAGATGCATTGATTTTAGTGTAGATGTTGATTTCTAATTTGATGCAATTATATCATGTATGATGTATATTAATTTCAAAGTAATTAGGTTAATAGTGTGCATTGATTTCAGAGTAAGCACATCTCTGCCTCCTCCATCTATATCTCTATCTTCCATTGTCTCTCCTTCTCTATCTCTCTATATCACCCCCTAAACATACAAACTCTCTCTCCATATCTATCTATCTCTCTCTCCATGCCTCCCTTTCCCCTCCCTCTCTCTCTCCATCCCTCCCTTTCCCCTCTCTCTCTCTAACATTTCCCTCTCTGTATCTATATCTCTTCCTCTCTCCCTGTCTTTGCCTCTCTCTTCTTCCGTCCCTCCCCCCATCTATATCTCTATCTCCCCTTGTCTCTCCTTCTCACCCCAAAAACATACACACTCTCTCTCAGTGTAAGCACATAAAAATTATTCATGACGTGCATTGACTTGTGTGTTATAGTAATTCAACAATAAATACAATACTTGAATTTTCATCCTAAATAAAACGTTCACTTACCCTAAATGTTTGCTTCTTGAAACTATAAACTATTTATAATTGGCTACATTCTTATTATTCCCATTTTCCATCATTCAACATTGTTAATTACTTTATATTCAAACACGGTAATAGAAAATAACTACCATTGAAAGTTATTTGGGGTTTAACACTCCATAAATTACAATGATTGACTTTGGTAGGTCGAATTAAGTATTTGAATGGTCTATGATTCCAACTACTCTTTTCATATGATTGATATGAGAAAATGGAAAAACTAATAGGTGTGACAATAAGAACAATAGAAGAAAATTGTTTCAGATTGATCGCAATGAAGATTGTTTGCAATTGTCTATATTCTTATTATTCACATTTTCTATCAATCAAAATTGTTACATTGACACTTTGCACTCAAAATTTTTATTTCATCATTTTTCATCATTAAAGTTATTAACAGTGTCTCTCATCTCAACAATCTGAGGTAACTAAGAAAATTTTAAATTAAATCGACCAAATTAATCTTAGACATATTTAGAATATTTAAAATGATCAAAATAATTAGATATTCAACAAATTTTTTATGACCGCACACGACTGAAACCAACCTAGATCCATCTTAACACGAGATCTATCAAGCGCAGAGAGGGATCAAATCTCTCAAATTTTATTTTCAAAAAATAAGTTTGCACCTCGAGATATTTGATCCCTCTCGACGCTTGATAAATCCGGTGTTAAGATAGATTTAAACTAGTGTATTAAATATTTATTTAAAAAATAATTAATTACGTATAAACTTCATTTTACTTAAATTTTTTGATAAAATCATCTTAAAATAAAATAAATATCTTTAAAATATTAAATACAAATTAATTTATGTTATCAATATTTCTAATTTATTAAAGAATACAATAAACATTTTAAACCATTACTTATTTAAAAAAAAATAATTAAAAATTATATATATAGTTTAGACCTACATGAAAATTATGCAGTCAACATACATTCTCATACGCTTATTGGAATTCGAGTAGAGTGAGAATACAAACTTCTTCAAAATATTAAATACAAATTAATTTATGCTATCAATATTTCTAATTTATTAAAAATATAATAAGCATTTTAAACCATTATTTATTAAAAAATTTAATAATTTATATATAGTTTAAAATGACTTAGTTTAATTTATAGATGAAATGATTTTTTATTTTTTATTTTTTTCTTTTGGTTAATTTTAATCAAAATTTGACTGAAAATTTTAAAAACTTGAGTCTAAATTATTTGATCTCAATAATTTGAGTGCCCCAAGAGTTTTTCATGGTGCTGAATCTATTTATGCATTCAAAAATGCATTTTAAACAACAAAAAATCTTGAAATTAAATTGACGGATTTTGGTGAATTCTGGTGAAAAAGACTATTTCGTCTATAAGTTAGACTAGCCGTTTAGAATTGCATGAGAATTTTGTGTTCTTCTTGGAATTCGAGCATGCATTCTCATATACTTATTGGAATTTGAGTAGAGTGAGAATATGATATTTTTTACTACTTTTAATAACTCTCTTATGGTTAATTAAACATTTTTTCTATTATTTAAAATTATTTATAATTTTAAGAAGATCTCACATATATATATATATATTCTTTATTTTTTATAGGATTTTTGTTGTTGTTGTTGTTGAGGTTTGGAGTTAATATGACATTTATCAAAGGTATTATACCTTATCATGTTATTAGTAAGGATTTGAACTTGGGTGAGGAAGATAACAACCATTCTACTCAACTACCTTGAGATAATCCTAACCGACTACTTTTTATTGGAATTCAAACATATGTTTTTATATTCTTATTGGAATTTGAGAAGAGTGAGAATAGGATATTTGTTAAGGAGTCAAATTCTTATTGGAATTTGAGCAAAGTGGGAATAGGAGATTTGTTAAGGAGGTAAATGCTTATTGGAATTTGAGCAGAGTGAGAATAGGAGATTTGTTAAGGAGTTAAATGCTTATAGGATGAGAATAGGAGATTGGTTAAGGCTTTTAATAATTTTAAAATGTAACTTAACTATATATATAATTAATATATTTCATAATAATTATATGATATATAAAGTGTTAGACATCTAATCCTCAAGGATTGGGTGAATAATTTGTAAATATGTAAATTAAGGGAAATATGAATTGTGAGAATAGGAACCGACTTTGGAAGATGAATCCCAATGGTCTCTCTTTTAAGTTATATAAGTCTATTCTCATTAATACAATGACATCCAAATTCAGGAGTTACCATCTTGGCCTGACATGGTATCAAAGCTTGACTGTCTACCCCTCGTTTGCTTTACTCGCTTTGCTAGTCCCTTTCTCTTCTGCTTGTGCTTTATCAGTGGCCTATGGCTTAGACCTATCCACTCCGCTATCACATAGATTTGTTGCAACCTCCTCCTTGTTGAATTTGGAACTATGGTCAGTGTTCATAATGTATATTTGGCCCTTGATGTATTTATATTGATTATTGTAAAGCATATTTTAAACGATAGAGTCAGAAGAAAAAATATTTTGAGTCAAGTCCCATTTGCACTTTTGAAAGAAGAAAATTTAGATTTTTAAAATTGAAAAATTTGGCTCCTAGTTTGTCAAGTCGACCTCCCTCCAAGTCAATTCAGCCCTAGTAGAGTCACACCCATTCAACCTAGCCAGTTCACTATATAAAGGTAGTTCGACCTCCTCCTCAAGGCACCAATTCACACTCTCTCAAGCAAGACAATTTTTGGGCATCCTAGCGAAGCACAAGAAGGACAAGGAGGAAAAAAATAAGGACAAAATTAATCTCTTTATCTCTTCTCTAGCTCGCATGTGTGTAAGGAATTACACACACACTCTCTCTCCCTCTTCAGTTTGCATATTTTTCTGGGTAGTTTCTGTTGCATGGGTCAAAATTTATAGCAAATTGTAGGGGGTCGAAATTCTAGGATTGTGGAAGTTGCAGGAGGGGAAAGATTCTAGGGCAGATCAATAGCGCAAAGTGTTCGATCAGATTGGAAGGCTTGACCTGGAGAGTTTGACCATAGATTTATTGAAGGTCAATTTGACATAGTTGATAACTAGAAGGTCTAAGTGTGTCTCTTGTTGAATAGAAGAATTTTTCTATTTAAAAGGTTGTTGAGATTCCCCCCCAGAGGGTTTTCCCAGGGTAAATCTTGTGCTCTCTTTGTGCATTGTGATCTCTACTATTCCAATGTTATTGTATGGTTGAATTTCTAGAGTATAATTGCTTAATGATATATTGGGAAAACCAAAATAAGATCAACATCATTATAAGTAATTACCAATTTTCAGAAATATTGTGCTAGTACCTATTGCACTTGAAAAATCAACATGGTATCAAAGGTTTGGTGAAGGAAGGAACATTGAGATCACTCTTGAAGAAACCCTACATTGAGATCACTATTTTTGAAGTCCTTCTTGTTGATTTACATCCATGGATTCTTCTATGAAATCAGAGAACAAGTTAGAAGGGGCCTCAAACTTTAGAGCTTGGAAGACTAGAATTGATCTTATTCTTGCAAAGAACAAAGTCTTGGATATTGTGAAGGGTAAAGTTGTTAAACCAACAGATAATGCTGGAAAGGATAGGTTTAAGGAATATAAAATCACTTCCATGAGTCTTATTATGGATTCAATTAGAGATCATTTGATTCCATATATTTCAAAGCTTGAATCTTCAAAAGAAATGTATGATTCCCTAGCAAAATTATTTACAATCAACAACATGGTCAATTCATGAGTTTGAAGAAAGAGCTTCGTGATGTGAGGATGATAGATGATGACACTTTGCCTTCATACTTTGTAAGAATATCTCAAATAAGGGACCAACTTCAAGCAATTAATGAAGTTGTATCTGAGAAAGAACTTGTGACTATAATACTCAATGGACTACCTAGATCATGGGATGCATTTGCAGTAGGTGTAAGTAGTAGGAAGGATGTTCCCTCATTTGACGAACTATGGAAACCTTGTACTTAATATGAATCAATGCTTGTATCAAGAGATAGAAAGGAAGAAGATTCTCAAGCATTTGCAGCTCACCACAAGAAGTTTAAAGGAAAGAAGAAGTTTGGTTTTCAAAGCAAGAATCAGGAAGAAGATCACCTCCTCCCCAAAGGAAGAAGGATATGTTAATAGTTCCATGCTATGGTTGTCACAAATTTGGACATTATAAAAGGGATTTTCTTGAAATGCCTAATAAAAAAAAGAGAAAAGGAAAACAACATGCTTTCACAACTAGTACTGATGATGAATATCCAAAGAAGTCTAAAGGTGACAAATATTTATTTTACTTTTTTGCTCTAACAGGTTCTATTGTAGATGATGATGATATGTGGCTGGTATATAATGGTGCTTCAAGAAATATGATAGGAGATCGTGAATATATCATTAGCATGATGGAAATAAGGCTATCTCAAAGGGTAGAGCTTGGGAACAACAACATCTATGCATTCAATGATTTTGAAAGACATCCATTGAGCTAGAATTTGGTAACAATGACCATCTTGACAATGTTCTATATGCGCCAGGTTTGAAAAAGAACTTAAGTCTCTATTGCATGTTTAGGAGATAAAGGAGATATAATAGCGTTTCTTGATGGAAAATTACTAGTATGGCCCAAGGATCTAGTATAGATGATGCTAGAGTTATTGGAATTCATGAAAGAGGACTGTATAGGATCGTGGGTCAACCAACTCAAGCTTGTGCTCTCACATGTTTTCCACTGACACATCCTTGAAAAACTCCATCATGATCGCTGGTGAAGAAGGCCACCACCCTCAAAAGAGATCAAGGAATTCAAGGTATGATAATAATGTAGATGCTACTCAATATGAACTTTCTTATTTCTTCTCTTTCTAGTTCCTCTCCTTCGGATTCGTTTGATAGATGGCTAGTAGATAGCAGGGCTTCTAGACACTTCACTAGTTATCGTGAAGTCCTCTCAAACCTGGTTGAGAGGGAGACAAATTTGAAGATAATTCTTGGGGACAATTCTACTTATCCTGTAAAGGGGTTTGGTTCTGTTTCATTTCATTTGGATTGTGGTCAAACTATGCACCACAGTATGTTCTATATCAAGGTATTTTATAAGGATTTACTATTTTTCCTATTTATAGTATTGTAGGCGACTATTCTAGTTTGAAAATTCATATGTATAAAATGTAGGCGAATATTCAATAAAACCATGTAATTTACTATCAAAATCAGTAAAATTTGGTGAATATCATCCATTTAATCACGTATAAAAAATAAGGGGATTTTTAATGAAATTGGCGAATATTTTTTTCATAAAATGTCTAAAAAATAGCCCATTTACGAAATTTCACCCCTGTTGGTGCATTGGTAAAATGGTTGGTATACATAGTGGAGGTATTAGGTTTGATTCAATGGACCGTTGAGATTTTTTGGCTCTGGTACAATTTATAGGTCAAACACAATATTCCCTATTAGGCTATACAAAGAAATGGTTTGGCTTCTTGGTAAGACGTTGGAATAATGTTGAGAAGGTTGGGATTTCAATTCACCCACCCAATCCTTCTGCAGTCAGTAAGGCCCTTTTAGGAAAATCGGGATTGCCATGTGGCAGTCTCTAATTAGTCCACGTGGTGGCCGCATAACTTGCTCAGTCAACCAAACATGTCTTCTGCCATGCAACATGACATCTGCAAACTTGCTTCGTCAGCTATGCCGCATCGTCACCACATCAGTTCCACATTAGGCTTATGCCGCATCAACGACCCACATGTTGCATACTTGTGCTGCGACTTGTTGGCCTTGTTAGAATGCCTTACCACATGTCACACTTTGATTGGTGTACATTGTTTCAAATTCAACCTACCATGTTAGCACCTATGCCACATCACTCAGTCATGTCGATTGTGCCACATGTCATCTTGTGGGGTTGCCACATCATTAATTCCACGTGACCTACTCCAAAGACGCCACCTTTCAGCCTTGTCAATGGAATCTGCCATGTGTCACACTCTTGTCATGTCACCTATCAACAACCATACTGTTCATACTGCCATGTGTCCTCCTATGGCGCTACCATGTGGTACATCTTGCCATCTTTTTGCATGTTTCTTGAAAACTTTACAATGTTGTAACTTTTTCATACGACATTCATTTCACTTCATTCAAGTGTAGTTGGAGAGCTCTTGACAAACCCTTCAACACGGAAACCTTTGCATCAACATTTGAAGAAATCGACTTTTATCAACGATGAGGATCCACATGAATAATAATGTGTTATCAATTCCTCTATAAAAATGGACCAATATACAATAAAATCCTATTTCCTTTGGAAAATCCATTGATACCATACATGTTGATCTTGTTATAAAAACAAGGATGCAATATTTACCTTTTGTAAGGTTTCCAATTGGTGTATATCATATTATTTCTCCACGTGGAACGTCCATGTTATAGGATTGTTACATCAAGCTTCGTCATATTCATTTTCAGAATGTGGTAGTTCCTTTGTGTTGAATTTAAGACATGTTGATGTGCATCTTGGATTGAAAATTCATAATTATGGTTTTGTGATTCAATCTTTGTGCTCTTGAATTGTGATAAAATACTCCCCATATGTGATTGAGTCTCAACACCATTCTTATCTTTATGTTCACGATTTCCTTCGATCTCCATATGTCCTTTAGGGAGTTTCCTTAATAGAATGTTTTGTGATTATTTTATTTCTTCTGTGATGGATTTTTGTATATCTTCCTTGTTTTAATTAATCTTCTTTTCCATTTCATCCATAATTTTTCTTTGAATGTCTTATTGAGAACTTGATAAAGCCACCTTTTTCAACATACTACCATCCATTTCATTAACTTTCTTCTCTAATTGGGAGAACCTAAATTTTAAGTTTCAACTTTCTTCATGAGTTTTGGATGAGCCTTAAGGAAGTGTTGTAACTTTCTTTGGAGGTATAATAATAGCACTCATCTTTATCATAACTTTCAATCACAAAAAAATTGGATCTTATAATTAAAAGTTGTCACTTGTAAGTGACGTACCTTTAACACCTTAATTTGGAGAATATTTAAATGGTTGACCTTTTTCTTGATATTCTAAGCTTTAATCCCTTACAATCTGAAACTCTGGCATGTAATACTTTGATATGTCTTCTCTACAATTGAACGTATAACTAGATTTTGATGTGCCAAATGAAAATTGTGGTAACTTTCCCAAAACTTTATGATTTTTTGCCTCTTCCCAAGGGCAAACTTGTATAGCATACCATGTGTCCATTTCTTCAAATATAATTCTTAAATTTTCTTTTGCGGTATTTCGTTGTCTCAAACCTTTGAAAATTTCATAGTTTGTAGTGTCCTAGAAAAAAGTTGTAGAAAAAATTTCACGATCATTTGTTTGAAACTAATTTCAAGATCATTCAAAAACCCTAACTTCCACATTGTATATCTTCAAAATTAGAGAGAACCAAAATATAAAAAATTTAACCAGAATTTCCCCAAAATCTGCCTAAATCTTCTCAAAATTTCACCATCTTAAATGTCCTAGAAAAAAGTTTTAGCAAAATTTCCAAGATGATCTGTTTTAATCAACAAAACCTTATGTTAGTATGCTTTAATACCAAATGTTATTATTGGTTTCTTATAATTTCTAAGGCACAAGATTCATAACATGTTCTAGGTGAAGGGTTGTAGTGTCAAGTGGTGATTCAAAAATATACTTATTCAAACTCAGTTGAAGATTGGCTAAGGGGGGCTGCAAAATCTAAGCATAATATCTTAGTGATGTGGAGGAAGTTGTGAAGGCTTGTTTATTGATTGGGAGGGACCTAACTTGGAAGGTGAGTGAGGGGACTTTAGTCTGGATTGGGGAGGACACCTGTGTTAGGAGTGGAAAATACCACCTACTGCTTCCACAAATGATTTAATCATTAAGGGGAAAAGGTTTTTTCATGCTTTCCCACATTGTAGATCCACTTACAACTTTGATATGGAAGTAGGTATGGCTTATGACAAGCATGTTAGGTTTCATAAACAACGAAGTGGATTTATTGAATGATTTTTTAATCATGTTTAGAATGGAGTCATGTTTGAACCCAAGATCATTAGGATGAGATATATTGGTATTTTTGTCCTGTGGGGGTTTAAATCCTTAAGATTGGATATATGATTTTAAGTATATAAGAAGGAAGAAGATAACTTCAATGTTGGTGACACTATTTTCGGAAGTTGAAATGTCCTTCTAAAGAAAATATGTTCATGTAGTGTTTATTGATGAGCAAATTATTAACTTGGGACATATTATAGAAGAGGTGTTAAGAGGGGTTTGGTAGTTGTGCTCTTTGTAACCTCAACAAGGAGACAAATGGTCATTTGATCATGGATTGTGACTATTCAAAACAAGTGTGGCTAGAAACGTGTTAAAATTTGGCAGCTCAGGGATGAATTTCTCCTAGAAGAAATCATATATTTTAGTTTTGTTTGAACCACCTATAATAAAATTTCATTTCTAACAATTCTAATATGACTTTCCAAAAATATTAAGTCACATCTCAATTTGGAAGTGACTTTCCAAAAATAGAAAGTCATGTCTAAATGATCAAGGATGATCTCGACATATGGAATCCACTTTAAAATCAAATCAATCATGATTATACAAGTCAAGAATTAATATTTTATCCTTACTAGTATTATTATTATTATTATGATACTATTATTTATAAAATAGTCTAAAGTCATTCACCTTTAATGGATTAATAAAAATGAATTCTCAATAGTCTCATGGAATAAGTCAATTAAATTGAGAATCTCTTACTTGGAAAATCAAACCTCTCTCTTGGAATAAAATAGTAACTCCACACTTAAGAAAATGTAACTCTCCCTCACTAATTCGATGTATGGAAAAAATGTAACTCCTCTTCATTAAATGCACTTGTAACTCCCTCATTCAATTTGATTTGTAACTCTCACTAAATATTCTCTCATGTCTAAGTGTAACTCTCTCTCTCCCTAAGTCAGATTGTAACTCCTCAAGACAAGAGTACCTCTCTCTCTCTTCTTGGGATGAGTTACACTTCTCCTCAAGTAATTCCTCCCTCATGGAATTTGATTCTCCTATTGTTGGCTCAAGGCATGAATTCATTTTATAACTCCTCTCATTTCTCATCTATTTAAGCAAAAGCAAGTGAGAGTTGAGTGTATCATGTTCATTTTGAAGAAGGAGAACAAGCGTTGAGTGTGTGCAAGAGAAGTGTGAGAGCAAGGGAAGAGATGGAACAAGTGTGAAGGACAAAATCTGATCAAGAGAAAGAGAAAATCTTCAAGCAAAGAGAAAGAGCACTTCAATTGCAAGTTGATCAGACATTGGTGACTTTATTCACTCTCTCTCTCTTTCTCTCTCTCTCTCTCTTTATTTTGCTAAACAATTGAAGAAATCTAATAGAAGAAGAATAATTTGGGTTCCCCCCTAGAGGGGTTTTCCCCTAGTCATTGGACTTAAATCTCAGTGTTTCATATTTCTGCTTGGTTGTCTTCATATGATCCTTAAGTTTATATTCTATCTACAATTGTTGATTTGAAAAGTTTTGAAGAAAAATTCCGCATTCTAAGTAATTGTACCAATAATGAAGATTTAGTTTTCTGCAAAGCACTTTCAAGTCCCAACATAGAATATTCAGTTTTGTGCAAAGTACATTTAGTTTTCTGCAAAATACATTCAACTTTGTGCATAGAACTTTCAACATTTTGTAAAGAATTTTTAAGTTTTTGAATAGTACTTTCAGATTTTAATAAAATGAAGGTTCTAACAACATTGAAAAGTGTTTAGTTAGGGGGTTCTATTGAAGTAGGTTTAAGGAATTGGGCAGGGAATCCACATACAAAGGATTCTATGGATGTTCCATTAATAGTGGCCCAAGGGAATATGGTTGGCTAGGAACCTTTCAATTGTTTGAAGAAAATACATTCCTCCAAGAAAATGTTTAACTAATGGGCTCAACATATTGACTCGCTTTTCACAACATAATGAAGGGGACTTGGTGAGGGTAGTGGATATAGAACAAATTGATAAGAGGTTTCCCTGGGATTTTTTTGATGGGATGTCACAAGGGATCATTCTATATGTGGAAGGGGACAGATTCTATTATCTAAAGATAATCATTCCAATAAGTTTATCAGGATGGGGGGAGGGGTCAAATAATTATGCAAACTTGATACCACCAAAATTAGTATTATTATTGGCGAATGAAAAATGAATTAACATTTTATAGGTGTTTGATGATTCTTAGGTTTTCATAAGATGGGTAAAAGTTAAGAAAAGATGTCACAATGTGTTTTTAAATTTTGTCTTCAAAGAGGTCAAAGGTTTGAGAGTGTTTTTCAACCATATTTCTCGTCAACATGTGTACAAGGAGAGAAATATAAATGTTGATGGTTTATTTAACAATGGAATTACAATATCGTGTGGTACTTAAATGATAATAAAAAATATGAATGGGGACATTTTAGAATATTATCACCGTCATTTTGATGATGTAATGGCGTGAGAAAGAGATACTCTTGTCTAAGGTCTTTTTTATCAAGTCAAAGCTTACTCCTTAGAGATTTTGATCATGCTACTTATTCTATTTATATAGATTAAATTCATATCTCTAACATGGAAAAGGTATCCATTCTCAAAGTGCATATTCATAGTTTTTTTCTTGATGTACTAGATTTGACATTATTGAGAAAGAAAAGCTTCATATATCGACCCTTTTTTGTAAAGCTTTGGAATGTCCTAGATGAGGGTAGTTGGTAGAAAATGGTTGAGAAAGCATGTGAAGAATGTAATTTTGTAATTTTTTCAAAAGGGTATTGAAATTACGAAATTTTATTTATTTATTTTTTCTAAGAAAACTAGTGAAATCACATATTACAAAGAATATATATGTAATTATTAAACCATGGAATATTTATGAAATGAGATAACAAAGAAACATATTACTTACCTACAAAATTTAAATTAGGAATTGTACGCACAAATTGCAGAATTGAAAAAAGAGACACAAAACAACCAAAAGTTTCATCAGAAAATCAATATCTCAAGAGAAAATTTGACAAGATCTTACTAGAAAATGATGATAAAATTTCTCCCTAAAAAATCATAGTAAAAAAATACTTGCAAAAGTTAAAGTCAACATATACAAGCAATTCAATCAAAAGTTTGAATAAGAGAATCAAAGATCTCAAAAAAAAAATTATTGGTGAAAAATGAAGAAAGCTCTTGCTTAAAGAACCAACAATGTAAACTTTGAAACGAGAACTATAAACTCAAAACGAAACTCTAGCCAAAAAACATGAAAAATATTGCTAAAAACAAAAAGTGTGTATACTGGAACGATATTTTTTTTAGGGTTAATTTTCAATATAATTAAAAAATGGCAGTAAAACCAATTTTTTGTGTGCAAAAAACAATGGTTTTTTAGGAAAAAGCACACTAATGTTTTTAGTAGAATAACTTTTTTCTTTCCTAGGTATAATTTCAACATTTTTTAGTGATGACGATAATGATAAAATAATGGGATCCGAAACACATTAAAATTCCATCAGTTTTCATTCATGTTGTTAAACATATAATAACATGACACTAAAGATCGTTAAAATTCTAATTGTTTTCAACCATAACATTAAAGATAAAAAAAATTGGAAAATTTTCAACCATAGAAATAAAAAACTTTAAGTTTTCAACACATTTAAACCATGACATTATGAACAAATTACATGACTGAATGAAACATAAATTATATCTCTAAGTTGTTGTTGCATTGTAGATATTCTAAACAATAAAACTCATCATAATTAAAATATATAATCCAACAAACATAAAAATGATTCATAACTTCATTTAACATCATATGGAAATCAAATATTTTATTTCAAGATACAATGCAAACATTAGTTATATAAACTGTCTTAGACAATTATTCAAAAGCACTCATATTTTTTTGCACACCATCAAAATTCACATCTTCAGATGAATCACTGGATGCAGATGAAGATGTTCCATATTCTTCTCTTTCATCAACAAGTGCCCCATTTGAGTCCACATGCATGCCCACCATTTCAGGTTTCAAAATTCTTCTAGATCTACAACTGGTTTCAACAGACTCCCATTTCAACACCGTTTCTTCTGGTAACAACCTCTTCAGAATCTCTATCGTCTTGAAGAGAAGAGTTCCTCTCTTTGTTAAATTGAAATCATAAACAAGTATTTCAACATCCTCTAATTTTAAGAGGTCTGTGTAGCAACGATTTATATTTGTACCCTTTCTTTTTCTCTTTTCGCCAATTTTTTTATCAACTACCATCTCTGGCTTATACACACCATTGAATGGGTGTGTATTTGTGGCATACCAATGTACTTCAACACCTGCAACATCTTCATTTTCTGTAATGACCTTTATAACCTTAGCAACCCAGAATGGATAGCCATTGGCATCTCCATCTGCTAGCACTGTGATCATGCAACCCTCCTTAATATCATGTACTGAACCCCTGTAAAGGTCTTCCATGGCTTCATGTTGTGCACGAGATCTTCTGGAACCAATATACATTTCTCTTTCCTCTACCTATGAAGAATTAATAATACCTTGAGATTGTTGCTGTTCAACAATGTTTCTTTCCTCATGTTCATTTGACACATTTTGTGGCCAAATAAATGGAGTTTTCAAAGGTATATCTTCATTTGTTTTTCTTGAAATGATATCACTTTGATTATTGAAAAAAGACTCCCACCAAACTGAATCAACAATATCAAAGTACTCATATGTATATCTAATACATTTTTTAATTTCTTCTAGGCAATCAGAATAATTTATATCTCTATTGTGCCCACGTGCATTATAAACATCAGAAACTGATTGTAATAACAATATATTTGACACAAATATTGGATGATCTAGAATGAACTTCAAAAATGCCAAACCTAATGACGATGCCCATTCTACAATAGTTGAATACTTCTTGCCCCATATTAGTGTTTTCCCATCAATTTTTTTGATACGAAATTGATGTTGGAAGCTAATGTCATTAAGTTGTTCAATGCATTTCTCCTCACCATGCGATCCTAGAATAAACCTTTGCATGTTAACAGTTTCTTCCAACACATTAAAAATAGGCTTTAGCATGTATGATTTCTTAATACATTCAATTAATGATGGCAAGCTCCCATCATCCTTCTTCCTCAATGTGACTGAAAAACGATTGAACATCTGATCAATATGGTCATGAGTGTGCCCAAAAAGAAGGAAACCAACCTTTAATTTCTAAAAAATTCTCAATTCAACAATCATATCTAGATATCCAAAAACAATACGCTTTTTGTTTTCAAGACAAGTGTTGTCCAATTGTAGATACAAAACTTTAGGAAGATTACCAGACCAATGAGAAAGCACATGAATTATGGTTATTGTCAGATTTGTGTCATTATGAATATTTGGAGCTGTGAAGTATACCCTTGGCAACATTTTCCCATTGAAGGCCATACAACTGACCAAGTGATACTGAATAAAATTTTCCTCCTGCAAATTTTTGGGTGTGCGAACAAAATGTGGTAGAAGTTTTTTCTTTTGGTCCATACCATCAATTATCAAACCCAAATATTTATTTGGATTATCATAACACTTCTTTCGATTCTTGTACAACTTTTTCCTTTCACTTGTTTGTTTTTTGTGATGCTCTTGAAGCGCTTTGACAATGGAATCTACACAACATAAAATAAAGTCATTAATAAATACGTTTTCATAGTTGATGACTATACAATTTTAAAAATTAATGTTATGAATGCTTACCTCTTTCTGCCCCTTCACATTTATCCCTTTTTGATTTAAGAGAAGCATATGTACTGCAAATCCCCATCCTTGTCTTCTTAGGAATACAGACATTGTTGAATTCTTTCTTCCATATCTTCACAAAATATTGATATGTAATAAATCGACCATTTCCTTCAGCACCTTCTGCATATTCTTTGTATAAGTTGTAGATTTCTCGTCTTGAGAAATTATCTGGAATATGTATTGTCTCTCTATCTGTCATACACTCTCCATGCTTTGAAAAGAATTCTTTCATCCATGACATTACAATATTTGCAAATGGCCCAAATTGTCGTTTATGACGTACTTCTGAATAAAATGTGGTATCCTTTTCCAAATTTTCTTGGATTCTTCGCAAATGAAAATTACCCATTGAATGAAATAGTTTGAAATGCTTTCTACAAATAAATAAAGGCCCAATATGATAATCATAGCATGACAATGTAGATTGCTTGCACGCCACTAAATATGAATTTTGCATGCTTTTATTCATTGACAAATATCTCTTCCTTTTCTCTAATGCAAACTTGAAATCCATATGTTTCAAGCAATCCTTTTGACAACATTCACTTGAAATGAGAGCACTGATAGAACTTCTTCTCGTGAGATATTCTGCTCTACCCCTTGTATAACTAGAACATCTTGGATTGATACGAAAAGGTTTGCTCCTACTCCTCGATATAATATTTGCTGGCAACATCTCTATCATTGAATCATCATTTGTATAAGTATTTTCATCATCATTATGAGAAATATTATCCTCACTATGATCATCTATGATTTTTAAACACTGACTTGGAGGATATTCTTCATCTTTCCCTTCTTCAGTGCTACCCTCATAGTCCTTAGAATTAGGACTAAATGGAAAATTTGACTCGATGTTTATTGGATATTATTCATCATGTGCATTGTCAGTGCTACTCTCATAGTCCATAAGATTAGGACTACGTGGAAAATGTGACTCTTTACTTACTGGAAATTCTTCATCCTGCCCTTCGTCACTACTGCTCTCATAGTCCTTAGGATTAGGACTAAGTGCTTCATCCTGCTCTTCTCCACTATTGCTCTCACTAAGTGCTTCATCCTGCCCTTCGTCACTACTGCTCTCATAGTCCTTAGGATTAGGACTAGGTGGAAAATGTGACTCTCTATTTACTAGAAATTCATCATCCTACCCTTCGTCACTACTACTCTCATAGTCCTTAGGATTAGGACTAGGTGGAAAATGTGACTCTCTATTTATTGGAAATTCTTCATCTCGACCTTCATCACTGCTTCTCCCATAGTCCACAGGATTAGGACTAAGTGGAAACTGTGACTCTTGATTTATTGGAAATTCTTCATACTGGCCTTCATCACTGCTGCTCTCATAGTCCATAAGATTAGGACTTAGTGGAAACAGTGACTCTCGATTTATTGGAAATTATTCATCCTGGCCTTCATCACTACTGCTCTCATAGTCCATAGGATTAGGACTAAGTGGAAATTGTGACTCTCGATTTATTGGAAATTCTTCATCTCGACGTTCATCACTACTGCTCTCATAGTCCATATGATTAGGACTAAGTGGAAACCATGACTCTCTATTCATTTGAAATTCTTCATGCTCTTCATCACTGCTGCTCTCATATTCCATAGGATTATGACTAAGTGGAAACCACGACTCTTTATTTATTTGAAATTCTTCATCATGCTCTTCATCACTGTTGCTCTCATAGTCCATAGGATTAGGACTAAGTGGAAACCATGACTCTTTATTTATTTGAAATTCTTCATCCTGCCCTTCATCAATGCTGCTCTCATAGTCCTTAGGATTAAGACTAAGTGGAAGATTTGACTCTCTATTCATAGTGAAATAATTTCCGTTATATTCATCAATATGAATAGAGTTGTTACGCGACGAAGATGTTGATGCTTCACAAAGCAAACTTCACTATCAGAAGAATTCATGTCTTTCAAACATAAGAGATTGAATGATAAAAATGCACTCGCTCTTAATGATACTATATAGCTTAAAGAATGAAAATTTCCCTTCAAAGTTTCCCTCTTAAAATTTTCACTGAAAATTTTGTTTCATGTATTTCCCTCCAAAATTTTCTTCTACAATTTATTGAAAAACTTTAACTAAAAATTTCGTATGAAATTAATATTTTAAACTAAATCTTTAAATTAAAATTGTAAACTAAATCTTTTACCTAAATTAACTTTTTACTTAAACTATATAGCATTTACTAGACAATTGAATATTTCTTTTATTTTTTATTATATCTTCTATCACACATTTAAAATAAATTACTATATCGTCATAACATGATTTATATGTTAAGATTTTATAAAATAAAAAATTAATACCACATTCACCATGCGGTAAAACAATTCCGTAATGTTCACTTTATCATAAATTACTATATCGCCATAACAAGATTTATATGTTAAAGTTTTTATAAAAACAAATTAATACCACATTCACCATGCGGTAAAAAAATTCCATAATTTCCGCTATATCATAAATTTCATTATCACTATTCCTCACATCACATCAAGGATTTTCGAGGTTTATTAAAAGACTTGGAGTGATTTTGTGGAGCAGCTACATTGTTATCGATAACATATTCAACGGAAGATTATTGCATTTGAAAGGTTAGTTTCCCTTTTGCTGAGTGCAAGTCTTAAACTCCCATAGGTTTACTAGTTGGGTTGTTATCTTCGTGAAATACCAGACAAAAAACATATTCTGGTAAACTAATATTTAACTTTTTATTAATGAAATTTATATTTCTTTTAGAAATTAAAAATTGAGATGAGCCAGGCTTACCCGACAGTCCCTTGGCAGGCAGGAGGCCACTACGTCAGCAGTGGGCCTATTAGTGGGCCCGATTGTGGGCTTCTCAGTTGTGAGAGTGCCTGCTCGGGGTAGAGAAACCCCTTGTAGGCTAGGGAGTTAGTTCTTGGAATCAGTCCCCTGGCCTACCTAGGGGTCGTTCTTCCGCGAGTGGGCAAGCTCACAGCTGGGCGCACTTGCTGGTGACACCCACCCCCGCGGGGGTGGGTTCCGCTGGCAAGGGTGGGCGTGCCTGCCTACGGCAAGGTAGAGTGCTGCACTCTGACCTATTGCGGGCGGGCACATCCACGGCCGGGCGCGCTTGCCCACAGGCTTGGCCGTGGGCATGCCCGCCCGGGGAAAAACGCAAAACGACTCCCTAGCCTGCTAGGGAGGCGATTCTGAGAATCACCCCCTTGGCAGGCCACAGGGCCTTTTTTCCCCCAGTGGGCATGGCCACGGCTGAGTGCGCCCACCCATAGGTACATGCACGACACGACACTAAGACACAATGGCTCCCTAGCAGGCAGGGGGCCGATTCTGACACAACACTAAGGCACAGTGGCTCCCTAGTAGGCAGGGGGACGATTTTGAGAATCAACTCCTTGGAATGCAGGGGGCCGATTATGAGAATCAACCCCTTGGCATGTAGGGGGCCGATTCTCAGAATCGACCCCTGGCCTACCAAGGGATCGGGAACAAATGAAAAATTAAATAATTTTTTTCTTCTAAGGAATGGATTTTTTTGTTTTGTTTCATTTTGTTTGTTTACTTAAGCTATTGGTTTTTTTTGTAATTTACTGATTTATATATATGTGTATATTTTTTGCAGGAAAATGGCATCAAGGAAGATTTCTGTGAATATTTCTGGACCAAAGACTGCTAATATTAAAGGTGGATCCTAAAAAAATACCGCTGAACAAACCAAACCTGAGCTAATAACTACACATCAATCAAGTGTCTCAAAGGATAAGAAGATGATTTCTTATTGGAAGAAATAAAAGAAGTGAAGCATATAGAACAAGTATGGTATGTGAAAGATAGAGAAGGTGAACAACATCTGCATATATATCTATATGTTGATATCCCTAACGATAATGGAAGATATGAGGTGCTGATAAAAGTACTAGACATATGTTTGATATCGGACATTGAATTTGTTTATGTATTTACAAAACCACCCAAGTCGCATGACACGACAGATGAATCTAAAGAGATGTGTGAACAAATCATAAATGAGATTGCACAGGATATTATAAGTATTTATATTTATATTTATGTGTTTTGCAATATTGTAACTGTATCATTATATTTTTATAACTATTTTTTATTGACATATGATATTTTGTTTGACAAAATTTTATTGAAAATCTTTCATTTATGTTGGGAGACATTTATTTCATAGAGCAAGATATTATGAATGTTGTTAGTAGTTTCTACTCAGGGTTAGAAGAAGATATGGCAAACAAGCAAAAAATAGTAATTCATGATGCTACAAAACTACATCCAAGGGATTGACAAAGAATGCCTATATTAGATAAATATAGCAAATGTAGACATGTTACTTTTGAAGATGAGGAAGTTGAAATTGACGCTGAAAAATATGTTGCCATTACTGAGGATGAGATTATAACTGATGTTAGAAAGTGAAGAGCCATAAAAGACCAAAAGTAAAAATGCCCAAGAATGTATCTGTTCTAGTTGATGATGAAGATGTTATTTATCTAGAAGAAAAGAGAAGGAAGAAAATAAAAGTTGATTATTCTCGAATAGTCAAGGCGAACAATGAAGATTCTAGTGAAAATTCAAAAGAAGGCAGGGAAATCATTACACTAGGAGTTGATTTAGAGGATGGCATTATTAAAACAAAACAAAATGCCATTCAACATAACTTAACAAAGACAAACTTAATTCAGAGTGGTTGTACATTTCAGCTTAATGTCAGACAAATCTATAAGCCAAGTGAAGGGCAATTTAATATCAAATTAGAAATCCACACCACTTGCATGTTCACAACTTAAAGACATTGATGAGGTACAACCCATATGTTGTGGTTGATTATGTGCTTCTTGTTGATCCAGTTCAAGTTCCCAATGAAGAAGCATTTGATAAGTCAAAATGTTTTGAATACAATTATTATGTGCTTGGGGGGAACCATTCTGTAGAAGCTCAAAGGAAATTGATGGAGGAATATCCCAATAACCCACATTTTGAAACAATGAAATGTATCATTTATGGTGGTTTATCAGATACATAAGCAAAGTTATTGACATGAGATCATAATACAAATAATGAATATAAGATGTCTACGAATTTCATCTAAAGGGTTAGATTTATTCATAATGAATTTGAAGAAAAATGTGGTGGGGATAAGCCAAAGACAAAGTAGATTCTGATATATTCAGAACTATTAATAACATTTTCCAGTTGGCATTTAGAACTGGAGAGATATGAGAATTGATTAATGATATTTTCAGCATGTGGGAGAACATTGGCATTAAAAATCAGAAAGTCAAAAAGTCTAAACCATTGATATGTAGCAGTAATAAATCAAGGCATGAAATGAAGCAACTTCCAGAAGATATGACTAACATACATTGAAGAGCATTGCAAGGAGTGAAGGATGAAAAACTTGTCAAAACAATATTATCTCGTGTGAAGTCAGAGGAATTATCAATGGACGAAATGTGTGAGGAATTTCAAAAGTAAGTTTGTTGAATTATTTTTATTTATTTCTAGATTATAATTTTATTTTAATTATAAGATATTGTTCTTGGTAGTATTTGTTATAGATATCATTATATTAACTTTTTTTTACTTTATTTATTCAGTCACAAGGTTTACATGAAAATAGAAGAACAAATGGTGACTGTGAAGACATTGCTAAACTCATACCCAAAAGGGATTATTCCCTAGTTATTGCAAATATTCCCCATGGTTTCAATATCTCAAACATTGACTATGATAGTGACCCTTATACTTATCAAGCTCTTAGTAAAGTGGTTGCGGGATTTGTTTTAGTCACATTATTAGCATTATGGAGATTTGTGACATTTCATTCAAACACACAATTGACAATGTTATTGACAAGCTTCAAGGGGAAAACAAACTCAAGGATGCAACTTACATGGTAAGACGTTGAAATTTTATGTTTGATTAATGTTAAAAAATTCATTTATGTACAAGTTAATTGAACTTTTACTATTTTATGGAACAGACAAAAGTCAAATCTTCTTAACCGTGAAGATCAACCAATTATAAATGATTGTTATTTCATCCATGTTGATAGTTAGACAAAAGATGATAGCTATAAGTCTATGCTTCTTAATCGGGTAGATGGAAAGAGTCATAGCCAAGTACTGGTTTATGATGTTGTTGTAAAAAAACTAACATATGAAGATAATGAAGCAAAAGGAGAGATAGTTAACATTTATAAAAAACACAATAATTGATTAACTATTTTATGGACTTATGTTCAAATGAAGGAGATTGGGTTCTGGATTTATTTTTAGGCTCAGGTAAGTTTTATTATATAGAATTGAATTTCAATATCTTCTTTCTTAATTTATATGTCATTATACTAATTTACTTCATTATTTATTTTGTGTTCGATAATTAGGTACAACACTAGCATGTTCCCTACAAAAAGAAAGAAATTGCATTGCCATTGAAAAAGACACAGTACAATGCAAATTTATTTAGCAAAAAATTAATGCTCTTCAATTTCTTTTAGATGCAATGCAAGAAATTAGGTTGAGGAAATGAGATTTTAATGAATCAAGTGTGGGAAAAAAGGCAAAGGAACCTCAACCCCCATTAGATGAAGTGATTGGAAAGGCATACATTGGGAGATTCGCAGACATCAAAGATCTATCAGAAGAGGAAAAATGAGCAAATTGAAGTAGAAAATATTGTGGAAAAAGACAATGATGGAACTCTAGAGGATGAAGAGTTTGGATTACGTGATATTATTGATTAAATTAAAGTTATGCTTGGAAATCAAACTCATTTTGTGTAACTATTAATTAGTTATACTTATAATGCTTTGACTTTGACATTTTATGAGAAGAATAAGTATTCAGTTAATATTGTTATATGTTCAATATTTGTATTATGTGACTTTTGTTTTAATTTTTATGTGAATCATTACTTTTTGAAAAAAAGCTATGATTATTATTATTCTGACATGAAATTCATTAAAAAAAAAACTATTATTTAACCATTTTTTGTTATTTTTTGCTATAAAAATTGTGATTTTGACATGTCATTCTAACAAAAAATTATCAAAATGTGTAATTTTTTTGTTATATTTATGTTCAAAATGTTTCTTTTTATGTCAATTGTTAAAAAATATTGTTTTTTAGATAATTATTTGATGTGCATTGAAAAATTAATTAACGATATATAAATATGTATAATATCGAAACTTTAAAATATTGACCTCCTTCTTTAACTATGCAAAAAATAAAGACATCACTACAATTTTTTTTTTTTTAAAGAAAAAGAAGAAAATATGAAGAATAACACTTCAAAAATTGTTAAATTTAGAAAATAATTATTCACATTTAATAGATTGGAAAATTTGAAGTAAATAAATAAGCCTTTTAAAAAAAGGGCCTAATGTAGAATCATCACTTTTTAAAATCAACATGCAAATTGCTAACATTATAAAAACTAATGTACATAAAAAATGTAAAGTGTTAAAAACTATGATAATAAAAAATGTAAAGTGTTAGAAACTATGATAATATATATATCTATATATATATATATATATATATATATATATATATATATATAATGCATATCCACTTTTCAAAATCGGTTGATTTTTTTGCTACCTCAACAAAATGGGTAATCGTATCAGTTCCTGTTTCAAAGTTTACGTTGTTAACCTTAACCAAAGGTTGCTTGAACACATTAAAATATTAAAAGTTGAAAAATCAAAGAATCAAAATATTAAAAGAGAAGTTGACAACCCAAAAAATGAAGAACTTTCATGCCTAAGGATTCATCATCAAAGCTTACTCACACAAATTAAGAGTAAAGAATGATAAAAAGTCACTATAGAACAAGTTACAACAACTTACCAACAAGGAATAGTTTATTCTTTAAAAAGCAATGATTGAATCCATTGAAATAAAGAAGTCATTACATGTAAAAACCTAGGCCTTGGAGAAAGGAACCAATACAGATTCAACCAAGGTCTTATCCAACAATAAATCATCAAACATACAAAAATTTGAAGGTTAAAAAATAATACAATAGATACAAGGATGACTCATTATCATCCTAATTATAAAAGAAACCATATTTATCAACAAACTAACTAAGGGAGGATCATATTATAGTGAGGAAATGTTCAAGTGTAGACTCTTATCATTTTCCAAATCATAGAAGTAATTACCACACAATTCCACAAAAAATGAATCAGGATGGTTTGACCC
This sequence comes from Pinus tabuliformis, assembly GCA_031772625.1. NCBI lineage: Eukaryota > Viridiplantae > Streptophyta > Pinopsida > Pinales > Pinaceae > Pinus > Pinus tabuliformis. The sequence goes on from CM062818.1 coordinate 888,038,348, forward strand.
TTTTACAATAATAGAATTCAACTCAATGCTTTGTAACTCATATCCCCAACCATCGCAACTTCAATAATAGAGAAATGTAAGAAAGAATTACAAGGTAGAACAAATACACATATCTTTTCGATAAAATACATTGAGGACAAAACATATTTGAGGGATGAGAAATGTAATAAATGTTGGTATTTAGGAGCCCGAATAATAAATATATTACAGAGAATTTAGTGGCAAGAAATGAGAATAACCCAAACAACACAAGGAGGGGTTTTTGACTAGGTTTTCTTCTATATAGTTGTCCATGGCTTGTTCCACAGGAGTGGGCTCAACCCACTCCTTCAATTAGAATGTCTCGAGACTTTGTAGGAATGTTGGATCAACTAGCAACCCCTGCCAAACTCCTCATCATTCACGTCCTTTTAAAAGCTTAGTTGGAGGCAATGGAGATTTTGCTCACTTAGAAACCACTACTTGAAGCATTTTGGCAAAATAAAATTCAAGGGAAAATGAATGCAAGAACCAAAGTATGAGGTAAAATCTAACAAGATAGTAGAATACATCCAATATATGTAGGAACATGCTCTGATCTACAAGTTCATTGGACTATGACCCTATGAAAAGTCCTTGATTGGTTAGATCCAAAATAAATGGAACCTCAAGATAAAAATAGATATGGAGCTAGGAGAAAAAGGATTCTTCACAGTAATTTTTTCCATCTTGGAAGGTAGATTAAGGGTTTTTGAAGGAGAGCATTACATTTTTAATAATGTTGGGTCTTCATTCCATTTGGAAAGAGAAGTATAATCCTGAGGAGGAAGACTACCTTGTTGCCCCGATATGGGTTTGGCTCTTTTATCTTTCAAAGCAATATTGGGAGGAAGAAATCCTTGAAGGCATTAGCAATTCCATTGGTAGTTTTGTTAATGTTTCTGGGGCAACTAAGACAAGAGGATACACATCTTATGTAACAACATGTGTCTATATGAATATTTTGGAGCCTCTTCTAGCTTTAATAAACATTTATTAGAAAGATAATCTTTGGAAACAAACTCTAGATTATGAAAATGTCCCATTTAGATGTAGACATTGTCATGAATATGGGTATATTTTTAGAGACCATCCTCTGATTGCAAATGATTTACTTGTAGATAAATCAACTCATAAAGAGAAAGAGCGTTTTGGAAAACCGCCCCAAAGGACAAGGAATTTGAGACCTCAAGGAGCCACAAATTTCTCTCACAACCCTAGATTTAGAAACAGGTTCACGTCTTTCTCGTCTCTGGATGAAATCCCAGTGCAAGAAATTAATCAATCAATCCTCCAGTGTCTAGAAGTATTCCCAAGTATTTTTTTCCCCTAATGGAGCCCAAGAAAAAGAATCTAGAAGGTAATATGAAAAATTATTTACCAAAGTAGACAACTAGCTTAGTGATGGAAGGGGATGAGACTAAATACCTCCTAGATATGGATTTGGATGTTCTACACATGATTCTCTGGAAAATTCCTTCCACAATAAATATCTGCAATTCATGCCAAACCATCAAATAGATGACGCTCATTCTAGTTTGATTTCTTCAAATACCCATCTTGGAGTTTGTACACAATATTTCAAAGATCCCCCTAAAATGGTCAAGGAAGATAAAAAAATGGGCACAATAGTATTAAGGCCTTGGTCCAAGAAGATGGAGAAAATTTAGTCAACTCAAGGAAAGTTATGCCAATATCAAAGACATTTCCTCCTCAACCCAGAAAACGATGATTTTTTCAAACTGAATCTTCAACGAATAAGTATGTTCCTAGTTATAATTATTGTTATTGCCAGCCTTTGATAGTTTTCTATTGGTTATTATATTTACTAGTATCTTTGGTTGAGAGGTCAATATTTGTAGTTCTTCTATGATAAACGAAAATTTCTAGACTTTGAAAATCCATGCTACATGTAATTTTTCTCTAATTAATGAAATACTCTTCTAATTGATAAACACACACATACACGCAAAACACATATTTACATGGTAAAACCCTAACAATGTGTCTAGGAAACATCCATGGTGTAAGGTAAGGTATTTTATTGTTCAAGAAAAAAATCATGTTTACAAACCACTCCACCCATGTCTCGTGTTGCCTTGATATATCTATCTTGGAATTGTTACATTTGTTATACAAAATATCACTGGTTTCACAAAACAATACTATTAAACAAACCACCAAATATTTACTTAAATAAATTTTGATTTTTTAACAATTTTTTTTAATATTGTTGTAACGAATTCTAACAATCTCCACCTTGACAACAATTTACATGATATCTTGCCTAATCCTATTCATCACCTCTTCTGTAGCTAAGATAAGCTAAACACCACCGTGGCTTCCCTAACAACACTTGTTTTGTAGACATGTCTGCTTGAGTGTGGACCTTTTTAAGATCTACTCCACCTCTGTTAATAAATTGTCTTACAAAACAATTCTTGATATCAATATGCTTAGTCTTACTATGATAAGCTAGATTTGTATCCAAATGGATAACACTTTAACTATAATAGAATACAATTACATCATCTTCCATTCTTCCAACATCATTGTTGACAGTGCTGGATACTGCCAACATGCAAGGGGGTCTCCCTAATGAAAAGTACCAATTAGACTTCACACTATTTGGTGTAGGATCCCTTCCAAAAATAAGGCCCCACTGCCATATGTTCTTAGAAATTTGTCTTGGCTACAATGGTCAGATGAACAAGTGAGTATGCCTTGTGGAATGTTCAATTGCATAATGTATCAAGGTTCTTCTACCGAAAGGGAGAGAAAAGTGAGCCTTTAAAAGAAAAGTAATAGTACTGATCTACTAAAGACACATGATCATATATATATGAATGAATCGTTGATCAACTAGTGAAATAGTTCACATAGAGGCAACGATTGTTAAAACACATATACCACATCTTCAACAAGAAAAACACCAAAGCCACACAAATAGTTCAATTTCCTTAGTATAGATGAAAAACAACATACATCGCAAACAATCAAAGAATAGTCTCACAATATAATTTACGACATACACATGAATGTGTGTTGGCTCAACGAGCTTCAAAATTAAGCAAAAGTTCCAAGATATATTCGTACAGTGAACACCACTAGCTCCAATAATGGAGCATTAGAGCAACCACTTGCTCCTCCAAAAGAACTATCTTCCTCTCTAATGCCTAGTAGGAGGAGACAAGGTCAAAATTAATTTGCATGAAAATTAAGCAAAAACTCCAAGATATATTAGTACAATGAACACCACTAGCTCCAATAGTGGAGCATTAGAGCAACCACTTGCTCCTCCAAAAGAACTATCTTCCTCTCTAATGCCTAGTAGGAGGAGACAAGGTCAAAATTCATTTGCATGAGTTATAAGGGTGTATATATAAAAAATGGGGTGACCATTCACCTCGCTTTGACTGTTGGACTACCGTCATGAATATTTGACTTCTCTATGACCTTTTGACTCCTTCATGACTTTTCACATTCTATAGACGATTCTTAGACTTTCACTTTACATTACATTTCTCACATATTGAAATTACCCAATCCACAAATAGTGTGGCAAATGACGACTCATATACATCTTGACATGACACCTTGATAAGACATGAGATGACATTGATGACATGGACTACATGATGACATGGCAATGTTAAGACACTCTTGTTGCTGCTATCTTTGTGTCTTCTTGAAAGATAGACCATGTTCTTCTTATTCCTCCTCCAAAATTCTTGAAGGCAGGGAGTCTTCAATATGATATTGATCTCCAACAACTGTCGCAATCTAGTGTCCCTTTGTCTTTTCTTGATTGATCAACTTGTCTTTGCAGCTACAAAGGTGTCTTCTAGCAGGGTCTCATTTTTCTTTTTTATCTCTTCATCATCATCCTATCATAACATGATATAATACCTGCCACTGAAATCCACTCATGACAAGACAACATCAGTATGATAAACCCCTAGTATAACATGCTCCATGACAACCATTAACTAAGCTATAACCGGGTGCTAGGCTAGGAGTCTGGCTCAAGGATTACGTAGCTCAGGAGGCAGGATTGAGCCTTGAGACCGCGCAGTGCACAGTTCAGGCATGCCAGGGCAAGTCAATTGCGCTGTTGAGGGGCTCAAGGATGCATGCTTGAGGCTTGAGGTTTCCCACTCCACAATTATGGAGGGACATAGACCTAGGGCTTGCGCAGTTGCATAGTTTAAGAGGTCATGCTAGAGGATTGATTCTTGAGACTACAAAATGTGCATAAGAAGGTGATTAGAAGGTAGGGGTTGCGCAGTTCTGGAGCTCAAGGGTCAGGTCTAAGCATTGAGACTGCGTAGTGCACATTTCTAGAAGGCAGGAATTGTGCATTGCAGAGTTCCAAGAGGTAAGATTTGAGCTTGAGGGTTAAGACTGCGTAGTGCACAGTTCAGGAATGCTGAGTGAGGCTAGGTTGCTTGGGAAGGCACTTTTCTGAATTTGGCTAAGTATGGGATCAATAAGGCCAAAGTGAATAAGGAAAAAACTTGAGCATGATCACACAATTAGAACAATTGACAACACAACATTGATCACTTAGAACACATGAACAATATAATTCCCACAATGCAATGACAATGCGACTGAACTTTCTCCAAGTGCGACACTAAAGATACACTTTGCAACAACAATGACGAAACTTGTGCGACAATGATTAAAACTTTGGGAATGAGTGTAATACATGTCTTCTTGATAAGTATGACTCATTAGCATCAAAATTACCCTTGAAACAAACAAAAACTACATTTGTGCGATATGCGACACTTGCCACACTAAAAGACGACACTTTGATTTTCTTTCAAATGAGACTGGGATAGTTAAAGAAAACACATGTTTAACACTTGCGATGACAACATGCAAAGTCAATGTAGGCTCTGAAATTTAGATGTAGGCCAAATTTTTGGAGGGTGTTGTAGTAGTGACAACACTCATATAGAAACCCTTCAACCAAATTGCTTCAATGTCAGGATGTGAGACAATATATTCTACCTCTGTAGTGGAGAAATAAAATGTTTTTTGAAGCTTTGACATCCAACTAATATATCATCCAACAATAGTAAAGACATAACTTGAAGTAGAATTCATCTTGTCCAAATCACTTGCAAAATTTGAATCAACATAAGCGCAAACATTATCACTACAACTATTAAAGGTTATGCAATAATCACTTCTACCTCTCAGATATGAAAGAAACCATATCATTGTAGTTCAATGCTCTCTTCCTATATTTTCCATGTACCGACTAAAAACACCCGCTGCAAGTGAAATATCTCGTCTAATCCATACCATTTCATACATCAAACTTCTCACTACATTAACATATGGTACACAAAACACAATCCTTTTCTTCCTCACTATTAGGACATAAACGTGAAGAAAGCTTAAAATATGAAGCAAAAGGGATATTTACAGGTTTAACATTATTCATCCCAAATTTCACAAGTATTTTCTCAACATATTTATGTCATGAAAACTTGAGCTTACCCATTTTTCTATCACTTTGCATTTCAATAAACAACATTTGTTTTGCTACTCCTAGATTCTTCATATCAAAGGTCTTAGCTATATGAGGCTTCACCTTGTTGATCTCATCCATGCTTTTTCTTGCAACAAGCATATTGTCAACATATATCACGACAATAATGAATATACCATTCAACTTTTGAAGTAAACACAATAATCATACTCGTTGAACTAGTATAATTCTAGCTCACGATGAAAGAATCATTATGGGAATTTTGAGCTCAACATTTACCTCAAAACAAAAAAATGTACTAACAAAATCAACTTTAAAATAACTGATAAGATCCTCGACGATGATGATGATGTCATCTTTAGGGGTAAACATTTTTTGAGGGAATTTTTTTTTTTTCAATTTTATTGTCGGTTTATCTCCTTATAAGTTTATTCAAATGTCAATTATAGGATTTTGTTGAATGCAAAATTAAATTCCACAACCAAAGAGTACCCATTCTATATGCTTTTAAAAAAAACACATATTTTCATGTATTTTCAATTTTTCAATGTGGGTTTACTAAAAAAATGTGCAGAGTGGATATTCAATTCTGCATCAAATGGGTGCCTATGCTTGAAACTGGTGTAAACCTATAACGAGAAAACTAAAAAATACAATTTACCAAAAAAAAAACTAGCTTTCTTTTGTTTTGATTAATAATTCATAACTCTTATTTTATTATTTTCCTTATGCGGCCTACTTTAGACCTCAAAATTCCCGTAATACAAACTTCTTATACCATTGCCTAAGAGACTACTTCAAGTCATACAATGACTTCTTGAATCTTCATTTGCAATGTTGAACAAAACCTTATGGCTATTCCATGTATATTTATTCATCGAGATCCATGTAAAAATGTTGTTTCAACAACTATGCAACACCCCTAACTCAACTATGATCTCTATAAACATTTTGTGTAATTGAGCATCTCAATGTAATGTCAGAATGCTTGCATGGAAACTCAGTGTATTTAATATAATAGAATTATTACTAGTAGAAGTTCATTCCTGTTATGATAAAGATACAAAAAGGTATGAACATGTAATTAATGTTCATTATGCATTAATGGTTAATCAACACCAAAACTAGAGTAATAATGTATTAATGCTAAATTAAAGAATTATGCTTTAAATTAATTAATGACAATTAATTAGTCATAATGTCAATTGATAATTATGGATTAGTAAATTTAATTAAAATGATTAATTAACTTGTAATATTATTTGATCAATTAATTAAATTTTATATGTTATAAACATACATGCAATAAAACATTTAAGTGTTTGTTAAAAACTCAAGGAAGAGACACATAGGTTGAGGGTCTAAGCAGGGCAGCCATAAATGCATGACAATTTCGTCTGATCACGTTCTCGAAAGGGTAACATGCTGAGGAGGGGCAGGGGCAAGAGTGGCGTCATTGTCACACTCGGGGGAAACCCCAAACCACTTGAAAAACACTTGAGTTGAACATAGTAGGAGGAAAAAATATGGTCGTAGAGAGAACTCCTAGAAGAATTACCTGCGCAGGGACAAAACACAAAAAGTTCTAATACCAATTTCCTTGCTTGGATATTGCCAAGTCTAAGAAAGAACAAGTGTGATGGATCATGCAGGTGCTTGTTGGCACTGATAAACAGGGGTGTTTGTTATGATTGATAAACCACTATGCTTATCCTTGGCTAACAAACCACCTGCACAACAAGTCACTTGTGCTTGTTGGGACTAATAAATCATGGGTGCTTGCTATGAATGATAAACCACCATGCTTGCCTTCGATTGATAAACTATCTGCAAGTGACAACACTCCTACAACTCATCTGGCAAATTTGCTTGGGGAATTCAAGCTCTCAAACTCTAGACCTAGCATGGGGGTGGCAAGTTACGTAGTATAGTCTCGTGACTGCTTATGGTTGGGAGCTTAACGTGATTCCTCTTCTCCAGTCGCCAACAAGGAATCAATCAGATAAGATAAATAGTCGAGTCCTTATTTGTAATTTTTGAATGTTAAATACTCCTTTGAATATCTGTATATGGATTATTCCAGCACATAGATTGGTATGCCTTTGTTTTTGGTTTCGAATTAAATTTACATATTTTAAATTTTGTGTATATGGAGAGTGTTTTGTAGGTGATCCTACATAAGTAAGGAAATATGTAATAATTGAAGTGATTCATCTTATAAATATAATGTAAAGGACCAGATTAAATTTCGAACCGCAGTTGGGTGACCTCCCACTAACCCTACTTATGTACTTTTACCTGGTGAAAATCTACTCAGACTCACGCCCTCCTTCCAAGTATAAACACAATTATAACTCAATATATATACATATATGCTCTTATGCCTATGTGCTATCGGGTAGAAAATTAAGAGATTGGTAGCTTAAATATTAAATTGATGGGTTGCGCCTCTTTTATTTTTCTATAAGACTCGAGCTATGGTTAGAGGTGGGCGTGCATTTATGTATGTTAAACTGTTGAGGTACCTTCATCGTGCATTGATTACTATTTTTTCCTTTTGTTTTAAATCATAAACATAAGTACAACTAAAGGGTGAGAATGGCTTGAGTTGCAGTTGTTGTTTCTTACATTCACCTTCAAAACTGGTTGTAGTTTGCCCAAGTGAAATTGTGATATTCCAAGATATGTATATATGAATAAAGTGTGGCTGCAAATAACTATTCAATAGTGGAAAAATCCCTAAATTTCACACAACCTTGATCATCTATGATGGATTCTATGCACATGTAAACACCACCGAAATTGTATAATGAAATCGGCGTAGGTTATATTTTCTTTCCTTTGTGAAAAATTTACGGTTTAAACTAGCCATGTATAATTAGAATCATCCCGGGCTATGTTTTCTTTCACTTGTGAGAATTGTCTGATTCAAACCAATGACATATATTTAAGATCATCCTAGGCTATGTTTTCTTTCATTTGGGAAAAGTGTATGATTTAAACTGGTGATATATAATTAGGTTTTGCATTATTAAAATAATACGTGTAAACCCCTTTTCAAAATGGATTCAACCAGGATGAATTATGATGAATTATACCCTCACTTAACATGGGTTGGAGCCGCCAGCAACAAGACAATTTATGTGTTTAATTTTGGCCAAGTCACAACACTTGACCATTTTTTTAGTTATTTCAAAACTACCAGCCTGGGTGTGAGTTTAACTCGACCCATGGCTCCACATGATCCCTTTCTTTTTCTGTTTAATTATGTTAATATTCATTATGTTGGCATGGGAATATTGCTTGCTGGCCAAACCTCACTTGCTTAAGTTGCGTTAATATGTGTGTGGTATGTTGGCATTAGTGTAAATTTTTTGTTTTGTGACTTATGCCAAGCTACCACATATAATTTTCCAAGTATGTACCTCCACCTTGGGTTTAATCTCAGCTCACATTTGTCGTCAGTGCAACTGTCTGGTTAATTTTTGCAATAGGGCCGAACCCCGAACCCCCAACCCCCAATGGGGAGAGGGGTGGGTCCGCCCCCTTTCTAAACATATATTATACCACTGTCTTCCATGTTCTAAGAATATATTATATTTGTCTGGCACAAAAAGAAACTAGCAAAGCACATCTGCCATGGACATCGATCATTTGCAGCTCTTAAAACTTTGCATTGATGCTTGGGACCGTTGAACCGCCAATAGGGCAACGGGTGGGTCCCTCACACTCTCTATTTTGTTTATATACAAATGCTACTGCAACACATTTTGGGTTGTTTATGAACATGTATATATACATCCACACGATGCCATATGTATAATTCTTATTTTATATATATACACATGGTATGTTATGAATTTTAATTCGCATGATATGCTTGGTTTATATATATATATATATATATTCGTTTGGTTATGAGTTAGGCATAGAAAATTATTAATAATTAATTCTGCAAGCTATTAAAAAAAAAAAACTTTTATGGTCCGCTCATCATTAGGTATTGAGAAACTTGAGTAAACTTTTTTGTAAGACTTTTCATGGTTCATATTATTTCAATGGAGTGGTAGATGATGTTACAATCAAATTGCTTTAACTTCAAATCAAGCAAAGCAACTAGTGCCAATATAATACGAGCATATACACTCTTTAACAACTAGTGAAAAATTTTCATCGAAATCAATAGCTTTCATCTAAGAGTATCTCTTGTGACTAGTTTGGACTTATATCTTTCAACATTACCATCAACACATTTCTTCAATATGTATATCTACTTACATTGAACAAACTTTCTATTTTTAGTAAGTTGTACTAGGTCCCTAGCTTTTCTTTATTCCAAGGCGTCCATCTCCTCTTTCATTGCCACCTTCCATTTGGCATTATTGATATCATTTATTTCTTCGTAATAACAAGAAGATTCCCCATTATCAGTAACCAAAGCAATAGATTAAATAAAATCGGTATACCTTTTAGAAAGATCCCTCCTATGTGTAGATCTTTTCAGTGTTTGTTGTGGAATTTCCACATCTTCCTAAATATCTTTAACATGTAATGACCTTTTTATCATCAAAATATTGTTTTTACTTCCTTGTGTCTACAGATGGTTGAGTCTCCAACTGAATTTGTTGATTTAGTGGTACTTGTTCTTGTTTCAAATCAACTTCTACAATGTTTGATTTAATTAGAGGGGATTCATCAAATATTACATCTTTGCTAATGATGATTTTGTGAGCAGTATGATCCCATAATTTATATCCCTTAGTTATATCATCATACCTTAGTTATATCATCATAACCAACAAAGACATTTCTTTGATTTGGGGCCTAACTTAGAATACTAATTTTTAGGAGTTATAGCATAAGCTTCACAAAAAAAAATGTAATTTTCATAACTACAAGGATGACCCATCCATATCTCTTCAATAATTTGACAATCTATTGCAATTGATGGCGATCGATTTACAAAATATCAAGCAGTAGTGATTGCTTCTGCCCACAATTCTTGTTGCAAATTTCCATTGGTGGGCATGCTCCTTGCTCCTTCTAGGAGTCTTGTTCATGCATTTTGGCACACTACTTTGCTAGGGAGTATGTGCAATGGTTTTGTATCTTTCAATCCCTAATTTGCAATACTTTTCAAATTGTAAATACGTAAACTCGCCTTTGTTATCCATGCTTAAACATTTTGTTGTTTTGCCAATTTCCTTTTCTACCATAACTCTAAATTGTTTAAACATATTAAATACATCATCTTTTCTTTCAAGACATAAAACCACACTTTTGTAGAGAAACACTCAATAAATGTTACAAAATATGATGATCCTACAAAATAAATTGTAGGGGATGCCCCCCAAATATTTGAATGGATATAGTCAAGAATACTTTTACTAATCACTGCCTACTTTAAACTTTTGTCTACACTAATTTCCAAATATAGAATGTTTGCAGAAATTCAAATTCAAAGATTTTAAATTTGGAAGTAATTTGTGGCTTATCAATACTTATAGTCGTTTCTTTATCATATGACCTAGTGGTTGATGTCATAAATGAGTAGATTCATTCACCGCCTCAAACACCACCACTACTTCATTTATTTATGTACTTCCTTCCAGCTTGTAAAGGTTTTCAATCTGACCATCAAAGCGCCCTCAAATACCTTCAATACTCCACCTTGACCTATAAACTTGTAACCTCTGGAATCCAGAGCTTCAAAAGAAATTAGAATTTTCTTTAGTTCAGGCACATGTCTAACCTCTGTAAATGTCCTTATAATACCATCAAACATTTCATTTTTATGCTTCTAATCCCAAGTCTTACAAGAAACATTATTTCCCATAAGAACAATTCCACCATCAACAACTTGATATGAAGAAAACCAACTTCTATGTGGACACATGTGATGTGAAGCACCATAATCTAACAACAATTCTTCATAGTATTGAGGGACATTACAAATAGACAAAAATTTATCAATCATACCTAGACCAACCTCTAGCCACCATTGCTTATGGTGTGGATGTTTCAATACTAGATTTGCTCCACACATCTTTAGACAACAATGCTTCAACAACAAAATTAGATTCAAGAGTATTAATTGTACGAAAGCTAATGGAAGTGACTAAATGATCTCATGATCTTGACAGTGAACACAAAAATGCAATTTCCCTATCTTCAACATCGATTTTAACATACATACTATTCAATCGGAATTTAAGAGTATTAAATTCATTCAAATGATCTGTAATTTTTGTACCTTCTTGCATTTTTACACTATATAATTGCCTCTTTAAATATATTCCATTTGTTAAGGAATTCATCATATAAAGGCTCTCCATCTTGCTCCATAAGCATGTTGCTGTTACTTCTCCATTAATATCAAAACATGACATCTAATCGAATGGTGTCGAGAGCCCTTGCATCCGTGTCTTCCCATTCTTCATCAATGATATCTATAGGTTTCTTCCTCTTTATATATAATGTGTTATGCAACCCTTGTTGTATGGAAAAATCTCATATTTTAAGTTTCCATAATTCGATGTTACTTTCACCATTAAATTTCTCCACCTCAAATTTGGCATTCATCATCTTTGCCATTATTCTCTACACACTCTCCCTCCATTTTTTTTTAATATCACCTTGCTCGATTCTCTACATAGTAACTCCTCAATTTGGCTTCAGTCTCTAGACCTAGCTCCTCCATGTGCAGAATCGACCTCCTTCACAAACTAATGGCTCTTTTTGCAGCTTGACCCTCCTCATGCAGACTTGAATGAAATACCTCCATGAACAACACCAAACTCCACCTCCATGAGCCTCTTTTTGACACATGACTCAACTTGGCTAAGGTTTTGGAAGCTGGGTTTTTGTTGTCGACTTAACCTTTGACACCTTGGTTTTACCTCCTCCCGCGCAACTTGATGTTTGTCTGGCTTGATCTCCTTAACTTGAATGACTCTCTGCAAGCTTGGCTTGAACCATTACATGAACTCAACTCCTTCTACGTTACTCCTTGTTGAAGGAAATGTAAAGAGGCTAGGTCTTCATAAATGTAATTTTGATATTTGTACTTATTCAAGAAAAGATAAATTATTTTTGTATTATTTGTCAATGAGTTTCTTGCTCATTGAAAATAGGTTAAGCACATTTTGAAGTGCTTCTAGAGAGTCAAAGTCAAAATGTAATTATGATAAGACCCTTTGAGGGTATGTTACATCATGTATAACATCATACAAGGTCAAGGGAACACCTCTAAGCATGGTCAAATCCTCTCCTAGCATCAACGTGGTCTCCAAGCAGCGATACGATGGGTAACAGTTGAATTATAATGAAAACTGTAAGTAGGCCTAAATGATAGACATGTCGGCTTGAATAGGAGGGACAAACCTCTATTTATAGAGGCTATCCACTCCTCATTTGGACACACAATCTCTCTCTGAAATTTGCAAATAATAGAAAGGCTAAAAAGGACGAAGACAAGTTAGAAAAAGGGTAACAAGGACAACAAATTCAAGAAGACAAAACAACAAAGGGAAGGAGGTCATTTCTGAAGCTGTTACAACCACACGTGCGAGGTCAAGGGGGGTTTGACTGCGGCCATAGCAGCAGAAAAGGACAGGTCAATATATCTTACTTTTTTGGGTGCAAACAAGGTCTATTAGGCCTCTCTCTATTAGCGAAGGAGAAACCCTCATATACAAAGGAAGAAGGACCAAGATCAAAGAAGATAGGATTGTTTCTAGGGTTAGAAACAATCACATGTGCAAGGTGCAGGAAGGGTTTGGTAGCAGTTTAAGGTAGCAACATGAATATCTTCATTTAGATGTATACCTAGGCCTACAAGGTATCTAAAGAAAAGCGAAGAAGCCTCTATCTATAAGGAAGTAGCCCTAATATTCTAGGGTTTCCTAACCCAGAATACAAAGTGCCAGAAGAAGTGCCGGAAGTGACAATGCAGAAAGAGGAAGGATTTGACTGATGCTTGGAGGATATCCTAGTCAAGGTTCTAGGGTTTGGCAGTTGTTCAAATAAGAAGCTTCAATAAGAGAAATCTTACAAAGGGTTTCCCTCTCAAGAGTGGAGAGGGTTTGTCCCTGGCAGAGAGCCAAATTTTGTGTTCTTGTTATTTTGTTTTGGTAGCAGTTTGATGAAACACACACACTAATAAGAAGAAGAAGATAAATTGTAAAAGTACATCACAAATTGTTATCAAGCAACGAAGAATCACTTTACACTACTTTGCCCTAGATTCTCTAACATGGTATTAGAGCTAAGGTGACACAACAAGGAAAGGGCAACTCAAGAAAACTCTTCAAGAAGAAACATCTACAAAGTTGAAGCATCAAGCCTAGAAGTCTCAACCACTTCAAGGACAAGAAGGATCTACAACACATCATTCATTAAGGAGGGCTAAAAAGCTATAAGAATAGCCTTATAAAGGCACCTACAAAGAAAAGCAGATCTGCATCAATCTACAAGTCTTCAAGCAAACCTCAACACCAAGTAAGTCCACTTGAAGAAGGCAACTTGAAGGGCATCGAGATCCAGGGAAGAAAAGCCATCAAGCTTTCAAGGAGGAAGCAAATCCATCACGTCTCAAAATATATCAAGTAAGTACATGTCCCCTTTTGAATATACATCAATGTATTTTTGCAAGGAAAGAAATAAATTGGTAGGCACCAATAACTTTCTTGCATGGAAGAAGAGGACTGATCTACTACTCAAGGAGGATGAACTCCTAGAATATGTCAAAGGGAACATCACTATCCCTGCTAAGGAACAAACTCAAGCCTTAGCCAAGTATAATAGGGATGAAACAAGAGCTCAAAGGATTTTGATAGAATCAATTAAAGACTCTCTCATTCCCTATGTCTCCAAGTTTGAGACATCAAAAGAAATTTATGATAAGCTAGTAGAGATATTCTCGGTATCCACAATCGGAGAAGTAATATCTCTGAGGAATGAATTATACAAGATGAAGATAACAAAGGAAGGAATAGCTCCCTACTTCATGAAAATCTCTTAAATGAGAGATCAACTTCAAGAGCTTGAGGAAGTCATGTTTGACAGAGAGATGACAACTGTAGTACTCAATGCTCTACCTGAGGAGTGGGGAAACTTCACATCTAGCATATATGCCAAGAAGGAAGCAATAATTCTCAGTGAAATGTGGTCTCTATGCAGAACAAAGGAAACCAGACTTAAGGCAAAATAAGATGTGGGATCAAAGGAGCAAGCATTTGCTACCATGGCCAAAAGAAAGGGTAAATTTGGCAAGTTTGGTCCACGAAGAACAAACAACAAAGACATGTCCAAGATCCAATGTTTTGGATGCCAAGAATATGGACACTACAAAAGGAATTTTCCTAAGTTTAAGAAGGACAACAATAACAAAAGCAAGAGGGAAGAAGCTCACATACCTCAAGATATGAAAGAAGAAGGAAAAAAGAAAAAAAGGAAGATCCTCTGGATCTCTACTATGACTAGGTCAAACTCTTCACTTTTAGATTTCTTTCAAAGTTTTGAGTAGAATAGGAGCATGTAGGCATAAATTAAAATGCATCACCCTCTAGAATCTAGCAGCATGATGTATATAGAGTTTGAGACACTCATGTATATGTAACATTTATGAGAAGAACAAAAATGCATAAGTAGAAATATCTTCTAGAATATAGGAGCATGGCAAATATAGCTCAAGATATTCATGTAGAAGGAGAATACCTAGTATAGGACCTCATACATGATCATAATAAGAATCTTAGAAGACCTAAACCATCAAAGGAAGGAAACATTTGCAAAGCGAGGATATTTAAGATCATATGATGGAATCTTCAAAAGAAGGTGAACCAAGGCATGTCTCATTGGGAATCCCATTCATGGGATTCAAGCAAAGGGATGATATGCAAGCAGGCTAAGATGAAGCAAGAAGGGCCACACCAAAGGATGATCAAGGAGGATCAAGATGAGGTATGTATGCATCAAAGTTTAAGTCATGTTTTCAGTTGTATATTATTAAGTCATGGGTATAGTTCTATAACATGATCAAGCACGAAAGAATCTCTTTCACCAAGAACATGCTCGAAGGCATGTACCACAATGCGATGAAGAATATGCTCACATAAGGAGCATCAGAATTGTTGACTAAGAAGCAAGAAGAAATGCTGACAACTCCAAAAAGCAAGCAATGAAGGAATTCTTACACAAAAAGCATTAGATGGTTGACCTATCTATCTAAGAAGACGCAAATGAAGAAAGATATCAAGCATGTGAATAACACCATGATCACCAAGAATCACTATTTGACAAAATTCCTTGAAAGATATCTCCTGAAAGAAGGAAATACAGCTCTGATAAAGGAAGAAAGGACCCTTGACACCTATGAAGGCCTTGGAAATATAAAAGGTGCAGATAACTGATTCTACTCTACAAAGATGTCGTGATGAAGAAGCCAACCAACAAAAGAAAAAGCAATGTTGAAGCAATATTAGAATGAAGTCATAATGGGTTACTAGGTCAAAATCATGTAACCTAGCAAGTACTATGAAGCATCCATGAGGAGAGTATTCCGAAGCATGGACAAGATGACAAAGGAGTAGCCAAGATGACAAATCTGATAGTCACTTTCCACGAAGCAATGACATGACAAACCAAGAAGGAAAGTGATCGATGGATGATGCCCTACCAAGAAGAAGTTTGATCGAAGACTTCATGACATCAAGAAAGGAAGAAGATCAAGCGGCTGAAGGACCCACGAAGAAGAAGCTACTAATGAAGGAAAGAGTCCCTAGTTAAGAGGGAGCTCTGACAGGTCCCTAATCAAGAGGGAGTTTTTGGATCACCCCTGATTACAAAGGAGTGACAATTGTGTTTTCCATTTCATGGGTCATGCACTAGACCAGGACTAACAACCATAAGTCTAGATGAAGGCCATGAATGGAAATGTAGACACAAGATAGACACAACATTCTTGTCTTCACTTGGGAAGAAAGAATGGGAGGATTAGGTAATCATCTGGCATCCGATACTCTTTGAGGATGTGTAGGGCATCCAAGACAAGAGTAGGCAAGATTGGAAACTAGGGCCAATCTTCATGTGGGTCATCTTATTCATGGTTGATAATATTTTTATTAGATTCCTCTCGTCGAGAGGTGTAGGATTGATATAAAGATCATCCGATTTCGATAAGTATTCATAGAGATATGAATTTATTTTGATTATGGAATTATTATCACGCCGACCTACAACTCATGTAGGCTCAGAAGCCCAACAGTCGCATCTATTCAAACACCAAAGTTGTGTATAAATATAAGAGGACTTTTCCTCATTTGGACTCACTCATCTCATCACATCTCTCTCTCTCTACTGCGCAGAAAAGAGTCTCTTCTCTACTGCGCAGAAAAGGGTCTCTCTCTCACACATGTGAAGTCGGAAGCTGTTGAACCTGAAGCTGCAACTGCAGATCCAAAGTTTGACCAGCGTTGACCATCATATCTCCTCCTTAGAACTGCGTTGTAGGTCCATCTGGATCTCCTTTGAAAGCCACAACTTTTGGTGGTGGAATCAAGTCAATCCGACGGACGGTTTGCAAGATATCGACTGCCCTAGTTTGAAGTCGGAAGCTGCCAAAACTGAAGCTGCAACTGCAGAAGTAAAGTTTGACCTGCGTGGACTAGAATATCTCTTCATCTGAACTACGTTGTAGGTTCATCTAAACCTCCTCTGAAAGCCACAACTTTTTGTGGTGGAATCAAGTCAATCCGATAGACGGTTTGTAAGATATCGACTGCCCTAGTTTGAAGCCGGAAGCTGCCGAAACTGAAGCTACAACTGCAGAAGTAAAGTTTGACCTGCGTGGACTAGAAGATCTCTTCATCTAAACTTCCCTGTAGGTTCATCTGAACCTCCTTTGAAAGCCGCAACTTTTGGTGGTGGAATCAAACCGATCCGACGGTCGGTTTGTGAGATATCGTCTGCCCTAGTTTGATGATGAAGCCGCTAATGCTGATACTGCTGATCTAGGGTTTGCCACTGCTGACATGAATCAGATTTATTGTACTATTTCTCTCTGCTGAATTATTGAAGATAAAAGAATATTTGATCAAAGCGTTTCCCCACACATTGTGGGGTTTGTCCCTAGCTAGCCGCCACATCTTGTGTCTCTTGTCTTGGCTTGTTTTCTGTCGATTGTTTAATGTTCTATCTCCACTTTACTTTATGTACATGTGATTTCTAATCTGTGGAATATAATAAGGAAAAGAAGTAAACTGTTATAAGCATAGAACATACCATAACTTAACATGGCATCAGAGCTGAGGTGAAGACAAAGCCCGAGCAAGAGCAAGAGCAATCACCGAAGAGAAGATTGGCAAGGCTATCCTAAAAGAACAATGGGGTCCTCAACACTCTTTGCTGCCGAAGACAAGCTCCATGAGAAAGCTGACTATCACGGATGGAAGATATCTATCAATCTAACCCTAGAAGATCAAGGAGTGCTGGACCATGTAAGAGGCAATATTGTTGAGCCTCCATCAAATGCATCCGCTATTGACAGGTACAAATGAAAAACCGGAGAAGTCAAAACAAAGAATATCATCTGGGACTCTATCGACAAGCACTTGGTGGCCTACATCTCCAACCTGAACACCTCCAAGGAAATCTACGATAGACTGGTGAGTTTATTTAAAGTTAATGATGCAAATCAAGTTTTGTTTCTTAGAAATAAGCTGAGGGAAATTAAGAAGGGTAAAGATGAGAGTATGCAAGCATACTTCTTAAGAATCACCGAGATCAAGAACGATCTCCTATCTATTGGGGAGACTATTACTGATAGAGAAATGGCACTCACAACTCTTGGAGGATTACCATCCGAATGGTACGTGTTCAAGACTACTCTTCTGAACAATAATGTAATTCCTAGTTTCGAGAAATTAATGGCTAGATGCATTCAAGAAGAAACAAGGGTAGAAGAGCAAGAAATGCCCTTGCTTAAAGGTCCTCTTGTTGCCTTTTCTTCTCATGCTAAGAAAAGAAAATAATTCTGGGACTAAATCAAAAGGAAAGGCTGGACCTAAGGGTGGAAGAAAAGGATGATGTTACATTTGCGATAAAGCAGGTCACTATGCAAGGGAGTGCCCTGATAGAAAGGACTCACACCAGGACGATGATCAAAATCCCTCTAATGGCAATCAAAGGAATGACAAATTCAATAGCAAAGGTAAGAGGAGAGCTAGGAATCAAGGAAGAGGACAACCATTCAAGAAGGCTAGAAATTCTAGGATGTATTAAATGCACCTGACCTCCGAAAGAACCTAGTATCCATCTCGGAAATGGAAGACAAAGGCTACAAGGTAACCTTCGGCGATGGCAAGATACGTATATGGAAAAATAATGTTAAAGATGCCTTTACTCTTGGGTTTCGTGTTGATTCATTATATCAGGTAAATGGAAGTCCGCTAGGTGTCATGTCTTATGACACATCTCTTCAGTCCAAACTTTGGCATCGGAGGTTTGCCCACCTTCATTACAAAGCTCTACCCGATGTAAGACAGTTGGTAACAGGGATGCCTGAATTCCAAGTAGAGAAAGAAGGTGTATGTCCGGGATGTGCTGAAGGAAAGCTAAAAAAGGGACCATTCCCTTCAAGTCAAAGCAAGACCTCCAATATATTACAGTTGGTTTACTCAGGCATATCTGAGGCTGGTATTAAGAGGGAGACTACTACACCACATACTCCTGAGTAGAATGGTGTGGCGGAAAGGAAGAATCGTACAATTGTGGACGTTGTCTCTATGGGTAGATGATGTAACAATGTCTGATGTGGAGGAACCCATGGATCCTATTTATCCACCTGAGCCTTCGTCTTCTAGGAAGAGGCCTTCATGGCTTAGGGGGATACTTGATGATGCTGAAGGACATGCTGCACCCCGAGGAACCTTTCGTGAATGTAAGAAACCTAACAGGTATCAGGGATACCTAACCATCATGAACATGATCATACAAAATGAGCCTTCATCATTCTCAAATGTCGTCTAGCATCAAGTATGGAAGGATGCTATGACCAAAGAATATGAGTCTATTATGGAGAATGATGTCTGGGAAGTAGTTCCCAGACCCCAGGACAAGACAATTGTTACTTCAAAATGGCTTTACAAGATAAAGTAGTAGCTGATGGAAGTACGACATAGTATAAGGCTCATTTTGTTGCTCGTGGTTTCTCCCAGAAGGAAGGTATAAACTATGATGTGATATTTGCACCTGTTGCTAGATATATGTCCATCCGCTTGATCATAGCCCTTGTGGCTTCACAAGGATGGAACCTACATCAGATAGATGTCAAGACCGCGTTCTTGCACGGTTCGATCAAAGAAAAGGTCTACGTGGAGCAACCCGAAGGATTTGAGATTTATGATCGAAAATCTCATGTATGCAGGTTGAAGAAGGCTCTCTTTGGGATGAAGCAAGCACCCCGAGCATGGTATGAGAGGATCGATAGCTACTTGATGAAGCTGCAGTTCACTAGGAGTGAAGCTGATCCTAACCTTTACTTTAAGGTTGTAGATGACAAGCCTCTCATACTGATGCTATATATGGATGACCTCTTTCTAACAGGTGCAGACCCTCTCATTCACAAATGTAAGAGGGAGTTGGCTTTTGAATTTGAAATGAAGGACCAAGGACTTGAAGTGTGGTAGAAGCCAAGGGAAATTTTCCTATCTCAAGGAAAATATGTGGTAAAGATATTGGAAAGATTTGGTATGATGGATTGCAAGCCTGTGACTACCTCGAGGATCTTAACTTTTAGAAGTTATATGGTAGTGATGTTGGACCAGATTTGGGAAATGCCTCTGAGTTTCATAAACTCATTCGCATTGATGTTCTTGGTGAACCTCCGTCCGAACATATGTTTTGCAGTTAGCATTGTGAGCTCATATTTGGTTGAGCCTCACTGGATTGATGCCAAGAATCTTCTGAGATATCTTCATGGCACAATTACTAATGGGTTAAGATACACTGCCGGAGATGTGAGACTACTTGGATATACTGATGCTGATTGGGCAGGCAGTGTGGTGGACTGTAAGAGCACTTCTAGGTGCTATTTCACCTGGGATCTGCTTCGATATGCTGGATGAGCAGGAAGCAGAAGTCAGTGGCTTTGAGCACTACCGAAGCAGAATATATTGCTGCTAGCATGGCCTCCTGTGAGGCAGTCTGGTTGTGAAAGCTCTTCAGTGAGCTGTTTGGATTTACATTGGATACCACTGTGATTCTCTGTAACAACCAGAGGTGGGATTCGATTATTGAGGAATCTCGTATTCGTCGATTGCTCCAGCAAATAGACATCATCTGGGATATGGTAAGTCAATGAGCAAGGAGGCTCCATTGCATTAAGATGATGTATAGGTTGATACACCTTGTCAAAGCCCCGAGGAAAGATCTAATCTGTGATTTTCCCAAATGACTTGGAGTCGTCAAGAAACCCTTGTACAAGGGTCCTGCATGTTGCATACATTGAGCTATGGGAGCTCTAAGGGCTTGTGGTTCTTATTGAAGCAACATACGACCACAGGGTGACTCACCCTCCCCTGGTGGCGTGCACTAGAATAAGATGATTCGCTCTCTTGTGGGACAAGATGATTCGCTCTCCTGTGGAACAGGATGATTTGCTCTCCTATGTAGCAGGATGATTCCTTCTCCTGTGAGGCCTGGATTGATGTGTTCTCCATGGCGATTGTAGCAAGATTGATGTGTTCTCCTGTGAGGCCTGGATTGATGTGTTCTCCGGTGAGGCCTAGATTGATGTGTTCTCCATGGCGATTGTAGCAGGATTGATGTGCACTCCTGTGAGGCCTGGATTGATGTGTTCTCCATGGCAGCCTAGATTGATGTGTTCTCCATGGCGATTGTAGCAGGATTGATGTGTTCTCTTGTGAGGACGAGATTGATTAAGTTCTCCCGTCGAGGCATCCTACCCATGCAGTTTGGGACTCATGGGAAGTACCTCTCATCTGATCAATGAGCAGGGAAATGAAGTTAGGGACCATAGTAGTACCGATGGATGCATCGTTGTATCTACCATACTCCCTACGCTAGGATGATCTCCATTGATCTAGGATCAATGATACTGGTATGGGAAGAGTGGTAGGAGTTGTACCATACTATGACACTGACTTCGGGTCGGTTGAGACTGGTCTGGGACCAGTGGTACATACCCTGAGACTGACTTCGTGTCAGTGCAGTACTGGTCTGGGACCAGTGAGAGTGGTACATACTATGACACTGACTTCGGGTCGGTTGAGACTGGTCTGGGACCAGTGGTACACACTCTGAGACTGACTTTGAGTCAGTGGAGGATGATACTGGTCTGGGACCAGTGGAGTTGTACTCACTATGACGCTGACTTCGGGTTAGTTGAGACTGGTTTGGGACCAGTGGTACATACTCTGAGACTGACTTTGAGTCAGTCTGATACATCCTCGATCATTTCTTCTTCTTCATTATTCGGACAAAAGCAGAGCAGAACAGAACAAAGCAGAGCAGCGCATAACAGAGCAGAGCCGTACATATCAGTACAGGGTAGAACAAGACAAAGCAGAACATGCATAATAGAGCAGAGCAGGGCAAGGATCAGGCTACATAGGGCAGTGCATTTGATGGATGAATAGTAACGACCAATAGATAGATTGCAGAAGAAGTTCTCCCTAGTTGAGAGGGAGTGTTAAAATTGGCAACTAGGGCCAAACTTCATGTGGGTCATCTTATTCATGGTTGATAATATTTTTATTAGATTCCTCTCATCGAGAGGTGTAGGATTGATATAAAGATCATCCGATTTCGATAAGTATTCATGGAGATATGAATTTATTTTGATTATGGAATTATTATCAAGCCGACCTACAACTCATGTAGGCTCAAAAGCCCAACAGTTGCATCTATTCAAACACCAACATTGTGTATAAATATAAGAGGACTTTTCCTCATTTGGACTCACTCATCTCATCACATCGCTTTCTCTCTACGCGCAGAAAAGGGTCTCTCTCTCACACATGTGAAGCCGGAAGCTGTTGAACCTGAAGCTGCAACTGTAGATCCAAAGTTTGACCAGCGTTGACCATCAGATCTCCTCCTTAGAACCATGCTGTAGGTCCATCTGGATCTCCTATGAAAGCCGCAACTTTTGGTGGTGGAATCAAGTCAATTCGACGGACGGTTTGCAAGATATCGATTGCCCTAGTTTGAAGCTGGAAGCTGCCGAAACTGAAGCTGCAACTGCAGAAGTAAAGTTTGACTTGCGTGGAATAGAAGATCTCTTCATCTGAACTGCACTGTAGGTTCATCTGAACCTCCTCTGAAAGCCGCAAATTTTGGTGGTGGAATCAAGTCAATCTGACGGACGGTTTGCAAGATATCGGAAGCTGCCGAAACTGAAGCTGCAACTGCAGAAGTAAGTTTTACCTGCGTGGACTAGAAGAACTCTTCATTTGAACTGCGTTGTAGGTTCATCTGAACCTCCTCTGGAAGCCGCAACGTTTGGTGGTGGAATCAAACCGATTCGACGGTCAGTTTGTGAGATATCATCTACCCTAGTTTGATGATGAAGCCGCTAATGCTGATGCTGCTGATCTAGGGTTTGCTACTGCTGATATGAATCAGATTTATTGTACTATTTCTCTCTGCTGAATTATTGAAGATAAAAGAAGATTTGATCAAAGTGTTTCCCCACACATTGTGGGGTTTGTCCCTGGCTAGATACCACATCTTGTGTCTCTTGTCTTGGCTTGTTTTCTGTCGATCGTTTAATGTTTTATCTGCACTTTACTTTATGTACATGTGATTGCTAATCTGTGGAATATAATAAGGAAAAGAAGTAAACTTTTATAAGCATAGAACATACCATAACTTAACAGGGTTACTAGGTCAAAATCATGTAATCTAGCAAGTACTATGAAGCATCCATGAGGAGAGTATTCCGAAGCATGGACAAGATGACAAAGGAGTAGCCAAGATGACAAACCTGATAGTCACTTTCCACGAAGCAATGACATGACAAACCAAGAAGGAAAGTGATCGATGGATGGTGCCCTACCAAGAAGAAGTTCGATCGAAGACTTCATGACATCAAGAAAGGAAGAAGATCAAGCAGCTGAAGGACCCACGAAGAAGAAGCTACTAATGAAGGAAAGAGTCCCCAGTTAAGAGGGAGCTTTGACAGGTTCCTAATCAAGAGGGAGTTTCTGGATCACCCCTGATTACAAAGGAGTGACAATTGTGTTTTCCATGTCATGGGTCATGCACTAGACCATGACTAACAACCATAAGTCTAGATGAAGGCCATGAATGGAAATGTAGACACAAGATAGACACAACATTCTTGTCTTCACTTGGGAAGAAAGAATGGGAGGATTAGGTAATCATCTGGCATCCGATACTCTTTGAGGATGTGTAGGTCATCTAAGACAAGAGTAAGCAAGATGACTGATATTCTTTGAGGGCTGGAAACCTAAGATAAGAATAGTCCTAGAAGGTCATACTCGAAGAACACCCGGGTGGGTATGTACCTTGAGAGACAATGATGAAGGTGTCTATAAATCATTGGTCTCACCAGCATTGTAGCTCATGGTATCGTAAAGAGATGGAGCTGTTAGTCAAGGCCTTGCATTATGAATGAATATGATGCTATAACAGATGGATTGCAAATCCGATTTCTCTTATGTGAATTCTTCAAGATTGAAAATTGTCAAACACCTTGTAATGTTGTATGAAAACCTCCCTAGTTAAGAGGGAGCATTGAAGGAAATGTAACTAAGCTAGGTCTTCATAAATGTAATTTTGATGTTTCTACTTATTCAAGAAAAGATAAATTATTTTTGTATTATTTGTCAATGAGGTTCTTGCTCATTGAAAATAGTTCAAGCACATTTTGAAGTGCTTCTAGAGAGTCAAAGTCAAAATGTAATTATGATAAGACCCTTTGAGGGCATGTTACATCATGTATAACATCATATAAGGTCAAGGGAATACCTCCAAGCATGGTCAAATCCTCTCGTAGCATCAACGTGGTCCCCAAGCAACAATACGATGGGTAAAAGTTGAATTACAATGCAAACAATAAGTTGGCCTAAATGACAGACATGTCGGCTTGAATAGGAGGGACAAACCTCTATTTATAGAGGATGTCCACTCCTCATTTGGACACAATCTCTCTCTGAAATCCACAGATAATAGAAAGGCTAAAAGGGACAAAGACAAGGCAGAAAAAGGGTAACAAGGACAACGAAGTCAATAAGACAAAACAACGAAGGGAAGGAGGTCATTTATGAAGCTGTTACAACCACACATGCAAGGTCAAGGAGGGTTTGACTGTGGCCATTCATCTATCTTGGCATCGTTACATTCATTATACAAACTACCACAAATTTTGTAAACCAACAAATATTTACTTAAGTAATTTGTTTTTTTAACAATTTCTTTTAATTATTTTTGTCACAAATTCTAACAATAAACATAAAATATAATTACTACTACTATTACTACTAAAACATTTACTAAGGGTTACAATATTCCATTATTACCTGCCAATTTGCATATATACCATCACGAAGGCCATTGTATATCATGCATTCATAGTTTATTTGTTATATCTTGTAAATTTGTCATATATGTTGTATATATACCATAAAAAAGGCCATTGTATATAATTCGTTCATAATTTATTTGTTATATCTTGTAAATTTATATGGATTTTTTCTTTTGTCCTTTTGTGTTTGATATTGGTCAATAAATGAACTTTGTTCATTTCAGTAAAGACCAAAATTTCTATTTACAATTTAATTGGAAAAACATCCTTATGATGGGAGCACCATCAACATGTGAAGGAATTGAACGAGAAAGAGACTATTTGAGAAAAAATCAAGTACTTACAACCAAAATATCATTTAGATCATTGCTTTTAAAAGAATGTTTATGAATTTAATAACCTCAAGCACAAACATATGTTCGTTGACAAGTATGAAGCAAAGTTGATGGAGATTTTGAAACATGTCAAGTGTATCAATGATGAGACGTTGAAGATTAATTTTTTCCTAAATGGAATGCAACACTCATATAAGAATCAAGTTTAGCTTGATCGTTGAAAGAGGTTGTGAAAAGAGCCAAGTATTGTGAGGATCAGGGGAACAAAGAATCCATGAGATTTATATGGATAGGAGGATATAGAAGGAGATATGAGGGAAAAAGAATACAAGGCACTTTTCATTTGGGAAAATCAAAATGTACCAATAACAAATTGTTGAGCTTATAGCGGGACATAAATTGGTGATATGTTTTAATTGTGGGAAGCAAGGTCATAATGCGAGACATTATCCAAAGAATGAAGACAAAGGATATATTATTAATAACCTTTAAGATAGGTTAGATAAAAGGAACGTATTTTGCGTGTCCTGGATTAAGAGCACCATGAATTGTAGCAACAACAAACTAATCATTTTGAAAAATGATCCTGTCACCAAGATTTCACACCAAAGTGTGCAGGAACCAAATTTTTGATGTCCTCTTAATCTCTTGAAATGTAACCCAACATGGGAAGGGTACTCGTGCGTACTAACCCATGTTGTGCTCTTTGGAAAGCTTAATACTTCACAAAATTAGTAGTTATGATTGTGTATGCAAACATTTTAATTGTTATTGAATTGAGAAATGTTTTGATTAGGCATCGGTGAGCTAATTCCACAAACATTTTGTTATGAAATCCGTGTGTATCTTTGCACACACACATACACATATATAGTTGTGTTTGTATATGAAAATGTTAAGTGTTACTAGATGTTAGAAATGTTTTGATTGAGTGTGGGTGCACCAATTGCATATATACATTTTGTTATGAACTTTTGTAACATGGCTACCTTCTCCAAGTGATACATGTTTGTTGTTGGATTAGGAGTGCAAGAAAGAAATGAGTCACTTTGATGATCTTAGGAAGGGATGTTGAAGCACATTTATGAGAAACCAAATAAAAAGTAGTATCAAGGATTGAAATTTGTCAAAAATAGCTTTTCCCTATAGTTCATAATTCCCTTGTCTTGTTTGAACCTGACATGAAATATCTTGCACTACTTACATACAACACAATAACTTATTATATTCCCTTGTCTTGCTTGTAGCCAACAAGGATGACCTTGGACTGGTTGCATCAAGCAAGGTAACTTATTAGGTTCCATTGTCTTGGTTGTTGTTAGGCCCCTATAATACTAGCAGTAGCGTATTCCCTTATTATTATTGTCATTGTAGCCCCTTATTGTTATTGTTCTGCCCATGTTGTCCCCATATTGTTATTATTGTGCCCCATAGAAACCCACTATTGTTATTGTTGTGCCCTTACCTTATTATTATGACGTCGACTTTGATTATATTGTGACCCCATAAACTCTTATATATAGAGAAGAGATCTTGTCATTTGTATCATCCAAGAATTGTTCATTTGTGTAATGTAAAGGAGGTTTCCCCCTCGAAGAGGCTACTTTTGAAGTCATTGATCTATCTCATTCTTCTATTTTGTGAGTTGGTTGCATAACAATTGGTATTAGAGCTTTGGATTCTAGGGTTTTGCTGCTTCAAACAGGCCATCGTGGCATTTTCGCTATAATTTTTTTTCTACGAAGCTTCAGAAGCTGAAATTAAAACCCATTTGAGCCGAAATTGTGATGAACCTCGGAACCGAATTTCAGATCTTGTATCGCTATATTTTCGGAGATATGAACTGAGGAATTTAGGGTTTTTGTAGGCTCCCGAATTCGATCTCAAAAAGGTCACCTTGGGAAAATTGTTATAACTTTTTCTCTGAGTATTGGATTGAAATTTTGTAAACAATTATAGAAAGAGGACGGACTGTAGTTTTCTATGTAACGTTTTCAGGTCCAAAGGTTGAAACAGTGACACGTGGAACTTCGTACAAGTTCGCTCTACTGAACCAGTTTATAATTAGAGCATCGTGGGAGATTTGACATAACTCTTTCTTGAAGAATCCAATCTAGATCAAACTTGTGGGGTTGCAAAAGAGGATGCAGAGGGCTATCACAGGACCAAATTTTAGACCTTGGAGATTTGAAATTACAGATATATAACAGATTCAATATCGAGCTCCTATAAGGAGAAAATATGTGTGTAGTCTTTTAAAGTTTTTTGCATAAGTTTGGTTTGAAAAATTTGTTTGAAGTGATTCAAAGGGCATAATGAAGCATATTTATCATTAATTGATGCCCCAAAGAAAGAAAATGGAAACACCTAGTAAACAACCTGAAAGCTCTAGCATGACTCATGAAGAAGATGAAGAAAAGAAACATGATATATCAAAATTATGAGACCAAGTGCAACAAATTTCACTCTCACAAAAAGTAACAGAAGCTAAAATGAATAATTTAAAGAAAGGCGTGGAAGCTAAGCTAAATGGCGTGGAAGCTAAGATGGATGGTTTGAAAGCTAAGATTGAATATTTGAAGAAAGACATGGAAGGTTTGAAAGGAGGTTTGACAAAGTTGCTACAAGAAATGCTTCATAATGGCGAAAAGGTAGTAGAGGAAACTCATGATAAGAACAAAAGAAATGTTAGTCATGATTTAATAGACTCTAACGTTGGATTGAAGACCCTCCATGTTCCAAAGATCGATATGAGGAAGTTTGATGGCAATGATCTCGTAACATGGATACTACAGATAGAGCAATATTTCGATCTCCATAATGTGCAAAACACACAAAAGGTACGCATTGCGACTTCATATTTGGAACCCAATCAATTTGTATGGTATCAATGACTTTGCTCTCGCAAACAAATTGTCACTTGGGCAATTTTTACGGAAGAAATGATAACACATTATGAGGATACAAAAAGCAACACATTTTTTAGCCAATTGATAAATCTCAAACAAAAGGGTTCAATGGTGGAACACATTGAGGACTTCCAAAAATTGAATATAAGGGTAAAATATATTCCAGAGGAGCATAGGATTGATGTGTTCATAGGGACTTTAAAGGATAACATCCAACATGAGGTTCGCTTTTGGGAACCTAATTCATTGGAGAAGGCATTCAAGTTGGCAAGAAAAATTGAAAGAAAAATTATGGCAACAAGGAAGCCTACCAATCACAACTATAAAGATGGAAGTGTTGTTGCCCCTAGCCTTCCACAACCTACAAGGTTGACACCACAACAATTGGAAGAAAAAAGAGCAAAATGGCTTTGTTACAATTGTGATAGCAAATACACTAAAGGTTATAAGTGTGCTGAGAAGGAATTATTTTACATACATTGTGAAGAGGAAGAAGAAAATGAACAAGAAATATCAAAAGAAGATGATACACACTAGGAACAAACCCTAGAGAAAGAAGAAATGAATCCGACCATATCTTGTAATGCATTGGCCAGAATTACCACTCCTCAAACTATCAATATAGAAGGACAGATCAAGAAGAAAAAGGTAATAGCGTTGATTGATTCAGGCAGTACCCATAACTTTATTCATTGTAAGATAGCAAAGGAATTGAATTGCTTCCTATATCTAGCACCAGAGTGTCAAGTGATGGTTGCAAATGGAGGAACCATAAATTGCTCTGAAAAGTGCCATAATATCAAGCTATCCATGGGAGAATATGTGTTGAATAGTCCAATTCTTTCCATTCCAATGGGTGTGTTGATGTTGTACTAGGAGTCCAATGGCTACAATCTTTGGGTACGACAACTTTTAATTTTCAAGAAATTTTCTTGAATTTTTTTAGAAGGAAAGGAAGTTGAATTAAGGGGTATCACAGGGAGACCAGGAAAGATAATCAGCTCTAACGGCATGACAAAGCTTTTAAGGAAAGAACAATGTGATGTAATTGCACAATTATGTTCGCTAGAGGTTCCCACATCGAAATCATCTATTTCTCCAGATCTCCAAAAAGTCTTGGACAATCATTCCAAGGTATTTGAGACTTCCAAAGGCCTCCCACCTATTCATGATCATGATCATGCTATTCATCTGATTCAGAATTGTTCCTCCAAACATTAGACCTTACAAATATCCATATGCCCAGAAGAGTGAAATTGAACATATGGTTGCAGCAATGCTAGAGATGGTATAATTCAACCTAGTCAAAGTTCTTTCTCTGCTCCAGTAGTATTGGTGCACAAGAAGGATGGATCATGGCGCATGTGTCTGTATTATAGGGAGCTCAACAAGCTCACTATTAAAGATGAACTTCCCATTCCCATCATTGATGAATTATTGGATGAATTTCATGGAACAATTTACTTCACCAAGTTGGACCTTCGTTCAGGATATCATCAAATTAGAATGAGGACTGAAGACATTCCAAAAACAACATTTAGAACTCATGAGGGTCATTATGAATTTTTGGTCATGCCTTTTGGCCTTACCAATGCACCTTCTACATTTCAAGGTTTGATGAATTCCATTTTCAAACTCTTAAAAAAATTGTGTTAGTATTTTTTGATGATTTACTAATCTACAAGTAGTTTTGGAAGGATCATGTTCAACATGTTGATAGAGTGCTCAAACTATTGGAGGAGAAACAATTATATGCGAAAACCTCCAAATGTTTCTTTGGAGTACAACACATGGAATATTTGGGTCATATTGTATCTCATGAAGGTGTTAAGGTAGACCATAGCAAAATTAAAACCATTAAGAAATGTAAAATCCCCACATCCATAAAGCATTTGCGAGGATTTCTCGGGTTAACAACAATTTTGTTAAGAATTATGGGAGAATAACAACAACTCTAACAACATTACTAAAGAAAGATGCATTTTCTTGGACTCCAAAAGCAACGAAAGCATTTGAACATCTTAAAGAGGCAATGTGCCAAGCACTGATCTTAGCTACTCCAAACTTCACAAAAACCTTTGTTGTGGAATGTGATGCCTCAGGAAATGGAATTGGTGTTGTTTTAATGCAAAGAAGAAAGACCCATTTCTTTTGAAAGTTGTCCAATCAAAGGAAAGTATTTACACAAATCTATTTATGAGAAGAAAATGTTGGCAATACTACATGCACTTAAGAAATGACGACCTTACCTAATGGGAAGACACTTCAAGGTAAAAACGGATCATGATAGTCTTAAATACTTTTTAGAACAAAGATTATCTTCAAAAGAGCAGCAAAAATGGGTTGCAAAGATGTTGGGTTATGACTTTGAAATCATCTACAAAAAAGGGAAGCAAAATTTTGTTGCAGATGCACTCTCAAGAAAGGATGAGGATGTGGAAGCATTGCTTTGTGCCATTTCTATTATCCAACCAGATTGGATAAATGAAGCAAAAGATGAATGGAAGCATGTCGAAGAAGTGTGGGAATCCATTCAAAATTTGCAACAAGATCCCAGTACATCTGATACCTTTAGATCGAAAAATGATTCGTTATGGTACAAAGATCGCTTATACCTCTATAAGAATTCCCAACTCAAACAAAATATTCTTCTGGAATTGCACACTTGTCCCTTAGGAGGGCATTTGGGATTTTTAAAAACTTACCACAGGGTTAAGAAGGATTTTTTTTGGGATGGCCTTAAATCTGATATTCAAAAGTTTGTGCGGATTGTTTGGTTTGCCAAAAAAATAAAGTTGAGACAATTAAGACCCCAAGTCTATTACAACCTTTATCCATTCCAAGTCAATGTTGGGAGGAGGTTTCAATGCATTTTATCACAGGTTTACCCAAGTCCAAAGGAAAGAGTGTCATCATGGTGGTAGTTGATAGACTTACCAAGTATGCACACTTTTGTGCATTATCTCATCCATTTAAAGCCAATGCAATTGCTACTACATTTATGGAAACAATTCAAAAGCTACATGGAAACCCAAAGATAATTGTAAGCGACAGAGATCCTATTTTCACTGGAAATTTTTGGAAAAAATGATTTTCTTGTCTGGGTACTCAGTTAGCTCATAGCTCATCTTTTCATCCTCAATCTGATGGGAAAACTGAGATAGTGAACAAATGTCTGGAAGGATATCTTCGTTGCTTTGTATCTGATAAACATACACAATGGGTCAAATGGTTGCCTCTGACTGAATGGTGGTATAACACTTCCTTCCATACTGCAGCAAAAATGACACCATTTATGACACTTTATGGATATCATCCACCGTCTATCACATCATATTTAAGAGAAAATTATAAGGTTCAAGCAGTGGAACATCACATCGAGCATCAACAAAAAGTTCTCCAACTCTTAAAGGATAACCTGAGTTTGGCGTAGAATATAATGAAACAACAGGTAGATCAACATCACAGCGAAATAATTTTTGATGTAGGTGACTGGGTATTTCTATGACTACAACCATACAAACAAATGTCCCTCAAGCAAGCTAAGAAGGATAATAAATTATCACCAAAGTATTATGGTCCGTACAAGGTGTTGTAAAATATTGGTACTATGGCATACAAATTGGAACTTCCTGCATCTTCTCAAGTGCACCCATTTTTCCATGTTTCATGCTTAAAGAAGGTTATAGGTGACAAGCTCCTAGTTCAAACAATATTGCCAGAACTTGACGAGGAAAAAAAATCATATTGGAACCTGAAGCAGTCACTGAAACAAGAACTCGACAGCTACGAAATTTATCAATTTTAGAGTATCTCATCAAGTGGAAGAACTTACGCACTGAATATTCCACATGGGAGGATGAAAATTTTATATAGAAGCATTCAGAACTACTCAAGTGTTGAAGACAACACTTTTTTTGAAGGAGGGACGTGTTAGGTCCCTATAATACTATTGTATTCCCTTATTATTATTGTCATTGTAACACCTTATTGTTATTGTTGTGCCCATGTTGTCCCCATATTGTTATTATTGTGCCCCATAGAAGCCCACTATTGTTATTGTTGTGCCCTTAAATTATTATTTTTATGTCGGCTTTGATTATATTGTGACCCCTTATACTCCTATACATAGAAATGAGGTCTTGTCATTTGTATCATCCAAGAATTGTTCATTTGTGTAATGTACAGGTGGTTTCCCCCTCGAAGAGGCTATTTTGAAGTCGTTGATCTATCTCATTCTTCTATTTTGTGAGCTGGTTGCATAACAATTGTGACCAACAAAAAAGACCCCAAATTAGTTGTAACCAAAGGGGTATGTCATCATATACCACTGATTGGATGTAGCCAACAAAGTAGTCCTGAAATCAATTGGTGCCATTAAGGTGAATTAACTTCATAACCTTGGTTGGTTGGAGCCAATAAGGAATACTTGAAGCAAGTTGGAGCCTGTTAGGTGAATTAAATTTTTAACCTTGGTGTTAATTTTTAGGGCTAGATTATTCTCTGTTGTAGATAATTGCATTTTCAACTTTTTCATCTTTTACATATTACATTCACCCCATAATATCATAACAACATTAGAAATTATGTAGAGAGAACAATAACATCAACAATGTAGCAGAATAATAAGGAATAATAGAAGAAAAACATGCACAATAGAGACACCAAGATTTAGGCCATAGACCAGTGCAAAACTCCAAAAGGGGGAAAACCCAACCAAATTCTTCTTCAGATATTCATCAATTGTTCAACTGATATGAGAAGTACAATGAGAGTGAGATACATCAATCACACTGGGCTGCTTAGGGCCAACCCAAGTCAGTTCACAACTTCATTTGTTAATTGAACGATTTAGAGAGTAGTTGTCTTAACGCTGTCACAAGAAGCAATATCCTTGTCATAATAAGAGTTGTCAATATCATGGAACATATTCACTGTCAAGTGTCATTGATACTGTCAGATATCACAAGTGTAAGTTTACTGCCATCATGGAGCAATATAGTCATCATGGAGCAATGTCATTATATCACAAGAGCCATATTTTTGTTATCATAAAGTCACTATATTATAAGAGTCATGTTGATGTCATTAAGGAGCAATATTTCTGTCATCATAAATTCACTATGAAAAAGCCACTTCCATACATATAGATCTCGGCCTCGTGTAGTATCCTTGTCTCACTATAGAGTATAGGGTTCTCAAGTCATACACCAAGGTATTGTCTAAAATTTAACAGATCACAATCATGTATCAAGATGAAGATCATTGTTCATAAATCACATGTAGCTATGTTGTTGTCAACAAAGCAAGCCATGCAAGCCACATTATAATTTCACAGAGTATGGTATGTTCCACAAAGTACAGGGTTGCAAGCTACAGAAACATTTCCATACAAACTCAGCTACCCTGTTTATATATATCATGATTATTACCATATGCATTACTATAAAGACATCATTGTCAATGCTACTGACATAAATCTTGATTGACCAATAATATGCAAGCCTTAAGGAAGATGTGGGCCTCATATGAACGAAAGCAAGCCACAAAGATAAAAGAGTAACAAAACCAATCCCTCAGAAATAAGAGTGAGCCATAGGGTCATGCAAACTTCCAAACATAGTGATGCTAGCCACAACGAACCTCAAGAATATCAACACGTGACATGTATAATGGTTGTAATGCGAGTCACGAAGAACAAAATATTAGCCACAAACTTTATAGTGTGTACCATAGGGATTGAATGCAAGCCACAATGATCATAACATTTCATCAAGACATGGTGAGTGCGAGACACAGATATCCATGCACACCACATCTATATATATATAATCCGCACAAAACTAAAAGCGAGCTTCTGAAGTGTGGTGCGAGCCTCCTCACAAAGAATGTGTATCTAATTGCACTCTTTAGATAAAAGCGTGAGCCACAAAATTGATATAACGAACCTTAGTGTATAGGATCCACTTTCTAGAATAATGAGTCAATCAAACCATCCAGAGTTGTGATCCAATCAAACTATTCCAGAATTGCGAGCCAATCAAACTATTCCAGAATTGCGAGCCAATCAAACTACTTAGATAACCGAACGATCTAGAATAGTTTCTACAATTCAACGAGAGGTCTCCTTAGATTCATCCAAGAAATTATCTCCTCACCACCTGTGGTTACATTAGAAGATGCTTTCTAGAATGCGATGGGAGAAATAGATCCATAAAAATGAAGCCGAATTAAATTATTTGGATGGAAATTTGAATTTGCAATTTCCAAATAATTTCTTCCTCGAATTGTCACCAAAATAATATTTCTCTTTTGTCTAATTGAATTCTTTTATATGATGGCATGACCAAAGAATGTTTGACATGTTAAGGAAGAACGCCCACATAATAATACTAATATTTAATTTGGATTCTCCTTTTGACCATTATAAATTCTCTTTAGAGCACGATGGCTTTTCCTTTGGGCCAATAGGGTTTCACATAGGAAATTCATCTCGAAGCTACCCAAATTTCAACACTCCCTCTCAACTAGGGAGGAATTTTCATCTGCATCATAAGTCTCATCTCAAATGACATGTCTTATATAAGAAGGTAGGCAATTGCATCATCTGGACTTGTCTCATAGAAGAATAATAATCCACAATCAATGGTAGGGGAGATTGATCCTCCAAACCCTACTAGTCTCCAGGTCAAGTCCCATGACTTTCATCTCAGCTATATCAACAAGACATCCATCTCATCACATCTCGACACAACTTGTTTCCTTTGATCATCAACCGAACAGTGATGCATTGATCTAAATAAGAATAATCATCATAGGGGAGCTTCCGACTACCACCCTATATCTGATGTCAATAGGCGAGATCGACTTAGCACGAGAGGCAAGGATCACACTTTGTCCTATGACCAATGACAATAGGAGGGATCAACTTAAGGATCACGCTCTATCATATTGTTCGTTGATCTTACCATCTAGACTCTCAAGAGTCAAGTGGTAGAACACCTGCATCCCATCACTTGAGTGACATACGACTTACCATAAATGGTACAGATTACACCCTATCTCAAGTCACCTCAACCCATTGGCTAGATGGGGAGGAACAATCCCAACAGGCCTAGTTTGTGGGTAGGATGCCAAATGGGGTATATTCTGCGAAGTCCCAAACTTGAAGGTAAGGGGAGATACCCACTTGTCATAAATGACAAGGACCACACACGCTCTAGAGTGACAATAGGCGAGATTGACTTACCACAAGGGTAAGGATTCCACCCTATCCTATTGTCTAGAGTTCCCTCAACCCTAAGAGCTCTAAGGCTCAACTCCTCACCCTGGGAGCTCAAACAGGAGGGGAAGAGACTAACTCAGTGTTCTCGATCAACCGTGACCCATTCCTCTCATCACTACCTTCACTAGGCTTACGACTGTTAATCTTGGTCATAGTACATGACACTAAGAGAATATCAGGTCAACCACATGATTACATGTTGCAACACTATAGTATACCTAGGGGGGATAATATGGGGTACAAAGGGAGGTACCCAAGGGAATAATGTAATAATGTGATGGGTCATATTTAATAAATAAAGTGGTTAACCCACATTATGTAAGGGACCACAAGTATTTAGGGAATAATGTGATAAGCCCATTGTAATAGAAGTATGGTATTGAAAGACCCATGGTATTGTATGTATGAAGCCTAAATAGAGGCTAGAGACTCTCCATTGAGACATGTCACAGATTATTGTATTGACAAACATATGGCTTGTGGTGTGTTCTTCTTCCTTAATGAGTGACCATATGGTGTTGCCTTACCTCAAGGGTTTTGATATTAATAAAGATCTGAAGTTGAAAACTATTTTTTCAACATGTATTTTCAACTTATCTCCCTACAGTTTTACTCAAATTTTGAGCAGGAGTACTCGCTGGATGCATAACTTAATTCCTCATTCGAGAAGTACCCATGTTGCATACTTTCAATGGACCCTGCTATACGAAAAATTAGAAATACATGAAAAAACGTGATTGCAGGGTCCATTGAAAGTATGCAACATGGGTATTCCTCAGATAAGGAATTAAATTTTGCATCCAATGAGTGTTCCTGCTCAAAATTTGAGTAAAACAGTAGGGAGATAAGTTGAAAAATAGTTTTTTACTTTTTTATTTTTTAATCTTTTTACATTGTTACTCCAAAAATGGTGAATCATCCCCCATGGTTGACATCATCGTCTTGAATCCTATTGGTTCTTATAAAGTTGATTTTGGCTATACATTTTTGTTTTGAGGCCCATTTAGACCTAAAAATTTCTCTAATGGTAAGGAACAACAAAAAAAAACATGCACAATCAGAGACATCGAGATTTAAGTCAAAGACCAGGGCAAAACCCCAAAAGGGGGGAAACCCAACCAAATTCTTCTTCTTTAGATATTCATCAATTGTTCAGTTGAGATACAAAGTACAATAAGAGAGATACATCAAATGTTATGCAACTAGCTCATAAATAAATAGATCAATGACTTAAAAATTATCCTCTTCGAAGGGGAAACTTCCTTTACATTATATAAATAAACAATTATTGGATGATTCAAATGAAAAAAGTCCCTTTCTATATATAGGAGTATAAGGGGTCACAATATAATTAGAGCCTACATAACAATAATAATGTAAGGAAACAACAATAACGATAGTGGGCTTCTATGGGGCACAATAATAACAATATGGGGGCTACATGGGCACACCAATAACAATAAGGGGGTTACACTAACAATAAAAATAAGGGGCTGCACTAGTATTATAGGGACCTAACATGTCCCTCTCCTTCAAAAAAGTGTTGTCCTCAATGCTTGAGTAGTTTTGGATGCTTCTATATAAAATTCTGATCCTCTCATGTGGAATCTTCAGCGAATAAGTTCTTCTACTTGATGAGATACTCTGAAATTGATCAATTTTGCAACTGCCGAGTTTTTGTTTTCGTGACTGCTTCAAGTTCCAATATGATTTTTCCTTCCTTGTCAATTTCTAGCAATATTGTTTGAACTGGGAGCTTGTCACCTATAACCTTCTTTAATCATGAAACATAGAAAATTGGGTGCACTCGAGAAGATGCATGAAGCTCCAATTTGTATTCCATAGTACCAATCTTTTGCAACACATTGTAAGAACCATAGTACTTTGGTGATACTTTATTGTCATTCTTATCTTGCTTGAGGGACATTTGTTTGTATGGTTGTAGACGTAAAAATACCCAATCACCTACATCAAAACTTATTTCATTATGATGTTGATATACCTATTGTTTCATTCGATTTTGCGCCAAAGTGAGGTTATCCTTTAACAATTGGAGAACTTGTTGTTGATGCTCAATGTGATCTTCCACTGCTTGAACTTAGAATTTTCTCTTAAAGATGATGTGATGGACGGTGGATGATATCCATATAGTGCCATAAATGGGGTCATTTTTGCTGCAGTATGGAAGGAAGTGTTATACCACCATTCAGCAAGAGGTAATCACTTGACCCATTGTGTTTGCTTATCATATACAAAGCAACGAATATATCCTTACAAACATTTGTTCATGATAGGATGAGCTATGAGCTAATTGAGTACCCAGGCAAAAAAATAATTCTGTCCAAAAATTTCCAGTGAAAATAGGATCTTTGTCGCTTACAATAATCTTTGGGTTTCCATGTAGCTTTTGAATTGTTTCCATAAATGCATTAGTAACTGTATTGCCTTTAAATGGATGAGATAATGCACAAAATTGTGCATACTTGGTAAGTCTATCAACTACCACCATGATGACACTCTTTCCTTCGGACTTGGATAAACCTATGATAAAATCCATTGAAACCTCCCAACGTTGACCTGGAATGGATAAAGGTTGTAACAAACCCGAGGTCTTAATTGTCTCAACTTTATTTTGTTGGTAAACCAAACATTCTGCCACAAATTTTTGAATATCAGATTTAAGGTCATCCTAAAAAAATTCATTCTTGACCCTGTGGTAAGTTTTTAAAAATCATGAATGCAATTCCAAAAGAATATTTTGTTTGAGTTGGGAATTCTTTCAAAGATATAAGCGATCTTTGTACCATAATGAATGATTTTTCTAGCTGAATGTATCATATGTACTGGGATCTTGCTGCAACTTTTGAATGTGTCCACACTTCTTCGTCATAACCCAACATTTTTGTGACACATTTTTGATTCTATACCATCCATATTAGCTTTCATGCCATCCTTCAAACCTTCCATGTATGATTTTTAACTATTATTCAAACCATCCATCTTAGCTTCCATTTCATTTTTGGCTACTTTTTGTGAGAGCGAAATTTGTTGCACTTGATCTCGCAATTTTGATATATCATGTTGCATTTCTTCATCTTCTTCAATTGTGTCATAGAAGAGCTTTCTAGTTGCTTAATAGGTGTGTCCATTTTTTTTGTTTCGAGGCATTTTGAAATCAAACAATGATATCTATACTTCACTATGACCTTTGAATCACTTCAAACTGATTTTTCAAACAAAAGTTATGCAAAATTTTTAAAATACACATTTTTTTAGGAGCTCGATCGTGAAACGATTGTAACTCTATAATTTCGAATCTCCAAGTTTTGAATTTTTTTCCTGTGGTACCTCTTTCCAATCCCACAAGTCTGATTGAGATTGGATTCTTCAAGGAATAGTTATGTCAAATCTCCCATGATGTCCTCATTATGGACTGGTTTAGTAGAGCGAAGTTGTACGAGATGCCACGTGTCACAGTGTCAACCTTTGGCCCTAAAATTGCTACATGAAAAACTACAGTTTTTTCACTTTCAGCCACTTTTTGCAAAATTCAAATTTGATGCCTGAAACAAAATTTATGATGATTTTCCTTAGGTCACCTGTTTTAGACAGAATTTTGGAGCCCTAAAAAACCCTAACTTCCTTTGAACATATCTTTGAAATATAACGAACCAATATCTGAAATTTTTATACGAAGTTCTCTGAGATTTCAGCTCCCTGTGGTAAAAAATTAAGCTTCTGAAGCCTCATAGAAAAAAAGTTATAGTGAAAATGCCAAGATGACCTGTTTGAAGAAGCGAAACCCTAGAATCCAAAGCTCTGATACCAAATGTTACGCAACCAACTCACAAATAGATAGATCAACGACTTAAAAATTATCCTCTTTGAGGGTGAAACCTCATTTACATTACATAAATGAACAATTTTTAGATGATTCAAATGACAAAACCTCCTTTCTATATATAGGAGTATAAGGGATCACAATATAATCAGAGCCTACATAACAATAATAATGTAAGGGCACAACAATAACAATAGTGGGCTTCTATGGGGGCACAATAATAATAATATGGGGGCTACATGAGCACATCAATATCAATAAGGGGACAAGGGTACACTAGTATTATAGGGACTTAACAAATACATCAATCGCATTGGGCCTCTTAGGGCCAACCTAAGTCAATTCACAACTTTGTTTGTGAATTGAACGATTTAGAGAGTTGTTTTCATAACGCTGTCACAAGAAGCAATATCCTTGTCATAATAAGAGTTGTCACTATCAAGGAACATAATCACTATCAAGTGTCATTGATATTGTCGGATATCACAAGTGTAAGTTTACTGTCATCATGGAACAAAGACATTGTATCACAAGAGTCATATTTTTGTCATCATAAAGTCACTTTATTATAAGGGTCATGTTACTGTCATCAAGCAGCAATATTATAGTCATTGTATTATAAGAGTCATGTTACTGTCATCAAGGAGCAATATTATAGTCATCATTAAGTCATTGTATTATAAGAGTCATGTTACTGTCATCAAGGAGCAATAAAGCCACTTCCAGACAAATAGATCTCTACCTC
The DNA here is from genome assembly GCA_031772625.1 of Pinus tabuliformis. NCBI lineage: Eukaryota > Viridiplantae > Streptophyta > Pinopsida > Pinales > Pinaceae > Pinus > Pinus tabuliformis. Next base: position 888,078,557 of record CM062818.1, read on the forward strand.
ATGTAGTATCATTGTCTCACTGTAGAGTATAGGTTTCTCAAGTCGTATATGCACCAAGGTATTGTCTCACAGTTAATAGATTACAGTTATGTATCAAGATGAATATCATTGTTCATACATCAAATGTAGATATGATGTTGTCACCAAAGAAAGCCAATGCAAGCCACATATTATAATTTCACAAAGTATGGTACGTGCCACAAAGTATAGGGTTGTAAGCTACAAAGCGTTGCCATACAAACTCATCTACCCTGTTTATATATATCAAGATTATTACCATCATGCATTACTATAAAGACATCCTTGTCAATGCTATTGACATAGATCTTGATCAACCAATAATATACAAGCCTTAAGGAAGATGCAAGCCTCATATGAATGAGAGCAAGCCACAAAGATAGAAGAGTAACAAAACCAATCATTGAGAAATAAGAGTGAGCCATAGGGTTATGCAAACTTCCGAAAATAGTTATGCTGGCCACAATGAACCTAAAGAATATCAACACGTGACATGTATAATGGTTGTAAATATTAGCCACAAAATTTACAGTGCATACCATAGGGATTGAATGTGAACGACAATGATCATAACATTTCACCAAGACATGGTAAGTGCGAGAGCTAGATATCCATGCACACGATAGATATATATAATCCACAGAAAAATAAAAGTGAGCTTCTGAAGTGTGGTGCGAGCCTCCTCACAAAGAATGCATATCTCATTGCACTCTTCAGATAAAATCACGAGCCACTGAATTGATATAACGAGCCTCAATGTATAGGATCCAATTTCTAGGATAACAAGCCAATAAAACCATTCAAAGTTGTGAGCCAATCAAACCATTCCAAAATTGTAAGCCAATCAAACTACTCAGATAATTGAACTTCCCAGAATAGTTTCTACAATTTCGCTAAAGGTCTCCTTAGATTCATCTAAGAAATTATCTCCTTACCACCCGTGGATGCCTCAGAAGATGCTTTCCAAAATGCGATGTGTTCTTTGATCTCTCAAAGGTTCTCTTTATATATACAATTTGATGGGAGAAATAGATCCATAAAAAAGAAGGTGACTTAAATTATTTGTATGGAAATTTGAATTTGCAATTTCCAAATAATTTCTTCCTCAAATTGTCATCAAGATAATATTTCTCTTTTGTCTAATTGAATTCTTTTATATGATGGCATGACCAAACAATGTTGACATGTTAAGGAAAAAAGGCCACACATTAATTATAATATTTAATTTAAATTCTCCTTTTGACCATTATAAGTTCTCTTTAGACCATGATGGGCTTTCCTTTGGGGCAAATAGGGTTTCACATGGGAAATTCATCCTGAAGCTACCCAAATTTCAACATTGGTTGGAGCCAACTAGAAAGACCTTAAGCTAGTGAAGTAGATTAACCTTATACCCTTGATTGAACATAACCAATAAGAAATACTTAAAGTTGATTGGTGCTAGTCATATATGAAACCATGTATGATTGGTTCATGTTAATTTTTGGCAGCTCAATGAAAAATTCCAACTATTAGACTAGATTCCTCATTCCAAGAGGACCAATTTTGACCTTTGAAGCACTAGATTTGGAGAAGGGAAAGTGTATTTTTGAAGTAAAGCCCACAATGTCACATTTGATCAAGTTGGCTTTAAAGTAGATTGGATACCCTTGGAAGCCTATATATAAAAGTCAAGCGCCTCTCATTTGGACATCATTATCAAACATCTTCTTCTCTCTTCTCGGGATTGGTTCGCACAGGTATGAAGTGAATTTGTGTAATTTGGTTCGTATAGGGCTGAGATTGCAAGGTCCGAAGCTCGCACGTGTGATTAGGGTTTTTGGTTTCCAGCCGCAGGGTTGACTTTGGGAATTTTCGGCTATAACCGTAGACATGTAGGCTCGTCTATGCAATTGGAGCATCTCAACCGTGCGCACAAATCTCCCTCCATGCGGTTGGGATCTAGGGTTTCAGTTTGATAGTTGGCTATAGATTGAGAAAGCTAATTCTGATCAGTATTGTTGTTGGGATCATATTTCTAATATTGTTGGATATTTTGTATGGGCTCATTGTACTCTTTGCTGAACATTTTATGACAATATAATAAAAGAAGAAGTTCAAAGGGTTTTCCTCGTTGTGGGGTTTTTCCTTGGTCATTGACCAAATCTGGTGTCTCTTGTTGATATGTTGATTGTTTCTTGTTTTCATTTGATTATTGTTTTATCTTCAGTTACTATTGATTGATGAAAAATATTAGTTACTATTGAAAGATTGTTAATTGAAGAATTGAATTGGGCTAAAGTAATTGAGACGACATAGAGAAGTGCAAAAATTAACATGGCTTTAGATCTAAGGTGAAGGACAAGCCCAAAGAGACAAGAGTCAAAGAAATCATCTTTAGAAAAGTTGAAGAAGCCTATCTAATCAAGTCAAGATGTCAACCTCTTACTTCAAGGAAAATGAGAAGTTGGGTGACTCATCTAACTTCCCCGCTTGGAAGATCAGGTTGGAAATCATAACAGATGACACTAATGCTTTGGAATACATTCAAGGAAAAACACCCGAACCAATGGACAATGCTTCCGCTGTTGCCAAGAACAAGTACAAGAAAGGTGAGTTAAAAGCAAAGAAAATTATAGCTGGTGGTTTATAAAGATCAATTGCAGAGAGTTGGAGAAACTATGCCTGGCAGGGAATTGGTGATTGTAACTCTTAGAGGTCTCCCTCCTATTTAGGACACATTCATTACCACCATAAGCAATAACAATAATTTTCTGTCATTTGAACTTGTTGGAAAGCTCACTCAAGAAGAATCCATGATGATTTCAAGAGGGTGAATTCATAAGCATGAAGAAGAAGAACTCGTTGCATTTGTTACTCAAGATAAGAAGAAAAAGGGAAAAGGAAGAACATCTGGTTCGAATAGGCCCTCTCCTAATTCAAAGGACTCTTATAGAATATCAAGGGATGTTCAATGTTACAATTGTCACAAGCATGGTCACTATGCCCGAGACTGTCCAAGAAAGAGAGATGCTCCAAGATCTAATCGAAGCTACAACTACGACAGGTGCGATGATAAAAGAAGGCGAGATTATAGAAGAGAGAGAGACGATCGATGAAGAAGAGATACTCCGGATGATCGTGAAGAAAATCTCCTCAAAAGAAGTCAAGAAATCCCAGGTGTGAAAGTAACATAGCTACTGACCAATCTGAATACATTCTTATTTCAACTCTCTCTAGTTCTTCTCCTCCATATTTATACAATAGATGGCCGGTAGATAGTGGGGCTTCTAGACACTTCACCGGGTATAAGGAAGTCCTCTCAAATCTAGTTGAGGGAGACAAGTTTGAAGATTATTCTTGGGGACAACACTACATATCTAGTGATGGGCTTTGGTACTATCAAATTTGATTTGGACTATGGAAAATCTATTATTCTTCACGAATCAATGTATTTTCCAGAATTAAACTAGAACGTGAAAAGGTACCCTTGTCTTTTGAAAATGAATTTACACCTCGAGTACTAGAAGTATGGTTCCTAAATTTTTGGCTCATGCTTTATTATTTTTCCTTTAGAAATTTTCTCTCTCATGTGGAGAGATGGTGATGCCACTATTAGAAATTATTCATTGCCTCATACTACATTGGCCCTAGGAGGGAACTATTTCCATTGGTGAGTCTTCATTGCTTGGAGCCTCGAGATCCACACAAATCTTATAGTAGGAGGTTTGGTAATTGATCAGTGATGGAATGCATTGTTTTAGAATATCCCTTGCTAGCACTATAGCTTTGGATAGGGTATCTAGGCCAAAATTGTAGCTTGGCTATGAAGGGATCTCCAAAAGCATTGATTATCAACATCACATCATCATTAAGGGTGTATTGCTAGTGATGAAATCCTTATAAAACATGATTTTCTCTTCCTTGCTCCTTAGGGTAAGTTGAGTGTTTTCTCAAATATTGGATGCACACTTCCATTTACCACCTTGCTAAGTTTGCCACCCATAATTATACACTAAGGTTTTAGGGGTGATCCCTAGGTTCAAGTTGTTATAACACTTAGTAGCACCCTCCTTTCTTTATGTCAGACTTCTTGATGAGGCTCAATACTTGTACCCTAAATCTCATCAATAAATTGATCTAAAGCATTGTTTTAGTGCCTTCATTAGACTTCAACATCTTTCTAGGAGAACAATGCCTCACATGGCAATCAAGTGCTTGACATGTGAAGAAACATGGATTAGGATAAATTAGGTATTGGACCATTTCTATGAAGATTAGATTTCCATAAAAAAGTTTAATGTTTTGAGAGAACTGCCTAGTGAGTTTTGAAATTTGTAGCTATGGTTGGTTTTCATAATTAATATTTTAGCCCTTGAAATATATAAAGATTAATATAAGACATGTTCTCCATGTTGGTTTCAAGAGAAAAAAGTTTTGAATTTTCAAAGTTGAATTTTTGGTGCCCATTGGGCATAGAATAGACAATGATGGGGTGTATTGCTAAGTCACTCTGTGATGTGAAGGTGACTAGTTTGAAACTTCGCAGGAAAAATTATAGTCGTGATAAAGGTTGGTGTGGCCCAGACCAAGTGCGATCCCCAGGTGATTTTGACGGTTCATTGCCCCTAAGTCGCGGTTTTTCAAGCCAAAGGTCAACCCTATAACTATAAACTCAGAAAACTTGACAAACAAAAAAAATTGAATTTTTGGCTCCAAATAAGGTCAAGTCGGCCCCAAGCAGAGAGGCACCCATTCGGTCAGCCAAAGTCACTATATATAGGAGATTTGACCTCCTCCTATTGGGAAATTTAAAATCACACAAAATAGAAAACATTTTTCTAGGCATCCGTACGAAGAAGACAAGGAGGATAAAGGAGGAGGAAAAGATATCTCATGTATTCTCTCTCTTGTTTGACCTCACACGTGTGAGTTTCTGACAATTTTCTAGGCAACAATTTTTGGGCCATTAGGGGAATTTTGAGGTCTAAAATGGACCTCCTAAGGAAATTATAAAATAATATTAGATTAAATCATCAAATTTTAGAGGGAAAAAAGAAAAAATATATTTTCAACTTATCTCCTTATGGGTTTACTCAAATTTCGAGCGGCGACACTCGCTGGATGCAAAATTTGATTCCTTAACAAAGGACTACCCATGTTGCATACTTTCGATGGACCCTGCTACACGAAAAATGAGAAATACATGAAAAAACGTGATTGCAATCACATTTTTTCATGTATTTCTCATTTTTCGTGTAGCAAGGTCCATCGAAAGTATACAACTTGGGTACTCCTTGGATGAAGAATTAAAATTTGCATCCAACAAGTACTCTCGCTCGATATTTGAGTAAAAACTTGGGGAAATAAGTTGAAAATACGAGTTGAAAAAGTAGTTTTATTATTTTATTATTTTTTAATCTTTTTACTTTTTTACTCTAAAAGTGGTGAATCATCCCCCATGGTTGACATCATCATCTTGAATCCTATTGGTTCTTATAAAATTTATTTTGGTTGTACATTTTTCTTAGGAGGCCCATTTTAGACTTCAAAATTCCCCTAATGCAAGTTTTTGTACAATTCTAGGAGGCGAACTTTAGCAGATCAGACTAGGCCAATTTGATTGGGCATCTTTGTGACTTGACCTAAGGGTAGTTGACTAGGTTTGACCTAGCTATATTGTTGGTCAGTTTGACCTTGTATTTGGCTAGATGTATCTTTGTTGAACTTAATTATTTCTCTAAGGAAAAGGTTGTTGGGTTTTTCCCCATGTGGGTTTTCCCAAGGTAAACTTGTTGAGAAATATAGCGAATGGATAGTTAAAAGATTTCTCTACTTGATAATTGCTTGTGATACACTTTTACTTCTTAGCTCATAGTCTTTTCTTCATTATGTTATTATTGTGTTATTTTCATCAAGACAATCACCAATATGCATAATAAAAGACAAGTGACACAGTATGTAGGTTTGTCAAGCAGGGCCAAAACCTCTCACCTCTTGAGAGGAAAACCCAATCAAAATTCTTCTTCTAGATCTTCAATTGATGAGTACCAAGACCATGACACAAACCCTTGACTTTGTATCCTTCCAAGAACCTTATCGCTAACCTTGATGCTCTACCTCTTCCCTTTCTCGACTTCCTTCGAATTGCTCTCCTCAGCTCCTTCTGAGAAACTCGGTGTTTATGCTTCACACTGCTTCTTCTCAACTTCTCCTAGGAAACTTGGCCTCTAGATCTCTATCTCAATTACCCAGAACAAGTATCCTAGAAGAAACCTCCTTTGTTGCCCAGAAGAAACCTCCTTCGCTGCCCTAGAAGACACTTCTTTTCACTAACCCAAAAGAAACTTCCTTCTTTGCTTTGCCTGGAAGAAACTGTTTTGCTATGTCTAGAACAATCTCTTTCGTTGCCTAGGAGAAACCCTTTTGCTCACTTCTTCGCACTACTCTTTATAGCTACCTTCTTCACACTTCTGCGTGATCGAATGCAAGTCGAGTTGCTTTCTTCTAAGTGAGGCTGGGTGTGGCTTTATATACACCTCATCTCATGTCCTTTAGGCCGACATGATCACTTGTAGTTAGGCTGACTTCTTCTAGCATGTTCTTCCATCGTTGTAGGTCGACTTGAAGAGGATAAGTGACAAGGTCTTGGAGGATACTTTACATAGACAAGATTGACCTTTTACAAAGTGTAACATGACTTCATTACATGACAATGACTCTATCATTTTATGACTAGATGACAAATAATTCCTAAAGACTCTCAATGGGAGTCTTGACTCAAAAATAAAATCTCTTGCTCATGAAACCCATGAAGCAAGTCAATACAATAATTTTATTTTTCTTCTTTACATCTCATTACATAAAATCATAATTACATGTCATTATGAAGACCGAACCTAGTTACACTTTTCAACACTCCCTCTTAACTAGGGAGGTATTCATAATGGTACTTGGACTTTCTCAATCTGAAGAATTTCTCATAAGAAGAATTCAGATTTGTAACTCATTTGTATAGCATCATATCAATCAGCATTGTTACATAGCAATGCCTTGACTAACAACTCCTTATCTACACAAGATTTGAGTTCAATGTTGGCGAGACCAATGATTTATAGACACTCTTATCACTGTCTCTCTCGGAACATCCCCTACTCGGGTAGTCAGGGTGTGTTCGATGAGGACTATTCTTATCTTGGACTCCCCAATCCTCAAAGAATATTGGTCCTCCACGACTACTCTTCTATTGGATGCCCTATCTCATCCTCAAAGAGTATCGAATGCCAAATGATTACCCAATCCTCCATTCTGTCTTCCCAGGTGAAGACCAGAATGACATGTCTATCTCTCCCTCTCAAATAGGGAGGACATATTCCAATAAAGGAATGTACTCATTCCTACCAAAAAGGAATGTACCTAAGCTCCCTCTTAATTAGGGACCTATAGCAACTCCTCATGTGGAACAACCAACTGCCTGAAGAACTCCTCTCTTCTTCGATGCCATCAATTTCTTTTGTCATAGAGTCTTCATCTTTCGGGGATTTCTTCATAGGGCAAAAACCATCCATCACTTTCATCCATGAGTTAGTCATGTCTTCATTACATTAGAAAGTGATCCATCAATTTTCCATCTGGCTTTGCTTCATGTCATTCTGCTTTCATGCCATATTTTTGAAAGGATCTTACATCCTTCAATATGGTCGTCTTGGAAGTCATCCACAAATCTTCCCTTTGGCAGTTCTTTGTGATGGTCTTTCATCATGACATCTTCCTATAGGTATCAGCATCCTGCATACAGGTTGACATATCTCCCAAAGATATTCATTGTCAAAGGTCTCCATCTTTTTCCCAACTTCTATCAGAGTCTTCATATCTTTCAGGGAGATATTCTAGTAAACTCTTCTTGGTCTCAAATGTTGATTGCCTTCTACCTTTGTTGCATATTTTTACGATCTCTTCCTTTCTTTTCACACTTCATTCCCAAGAGCTTCCAATCAGAGTTCCTCAATTGTAGTCAATTTCCTCATGATTCATATGAGAACATATTATGTTGATTTCATCTAGTGTGACTTGTGTTTTTCTGCGATATTTCAGAGGAGGAGATCCTTTCTCCTTATGATCATATATCCCAAGGTTGAAATAGTGATCCATGGTATCTACAACCATATGACATGACTTTCATAATAACCTATGTAAGCATACATACCTCGTATTTCCTTTCGGTCATCCAGACTTCCTGTAGCAATTTTATTTGAACGAAAGAACTTTATCCTTTAGACCTATTTTCTTGTTATGTCATCATATCATCATCCTTGAATCCCACGAGTTGGAATTTCTGATGAAACTCTAGCTTTCTTTCTAAATTGGTGAATCCTTTGATAAGGATTCCATCAAAGAAACTTGAGGATCTTTCATATCCTCACCCGACAAATGTTTCTTTATTGACTATTGTATGATGATCCCAGTCGATGATGACCTCTACTTCGTTCTATAAGTATTGCTTGGGATTTCAATGACGTTTTCAAGAGCACTTGTTCAATAGAATTCATTCTAGACATTCTTTCTGCTTCCCGTGTCAAGAGCTATTACTTCTAATGCTTTTATCATGATGTTATTTTCTAATCTAATGCATCATATCTTATTTACATTGCTCCCTATAAATTACAAGTGACAAGTACCTTTTTAGTGAAGAAGATCATCTCAGTGATAGTAGAGATCCTTCACTTCTTCATTCTTTAGCTTCTTTATTTTAGGCTCTCTCACTTCTTCAGTAATGTGGGCTTCTTCCCTAGCCCTCTTGTCCTTATTATGTTTAGGACAATCTCTTCTATAGGGCCCAAGTTCTTGACATCCATAACATCTTACATTAGCAATGTTCTTGCTTTTCTTTTGAGGACCAAACTTTCCTTTTCTTCTTGCCATAGCAGCATATGCTTGTTTCTGCTCATTTGGTCCAACATCAACCTTTGCCTTTAGTCTGGTTTCTTCGATCTTATAGAGTGACCATAGATCTTGAAATGGACTAGTCTCTTTCTTCCCATATAAACTTGAAGTAAAGTTACCCCATTCTTCCGACAGTGCATTCAGTACCACTATGGTCATCTCTCTGTCAACATCACTTCTCCCAGCTCTTGTAGTTGATCTCGAATTTCGGATATCCTCATAAAGGATGAGGCTATTCCATCTTCCTTGGATATCTCCAGTTTGTAGAGTTCTTACCTTAATGAGATTACTTCTCCTGAAGTACTTACGGAAAACAACTCTACCAATTTGTCATATATAGCATTTGTAGTCTCCAAATTTGATACATATGGGATTAAAGAGTCTTTTATAGATTCTATAAGAATCCTCTGGGCTCCCACTTCTCCCTTCATGAATCTAGCATGTGCTTGAGTATCTTCCTTTGGAGGCTGGGTTATCGATCCCTTGATGTGATCCATGACTTCATTCTCAATAAGATTTAGGTCTATCCTTTTCTTCCATGCAAGGAAATTTACAACCCCAACTGATTTATTGCTTTCCTTGCAAAAAGACATTTTGTTATTATCCGATATAGTCATAGACTTACTTGAGAGATTGATGCTTGCTTCCTCCTTAATCTTGATGTTGATAAAGGATTTGCTTCTTGAGAGATTGATAAAAGAGAGCTTGATTCACGATCCTCCTTAAATGATTTAGTCTTCCTTCTTTCTTGAAGATGGTTTCAAGACTCTTGATGGTGTAGATTTCTTCGATCTAGGGTTTTAAAGATTTTGACCTTGTATTGACAAGGTTAATCCTCTCTGCGGACAAATATGATCCCTCTAGCCCAATGAGTGGGTCTAACAACCAAAGTGACAATAAACTAGACATCATCCTAGGTTATAATTGAAAAGTAGAACGAAAGAGATGGCCTACCTCATTTTGATGCTATTCCGATTTCCTTTGTTGAGGGCCTCGAACTGCTTGTGTCATAGACTTGTTCCTGCTTCTCTCAACATTTATGTACCTGCACAAGTGATCAAGAGACAACAAAGCATACCAAAACCAATAGCAAATCCAATAAAAACCTACTTAACTGATCAAAGAATGTCAAGCTAAATAATACATGAACATATATATTTTGGGAAGATGAACTAGCAGTTGTATATTATTAGGAAATAAAGGGAAGCTTACAACCAAAGCCTTGATGTTGAAAGACTCTCCTTGAGTGGTAATCCAACTCCAAGCCAAGAATTCTTCAAGCACTCCTTCTCCAAGTCTAATGAATAGCCTCTAGGCGCAAGCTTAGCATAAGGGTGCAAATAGACAATGACCAACCATTTGGGAATGGGAGAAGATGAATTTATAGGCTGGGAAAGGGAGTTAGGACCTCTCCAAAGATAGGATTAGGCCCTCATCTCAAGAAGGTGGCTCATAGGGATAAGACAAAAGAGGCCAAGTTGAGAGGATTTCGACCTCATCTATCCGAAAAAACCTCCAACTCGTTGCTTTGAAGGCTTCTAGATCAAGAAGCTTCTCATCCTCTTTGGGAAAATTACCTTTTTGGGATCATCGCAGGTATGCAAGGGAACAAAGTGATGCCATCGTTGGTCAAACACAGTGCAACAGGCGACCATCGTTGTTTTAAGCTTCATAAGAGCGATGACTCTCATTTTAGGGTTTTAAGAGCAATTTCTTCAGGGAAAGCTCAAGGCATTTTTCAATCAAAGTCTCAGGAGGAATCTGAGTTGTATACATGGATGAGTACACTGTATATTGGTCATGTTTCGGGCACTTCGGGGTATGTCACAGGGAAGTGCAGGAGGTGTGACAAAATACTGTGTAACAGATGCCCCTTAAAGCATGAAGGCAAAACAAGGATGGATAGCTGAGATGTTTTACGAACTCTTGCAAGGACAAGGACACGCACTGTCAAGAGACCTGCAAATCAAGGATGCATATACATATACATATCTGAGATCAAGACATGAATCCATGACATGGATGCAGCCACCCAGATGATGAAGACTATATGAAAAGATCCATGTTATGGGTGCATCCATCTAGATAACGAGGACATCATAAATATAAAGTCTCACGGTATGGTCACAACCATCCGTATAGTAGAAACATGTGTACAATCATGAATGACAATTAACTGCATGCAACATGAGCCACAATAGACAAGACTCAGGGTCTTGCGCTCCATCCCGACCAATCAACGTACGAATTCTAACATGCGAATAAATGCATTGAAGTCAAACATGCTAGAAAGCTACTTGATTACTGGCCAATGATGTGGATCGTTAATAGGTACGAGAGAAACCACCAATAATGACAATGGCTCTCAAGGTACAACAGTACAATCGTGAATGTGATAATGAAGCTGAAGTCGAACACTCGTGGAATCACCCGATTGAAATTCAATGATGAAGACCTGTCGTTAGATGCGAAGAATTGGCCATTAGGGCATGCCAACACTAAGGTACTAAAAAATAGTTTCTAAGTCATTTTCTTGGATAATTAGTTGAAGTCGACAGGAAGCTACCGTCGAAGGAGGGCAATGATGAATCCCCCATCATCGACACGAAACAAGGAATAAATTGGAATAATTTTCAAGACTATAACAACGACTCAAACAATGTATAGGTAAATAACTGCAGATTGGACTTCTCTTGAACATTGGCGGCACGACTCCGGAGTGTGGTAGCATTTGACTCTACATAGGACTAAATGTCATGATGACATAATAAAATAGTCAAATGAGAGGTAAAATGGATCACCCAAACCCGAGAGGACAAGTGACTGAGTGAGGATATCCCAAACTCGACACGAGAGCAAAAGAGTGTCATGCTTAAGAGCAACATGCTGCTTATACAAAGGACGTTTCATATTCATTTTCCCCCACTATTTCTAGCGAGTACCCCAATTATTTTTATCACAAGCTTGAAGGAGATAGCATATGCTTGTCATGTAAGTTCATTCTTCGAATGAATCCATCATAGTAAGTTTTACGAGCCCTAGGAAGGAGAAGATCGGTCCTATCATGGTGATGAATCTTTCGTCGTAAAGTTTTAACGAGTCCGACGTAAGAATAACTCGGTACCTTTTTCATGTTTAGAGAGTTTGAAAAAGAGACGAAAAAAAAACTCCATCATGTCCCTTTTCGTAATTTGTCTCTCGAATACGGAAAGGTAGAAAACAATATCTGAGAGAACCTCTTGACCATGTCGAACAAGGTGTACCTTTTTCATAAATAGTCAATCTCAGCTCGAAAAAGGGGTAAACGGACACTGAGGTGAAGTTGATTCATTTACTTTAACGAGTTCAAAACGACAAATACTCGACAATCTTTTCAGTTTTCGAGAGTAAAAAACGAGCTCAAAGATGACTCCAGGGGGGTTTCTTTTTCGTTTATTTAATGAGTCTGAAAAAGAGATAAAATAAAACTTGCAAGAATCAATCAATAATGATCACTGTTCACTTGAAGGTACTTGTAACTGCACAAAGAAACACACCCATCACTGATATCGAGAAAAATATTAAAATATTATGAAAATATTGACAAAAATGACTTGCAAAACTTATAAATAGCCAAAAGTAATTTTATTTTTTACCATTTTACCATAGTAAGCTCTGAAAGTGCATTTGTGCCCTAATTTTCTTGATTTTCAAGTGGTCGTTGTGGGAGATCTAGAGTGCCATTTCACGAACCGTCTTCAATAGGTAAGAGGCCCATCCATGCTCTTGCATTTTATCATCTTTTTATGCATTTTAAATAGTAATTTTTATGCTATAAAGGAGGATTTTAAATTTCTAGGGCGCTGACAATCATCGCGGGTATGGTCATTGGACCGCGATGATCGCACTCAAGCCAAAGGATCGCATGATAAAACAGGTGCGATGGCGCCAAGGAAGATTTTTTGGAAGGAGAAGCCCTCTTTTAAAGAAAAATTGATGATTTTAATCCATGAAAAAAGCATTAATTGATGTTAAATGATGTTTTGTAGGAGATCATGGTCTTGGAGTGGAAAGAAAGAGGCCACGAGGCCAAAGATTTCCAAGCAGTTCAGAATCCTGAATGTATAAACGCTTCAAGGAATTGCGAACTGCTAAAGTTCTTCATGACCACAAGGTTAAGGGCTCAGATGGAATTGCTGCCCTATTTGATCAGTCTTTGGGATGTAGATCGAGAGATCTTCATCATAAAAGGTCAGGAACTAGAAATTGAAGAGATGGATATCTACTTCATCACAGGATTTTCCCGATGAGGGGAAGCGATCCAACTCTTTGGATCTCGCCAAGGACGTGAAAGTACAAGGAATCTAGTCCAGAGGCATTGTCCAGGTACCGAAATGACCAATGGAGGGAAGGTGAAAGATAGCAACAATCACCAAAAACCTTGTCTTGAGAAAAATCTTGTTCACTATGGCATGCATATCCGGCACATAAGCCTTGCATGAGGCTTCAAAATCCCAGTTCCAATACGCTATTGCATGTTTGACTCCCACCATATTCAACTGGTGTGGAGGCCTTCTGTCAAATATGAAAAGGAAACTGACTAAGGGGAAGCATGGACACCTGAAGCAATTTGGGTTTGGTTCAATATTGGCGACCTTCTTTTAGAGTGAGTGCCCTTATTCTGGTATCAGTGGGCAAAGGTGCCAGATCCTGCCCACAAGATCCGAGGTTGGTGAGATGGAGCCAACTCATGCCTCGAGGAGGAACGGGTCAACATATGCATTACCTACCACAATTTTTCGCTTGGTTAGAACGCTAGCTACTCGTGGTAGATGATTATGCTTACGCTGTCACGGATTTCAGGTGGGATCCAAATCTGCCTCTGCCACCAGGAGAACAATGGACCGATGTAGGGAAAAACTTGTTTTTGGATTTTTTCAAGTTTTATCATTTTTTGTATAAGTGTAAATTGAGACTCAACTTATGATAAATGTGCAGATGTGGGACTAGAGAGACCACCAAGCATGTCGCCAATAGCACGACAAGTTGCACATCAGATAGTGGGCGCAAACTATGAAGAAGGGGCAGACCCCTTAGCTGAGATGGAGCGCAATCTGGAGGCGATAACTCGAGGAGTCCCAAAGTATGCCACTATTGATGATGTTCCACTGTGTTGGTAGAGACACACAGTGGGAGTCTCTGCGAGACTGCGTCGGCTGTTAGGCTGAGTGATTAGAGTGGTCTCGTGCTATCATGAGCACCGTGCACGCTGATAGCCTATCTAGCTTTTTTACACATTTTGTAGGCTTTGAAAGCCAAGTGTCCTAGAACATTATTTTTTGATATTTTGATGTAAACACTCTAACATATGCGATATATAAATATATATATATATATATATATATATATATATATATATATATATATATATATATATATATATGCATGTTTTATTTCCTACTTATGTGTCCATAATATGATTAGTTTTATAAATGACGCAAATGCCTGTCAAGGACAAAATTTGCTAATGCATCTATTAATGTATTTAAATTACGTGGAATATGTTGATATGTAATGAAATCAAAATGTCTTTCCAGTAATCTAACACGTAGATACATAAGCAATAATTGTGGATTTCTCATCGAGTAGTGATTGTTTAATTGTAACACAACGAGCGGTGACTCCAACTTGACGACTAAATCCCTAATGCCAAGAGCAACTGCTTCTAACAAGAGTTCAATAACTGCACTGTATTCAACATTAGTATATAGCTTGTAAGTTAATCAGCTCACCATTAGGGTCATAGAGTACCCATGCTGCAGAAGACAGGTTTCGTTTGCTACAACAAGCACCATCAACAAAACCAATGTAATGGCTTGACAATATTTGCAAACCGAGTGGAACACAGGGTAAGCAGAAAAACACATGTTTGCAAAGCAAACAAACACACCAGAAATCAAGAACGCACACTAATGAATTAACACACTAATGTACAAAAATTAAATTTACACGAATGACCTCGCGTAACAAGTTCAAATGGAGTCCATTTTCAGACTCGGGTAATCAATCAACAAAGAATAAAACCGGAGTTTCACCGTTGACATGAAGTGTAAGCATCGACTCGGCCAAACAATAAAGTAAAACTCATAAAAGGCTCCGCCCCCATGCTCCCGGGCGAGTGAGGGTTACGAGTCATAAGATAAAAACCCCATTGCGATAATGGGCAAATGGTAGAGACTTGGTGAAAAAATCTCATGAAAGGAGGCATGAAAAACTTGATCTCATGATGAGGAAAAGGTGCCCCCAGTTGAAAGATTTTGACAATTTCAGGGTGAATTGAAATGTCAATAGGTAGGGTTGCAGTGATGTTCCCCATATTACCCTCCGACAAGACTTCATACACCAGGACAGGTGTTTGAAGTGGAGGTGTGGGACAATGAGAAACAAATTCTTCAAGACAGGAAGGCATCTCATTGAGGCTAGGAAGAAATGAAGAACGATGATGTAGACCGTTCCATGGAGTTTCGTCCAAAGACATGACCTCAACGATACTCTCGTCGGTGGGGAATGTCTCGTTCAAAGGATCCGAAGAATCCCAAGAACCAAGCCAAGGAGATGGCACATAAGTGTCCAGGTTCATACTGAAAATAGTATGACTTTCTGAAGCGACCATCGAAGCTAAGACAATTTCTTGATAATTTTGCTCTAATGGACTTAAAGGCATAGCATCGCCAAATGAATCAATTTGATCCGGAGTAGGAATAATCCAAGGATCCGTAGAAACTGAGATCATATTGATTGAAGAAACATTTGGAGGTGGGAGAGTAAAAGTACCCATTAAAGTAGAATCTTTGAAGAGACCTGCCCCTACACTCTCATAAGGAATCTCAGTATTTCCCACATAAGGGACATTGCTATTCGATGAACCAAAAGAAAAGAAGGACAATTGATCAACGGTGACAATTTTTCCTTCATGAGGAAAACGAAGCACCCGGAACAAAGAAGACACCACACAAAACATAGCGTGGGTCCAACTTTGCCCGAGAAGAAGGTTGTAGTTGAGATTCACATCTACAACTTCTACTTCTAATTCAACAGTCTTTCCTTCTAATGTAATTGACAAGTTCGTGAGAATACCATATGGATGTGAGCCTCTGCCATCAAAGGCTTCCAAGGTGTTCGGGGACTGGTTAAGAGAAGGAGAGCCAATGGCCTTCCAACATGAAACATACATGATGTAGGTAGAGGCACCTTCATTAATAACAGTCTGATGGATCGTCTTACCTTTGATAAGAACCTGTATTAGAAAAGCAATCTGATGAGGAAGACGAGGCATGAGGTTTTCAAGATCGAAGGTAATCAGACTCGAATCAGAAGGATCAATAACACCTATAGTAGACAACAATGACTTCCACTGCGTTGGACAGGATTGGAGAACCTCCAAGGCAGACATCGCCGAAG